>LPNX010855446.1:64983-140873 GCA_001517045.1 Pseudotsuga menziesii
GAGTATTGATTGTATGGCTACACAAATGCAGATTGGGCTGGAAGTATCTCAGACAGGAAAATCAAATCAGGTATATGCCTTGAGGTCTACTATGAGTTCATGGTTTAGCAGGAAACAGTCCAGTGTTTCTCTTAGCTCGGTTGAAGCAGAATACATAGCAGATTGCTCTACTATGTTATGAAGCCATATGGCTTCAGAAGCTGATATCAGGTCTCTTTGACCTGAAGATGGATACAACAATGATTCTATGTGATTACCACAGTTGTGATGACAAAGAACCTTGTGTTCCATGTAACACGTAGAAATCTGGTATTTCTACATACAAGATAAGATGAAGATAATGATACTGTAGATGCAGATGATGGTGATTTAGTATTTCTATACTGAATATAGAGATGATGATGATTTTAGTATTCCCATTCTGAAGATATAGATGATATTTCAGTATTTACATACTGTAGATATAGATGATGATGCTTTTAGTATTCACATACTAGAGAAACACATGGCGATAGATTTGTATTCAAATATTGAAGACGTAGATGATGATGGCTTGGATGATGATGTACCGACGAAGCCTCTGCCTCGAGTAGAGTTTGAACACTTTCAAGACAAGCTTGGTGTTGTTCGGAAATACCTTCCTCAAAAGGGGGAGTAGTGATGTTGCAGAGGGATTGTATCATCCCGGGACATCTGTCCATAATAGATCCGGTGACCTCGGTCATCGAGAACATGATGGGATTGTATCATCCTTGGGAACCATTCCCTAAAGTGATCCAGAGAACTCGGTCTTCGAGAATGAAGAGGGATTGTATCATCCCGAGACATCTGTCCATAATAGATCCGGTGACCTCGGTCATCGAGAACGTGATGGGATTGTATCATCCTTGGGCACCTTCCCTAAAGTGATCCAGAGACCTCGGTCTTCGAGAATGAAGAGGGATTGTATCATCCCGAGACATCTGTCCATAATAGATCCGGTGACCTCGGTCATCGAGAACGTGATGGGATTGTATCATCCTTGGGCACCTTCCCTAAAGTGATCCAGAGACCTCGGTCTTCGAGAATGAAGAGGGATTGTATCATCCTGGGACATCTGTCCATAATAGATCCGGTGGCTTCGGTCCTCGAGAATGTGGTAGGATTGCATCATCCTTGGACTTAGTCCTAAAGTGATAGGGATTGATTCTCCCGTAATCAATCCGGTAACTTCAGTTGTCGAGAATGTGGTGGGATTGTATCATCCCTGGACTTTAAGTCCAAAAGTGATCCAAACACTTTTTGTCTTTGAGTTGTGGATTGCAGGTTGTTGCTGATGATGATGATGCCGTACTGATCGAAAGATCAGAATATGATGATGATGACATACTGTTCTAAAAGATCAGAGTATGATGATGACACACTATGATTATGATGTTTCTGATCGAAAGATCAGAGTATGATGATGATGTTTCTGATCGAAAGATCAGAGTATGATGATGATGCTTCTGATTGAAAGATCAGAGTATGTTGATGACATTTCTGATCGAAATATCAGAGTATGATGATGATGGTTCTATGTTGATGATGTTTCTGATCGAAAGATCAGAGTATGATGATGATGTTTCTGATCGAAAGATCAGAGTGTGATGATGATTATGTTCGACAGATCAGAATATGATGATGATGATGTTGCTACTGATCGAAAGGTCAAGGTGTTGAAGATCTTGTTGTTGATCGAAAAGTGAAAATGCTGAAGATGTTGCCGATCGAAAGGACAAAATGCTGAAGATGTTGTTGCTGATCGAAAAATCAAAGTGCTGAAGATGTTGCTGATTGAAAGTTCAAAATGCTGAAGATGTCGTTACTAATCGAACAGTCAAAGTGCTGAAGATGTTGCTGATCGAAAGGTCCAAGTGCTGAAGATGTCATTGCTAATTGAAAGATCAAAATGCTGAAGATGTTGTTGCTGATCGAACTAGTCAAATTGCTGAAGATGTTGCTGATAAAAAGGTTCAAGTGCTGAATATGTCACTGCAAATTGAAAGATCAAAATGCTGAAGATGTTGTTGATGATGAATACTGAAGATTGAAGATGAAGACTACATGATGTTAAAAAGCTTCCAATGATTTATAGATGTGTTACCCTGCTAATGTTGATGATGTCTACTATCTCTACTCTTATTGTTGTTGATGTAGAATACCCTTCTCGTTAAGGGGGAGTGTTGAAATATTGTAACTTAGAAGAATATTATTTATGTATCTTTTGTGGTCCCCAATGGTCCAAACGGGAGAACCACTTGTATTACATTGTACCCCGATGCTCCTAATCGGAAGAACTAATAAGAGTCATGAGGTAGTCCCCTCTAATTGTAAAGGTGGGTCATCAGCACCCCAGTGTGGTTACTTGAGCCTACATGTGTAACTCGAGCCTACATGAGTTAACTTAAGCTGACATGTTAATTGAGTAAACTTTAAGTAAACGGATGAATATAAATAGAGGTGTAGTGCTCCTCATTTGTGACACACACACTCACTTGGAATAGTGCACTTGTGGAGGAGAGGAGTTGCTGGAGAAGGAGGAGAATCAGGTTTTTGATCTCCTTGTTGCTTTTACCTTTTTCCCTTTTTGGGGCATCTATATTGAGGAATATTTTGCTGGGTTTTTCCCTTTAGGGTTTTCCCAGGATAAATCTATGTTGTTCTTGTGATGCTGTTTCTTTCAGTGATCCTGTTTTATATGCTTTTATTATGAAAAACTTAATGATATACTAATGTATTAGTTAAGCATATGAAAATTTAACAGATCAAGGAATCAAACATATTTGGTGTCTTTAGGGAAGACAGTTGTGGTACAATTTGATCCGTGATTGAATCAACAATGATATTTTTGGCCTTGATCAATTTCTTCTTGTGTAATGCTTTGAGCCTCATCTCCGTATGGAATTGGAACCTCTCTACTCATGTAGGTGTCCAATTCATTTTACTCAGAGAGATCAAATACTTCCATGCTTGGAAGTTGTAAAATTTACCAATATTATCATCAAGCTGATGTGATAGATCACTTTGAAATGAGAACCTCAAATGCAAATAGCAAAAGATTAAATCTTACCGATTTGAGGTGTCCGTCCTGCTTCCAGAGCTAGCTGATATAGGGTTTGTCAGAGAAAACCTAAGTTTCAAAACTTGGAATATTTAAGATATTATTGGATAGAAATATATATCTCTTCAAATGGAGCTATCCAATGTACTCCTTTTCTAAAAACAGTGGAGGGAAGCTCCCAGAACAGGAAGCCCTAGTTCTCCAATTTCTTCCACAGAAATTCCTGTCACTGTTTCTGTGATATCTCTGAAATTACTACTCCTATGTGTCTGAAATTTCGTAATGTGGTAACCTCGCATGTACCTGATCCAACACCAGATGTTTCATTAGAATTGGCTTCACCAATTGGGATTTATGATCCTTTTCCCAAGGTGACCTGTTACAGGACTGTTCAGAACAACGAAGTTGTATGGCCTGCCACGTGTCACTGTTTCATCTTCTGATTATAAAATTTGGACCACAAAATATATATTCCATGATATTTATAGAATATCTTTAGGAATTCCATTTGGACCTCTGTATCCCAAGCTATAGCAATTATCCCTAGGTGTCCTGTTTAGGGATGAATTCTAGAAGAGGCTAGAACCCTAACTTGGATGGATCATATATACTAGAATATAGCGAATGTGAGGCTGAATTTTTAACACCGTATACATCAGTATTTTATCTTCGATCATTGAAATTTTCAGCTCTTGTGCCTTTGCCAATCTCAGAATATAGCGAAAGTACACAAACTTAGTAGTTTTAGTATTCAGGGTTTTTCTAGCTTGAGGTCAAACTAGGGTTTGACTTTCCTAGAGTTTCACCCAACCAAAAATCTTCATCCAGGTCTCTAAAATTTGATTTTGATGAGGAGATAAATCCTATGCTAATCTCACTCAAAAATTCCTTTTCTGCAAGAAGCCCTAATTTCCCGCACAGAAAACTGAAAATGCTCGAAATCGAATTCTGCTTCGATAGAAAGATGCACCCTTCAATGGAGAGTCAGCCTAGCCTTCTTTTGTTGATTGATTGTGGAGAGAGAACCAAAAAGTAAGAATACCTAGATTATTTAGCTGCACAATGTCTTCTTTCAGGGTGGCTCTGATACCATGTTAAATTTTCATATGCTAAGCTAGATCATTAGTATTTCATTTCGATTTCATAACAAAAGCATATAAACAGGATCACTGAAAGATAGAAAAGCACAACCATACAAAATAGAACACAAATATTTATCCTGGGAAAACCCTAAAGGGAAAAACCTAGCAAAAGCTTCCTCAATATAGATTCCCCAAAAAGATAAAATATAAAACCAACAAGGAGATCAAAGCCTGATCCTCCTCCTTCTCTAGCTACTTCTCTCTCCTCCACTAATGCGCTATACAAGTGAGAGTGTGTGTCTCAAATGAGGAGCACTACACCTCTATTTATATTCATCTGTTCACTTAAGTTAACTCATTCGACATGTAGGATCGAGTTAAATCATGTAGGCTCGTGTTACACATGTAGTCTCAAGTAACCACACTCGGGTGCTGATGTCCCACCTTTACAATTAGAGGGGACTACCTCATGAATCTTATTAGTTATTCCGATTAGGAGCATCGGGGTACAATGTAATACAAGTGGTTCTCCTGGAAGGACCATCGGGGACCACAAAAAGATACATATAGAATATTCTTTGAAGTTACAATATTTCAACAGAGGTGGCTCCTAGATCCCACCATGGGGGATCTCGAGCTCAAACTAACCCATAATGATAGGGATAAGGGAGGACAGGAGGCTCATGATCTAGAAGCCTTGAGAAGCTTCTTTTTTTCCCATTTTACCCAGGGTACCGCTTTTCTTCCCTTATGACAGAGTGGTTTAGATGAGAACCGATTTTGGACCAAAGACCATAGGTGGTGGCACCACTTCTTGAAAATAGGATACAGGCGATGCAAGCAAGGTACTGCTCATGGGCCATAAGGAAAGCACAATGCTAGGTTTTTTCAAATAGAATTGACAAACAGAGCAAGTTTCCACTTTGAGTGTTGGGATTAAGGTCAAACATGGAAGTTAAGGATCTTATCACATGATGGTGACAAGATTTGGGTATAACAAGGTCTGGATGAAGCTCAAATATATATTTTCAAAGGTAGATGAGATGAGAGGACAAATTTTGGAGAATTAATTAATTTCTCTTCAACCTATTAGTTTTGAAACCAATCAATAGTTCTTCACCAAATTCAAGTCTTTGGTAATGTAGTGCAAACAATGTGGAATTGCCAAAATTGGCACTGAAATTTTAGTATTTGTGTCCACCTTCCACTCTAGGAGACTAACAACCCAAAATTGGAAAAATCCTTCAGACACATTCACTAAATCCCTCATCCAAGAACAAGACGCATTGATCCAAATGGGAGCCTTGAAAGCCTCTAAGAACCAGGATATTTTCGCTAGGGATTCAAATAATATGAATTCAAAAGGAAAGAAAAAGGGAAAGGGAAAGAAAAATCTCGAATATAAACCAAAAGAGAATCTTAATCCATCATATGGATCCTCAGGTTCTGAGAAGGATAAGCAAATGAAGTTTGAAAAGACCAAGTGTTCCTATTTAAAGAAAGGAAACCATCCAGAAAGTGAAAACTATGGATCATATGGAAAAAATTCTTGAACATAAAAACATTTCTATCCCAGAAGGCATAAGGAACATTAATTTTGGAAACAAGACAGATGATTGTGAGAGATGCCCTGCACCAAAGGCTTGATTCTCACAATCCCAAGCCTTCCTCATAAATTCTATAGCCTCCAACCACATGGTTTCCCCCAAAGAGTCATTATATTATTTATATCTCATTGATGGCCCAAGTATTACCATGGGATATGATACTCGGATCCTAGTTGTAGGGAAGGAATAATACAATTCGAACATGGAGTGTTCAATAATGTTATGTATGTACCTTCTATAGAAACAAACTTGTTATTGTTTATTAGATGAAACACACTAGTTCACTAAAGAGAGTTGTTTTTGGACCATACACAAATGATATCTCAGATATCTCTTCTAAGAAGCTGATAGCTAAAGTTGCTACAAACCATGCCTCCAAGGAATATGAGTTCTCACACTTTTTTCCATACTCTCATCAAAGTGCCATATTGACCCATGCCAGTGAGACAAGCAGACTCTGGCATGAGAGAATTGACCATCTGAACTTCAATTTCTTACAACAGTTGCACAATGAAAAAATGGTTGAAGGATTTCCCCTCATAAAGTTGTCTTAAGGAATCTACAAAGGTTTCTTGGTAGGGAAGAATCTAGAGTGAAAGTATTATGTTGGGAAGGAAAGAAGAGATTCATACACACTTGATTTGATACACAACGATGTCTCACAACCAATTCCTACAGCCTCTATGAATGGATCCATATATTGTCTGACCTTCATAGATGACTATTCCAAGTTTTGTTGGATCTATTTTCTTAAGCAAAAGTATGAGGTGTTTGGGACTTTCAAATTTTTCAAGGAACTAGTTCAGAACAATGTTGGGAAGAAGATCGAAGCACTCAAATACAACAATGGAGTGGAGTCATACATTAAGAAATAGTTTCAATGACTTTGTGCTTCTTAGGGAATCCAAATACAACATTTTGTCCCATCCTCACCATAACAAAATTGTATAGCTGAGAGGAATAACCAGTCATTCAAAGAGATGGACAGATACATGCTTGAAGCAAGGGATCTTATAACATATCTCTATGAAGAAGCAGTGAACTATTCTTCATATATCTAGAATAGGTTACCTCACAAGTCAATGGATGGGGTCACTCCATTCAAATCATTGATGGGACATAAGCCTGATGTCTCACATTTGAGGGTTTTTTATTCCAAGATATGGGCCAAAATCCCATCTGACAAAATAAAATCTCTTCAACCTCCGAGTAGAAAATGCATTATGTTGGGATATGTAGAAGATGCAAAATATTAAAATCCAATGGAAATTGCAACCAGGAGATGCTTTATTTAAATAAGTGACCAATTCAATGAAGATCCATTGCAAGATATGCAACAAGTTGAAGAGAAAGGTAGATATGATCTACCTATACCATATTCACATGATGAAGATTAGAATAATGTTTCCCCTGATGATTTAGATTCAAAGTTCAAAGATGAGTATGAAGTGGAACCATATTTTGATGTTGAGTATGAAGATAAAGAATATCCAGATCCATATCCATATCCATATTTTGCTCCCAATCCTAGGCCTAAATGGGATAAAAAAAACTCATTAAATCTGCTTAGAATAATGCTAGGGATCCATCTGACCAAAGGAGAACTACATCTCAATTTCAAGATGAAAAAATTGCACTATGTCATACAGATCCACTTCTACCAGAGAGGTGCTACATGATGGTCAGGTCTGATCCAAAGTCCTACAAAGTGGATTCCCATGATCTAGGATGGAAGGCTTCCATGGATGAGGAATATGAATCAGTGGAAAACAAGAAGACATTGGATCTTGTCTCTCCTCCTCCAAGGAGAAATATTCTCCAGTAAAAATGGATATAAAAAAAAAAACTTGCATGTGATTGTTCTACAACCAAGTACAAGCCTCAATTAGTTGCAAAGGGGTACTCTCAAGTTCATGGTTTGGACTACAATGAGACATCCACTTCTCTTGCAAGAATGGATTCCATAAGGATGGTTTTGGCCATTGCAGCTTCACAAAATTAGGAGGTATATGACATAGATGTCAAGAGTGAATTCCTATATGGTTACTTGGAAAAAGAGATATACATAAAATACTCTAAGGGGTACACTGATGTTTCTTGTAATTTATCTACGGTTTTTTGGGTCTCAAACTTCTAGGGCCATTTTGGGGCCCTAAAGAACACTTTTTTGAAGATTCGGTGGGAAAAATATTGATAATTGCATGCATTTGGCCCTAATATAAAGTTGCAAATATCAAATAGACCTCTCCAATGGGATATCGAGCTCCCTAAATAGAGATCATATGTAAAAGTTATGACCCCAAGAAGTTGATTGTTCAACTAAACACCTTGGGGCAAAAACCTTTATGACGATTCAATTATTAGGGTTAGGGTTAGGATTTTCTGATTATCCAAGGGTTTATGATAAAAATACATTCAACCTCCTTATGTATTCATCTTGTCATGAGTGAGCGTAGCTGCCACATCTCTTCTCTTCTCATAGATACAACTACCCGCATTCTAGCTGCTTTTGCTTTATAGTTTGTTTTGTTTCATTCATTTAATATAATCTGTGTTTATTGTATCATTGTGTTTATTGTGATATATATGCGTATGTAAATATATATTTTCTTTCATTTTGTTCTCACATAAATATGGATAAGTGGTATCATATATTTATGCTCTTGTGTTTTCTCAGTGCATGTCGCCAACAAGATCTGAATATCGAGAGTTGGGTCTCAAACTAGTTGATGTTGGGGAAAATACCTCTTATCGTCTCAAGCAGAATCACATGGTGGGAGAATAAAAGAGAGATGATGGAGCGGGATATCTGATTAAAATATGTATCAAGGAATCCCTCACATGACATAGGAATGAGATGATGGATAACTTCTCCCAAATCCTTCGAAGAATGTCGATGACGACGAAAGCACCTTCAACAAGTAGTCGTTTCGGGGATGCAGATACCTTCAATGTACAAGTTAAATTTGAAATCCCCTTGCTTGAAGGAAATATAGATGCAGATACTTTGGAAAAATGGTTGAGTCTGTTAGAGGGTTACTTCTCTATTCAAAAAAAAATCGACAGTGAAAATATCACCTTCGCACTCTTTTAGTCTCTTACGCATGTCAAAGACTAGTGGGAAGGGTACTGTGAGAGGCATACGAGGGATGAATCTGATATATTCAATACATAACCCACTTAGGAATATTTTTTCCATGTCAACAAATAGGAATTCTACCGCATCAAAAATTATGATGACCAATGCACCCGGTGGATGATATTGCGCTAAGAAAGAGACCAAATGGTGTTAGAGTATACCAATATATTCCATACCCTACTTTCAAAGTTGGGTATTAGAGGCTACGAATGACACTTGTTTCTACATTATTGTAGTGGGATACACTAGTGCATTGAATCAAATATGGATTATCTTTCCATACCCTCACTAGGAGCATCTTATCGATATGTCATCAAGATCGACCAAAATTTTAAGCAAAAGAATAAGTGATATTTTGGGTTTGGAAATCGGTAGCAGAAGCTGAGAAAAAATGGACCTAATTCACAACCCAAAGGATAGAGCAAGGATGGCTAATGTCCCAACAATCATTCCAAGAAGCAGGAAAATAAGGGTAATGGGAAATCAAACAAGGACAACAACAAGTGGTGCTAGTTCCACAGAATCCCCTGGCACACCAATGATGAATGATGGTCAAAACAATCATTGTTGGTTGTTGGTCCTAGAAAAAGTTAGGAAAAAATATGTGAGAATTATTCTTGGGAAGGTAAATATTTCAGTCGTAAGAAAAGGAAGGGATGCTATGACAGAAGAAGATATGAGGTGAAAGAAGAGTTGCGAAGGAAGGGAAGTTGCGATGAAGGAAGAGTCATGATTGAAGGAACCGTGAAAGAAGAAGAATATAGCAAATGAAAAGGAAAATTTGATTGATCATGGGTAAGGGTTTAGTTAGAATAAAGCACAGTTTTGTTAATAAAGTCTAGTTGTATTTTGGGTCAAAGTGTCTATTGTCATTTGTAACTCAATGTACTAGAATAGAAATGGCATCCTGTCGGCTAATAGAAAAGAGTCGCTTGATTAAGACATGTAGAATCGTATAAAGGGTAGAAACCAAGTTGTGTGTGAGTTGGTTGATGCCATGATTGATTCTAGGGTTTTGGGTCATTATTGTGAGTTTAGGTGGAGTCTATAGGGGTTGTTGTAGATATAGAATTGATCCAGGATGTGTTTAGATCAACTATTGAGAGGAGAAGAGAGGAAATACCTAGACCCATATCTAGAGAGCATGAGAGGAGAGCGATATGTAAGAATTGTAAATAACATCTAGAGAAGTGTATGCAATGTGGGTGCACACACAAAAGGTTCTAATCTATTTGTCATGTCAGATGAAGAGTGCCTTTGTGGTTTTTTCCATATGGGTTTCCATGTTAAATGTTGTATTTGTGTGTCTTTGATCATTATGTTTATGCCAAATGTATGTATGTTGTGAATTAGTATATTTATATATGTTGCACAACATATGTTTATGAAAAAACCCATATATGTATCAGTCGCACTGCTAATAGATTGAATCAGACAAAGGGTTTATATGTTAAATAATGTGATCCATGTTAATAGATGATTAGAATGTTATCTTTAATGAATAGACAAAGAATGAGAAATGTAATTCCCAGATTTAGTTGCGTTATTTGAGAATAGAAATTCCCACATAACTAAAGAAACATGGTTCTGGAAGTCCCCATAAGATATCTCAGGTGAGACTACATCTACATCACGGGTGTTGCTGACTCAGTCCTTCTTTGTTGGGTTGACATATGAATTTTTTTACGTCTAAGGATATGAACCTCCATTGATCAAGAGGTTAATCCAACAAATGGTTTTCTTGTGGGGACCATGAATCATTTTGGTGGGGATATGTGTTGGCACCCAATGAGGCTGTAAATTCAAGATTAGGTTGATTTTAAAGCATTAGAGTTTGCGCATGAAGAAAGTAAAGGATCATGACTTAACCCAATAGAGTAGTTGGAGTGATATCGCTATACAGATATTCATGAGATTTTATTTTGTAAATTCTCTATTGTGTTGTACGAATGGTTGTTAAAGTTGATGACACATAAGAAACATTTTTAAGTAGGAGAATTGATAGAGTGGATCCCCCAACTGATTTAGCAGATGAAAAGTATTAGAAACCATATATCTATGGTGGTTGATTTATGGGTTGATATTATTTTGGAAGTGTTGGTTGTCGAGCCTGATCTTCCATACCCAGAGATATTATTTAGTCGTGTTTGTACCCTAGGTGTATTGTACACTTGTTCCCCTTGCTTTGGGGTGCGAGGCCAATAGTTAAGCTGACCCATGGTATGGGGTTAAGCGTAGTATTTTACCATGGTATTTTTCCCCTATAAAAGAAAGCATTGTAACATGGTTTTGTATGGTATTATAGCATTGTAAACAATCTCTATGATTGTGTGAGAGAGACAATGAGAGCGTGAATAAGAAGTGTAGTGGTTTTGCTGCAGGTTGTATCCCTTCTTCTTTTTGGACTGTAACAAAATGACTCACAATTTCTTTGTGGACGCAGCCCATCGTTTGGGTGAACCACATTATATTTGTGTCCCTCTATAATGTGTTTAATGTGTTTTGCATATTGTTTAATGATTTAACAGTATGACTGTTATTGCTTTGTGGTCCTATTTTATAACAATTGGTATCAAGGCCAAAAGGTCTATTTGGCTGGTAAACTCACAGGAAAGAAGGGTTCCTAGTTCAAGTGGGAGTAATGGTAGAAGAAGGAAATTTTAGGGTTTATAAATTTAACGGCCAAAACTATCAGTTATGGAAGATGCAAATGGAGGACTATCTGTACCAGAAGGATTTGTACCTTCTATTGGGCATAAACGCAAAACAGTTGGTGGCTATGAAGGATGAAGAATGGGAGGTTCTAGATAGAAAGGTGGTGGGAACAATACAGTTGTTCCTGGCTTCATCAATGGATTTCAATATTTTGAAAGAAAAAACAAAAGAGGGCGTGATGAGTGCATTGGGTAAGCTCTACAAAAAAACCTTGGCTTCCAACAAGGTATTTTTAATGAAGCATTTATTTAATATGAAGATGTCGAAAGGTGGATTTGTTGTCGATCATTTAAATGAGTTTAATACACTTACGAGTTAGTTAATTTTGGTAAAATTGAAATTGGATGATGAGGTTAGGGATCCTCTAATCTTGACAGTGTTCATTGCCAAAAATCTATAATAACTTGGTCATGGCTATAAGTAACTCTGTCACTAGTTCAAACACTCTTAAGTTTGATGATGTTGTTGGTGTTATTCTTAGCGAGGAAATGCAAAGAAAAATCACTAGTGAGACATGAGATAATGCATTGACCATGGAGAGCAGAGGGAGACAAAAGGAGAGAGGAAAGAGCCCAAGTAACTGTGGCAAGTCTAGAAAGGGAAGATCCAAGTCCAGATTCAGAAAAATAGAGTGTTGGAACTATGGTAAGAAAGGACATCTGAAGAAAGACTACAAATCTCTGAAGAAGAAAGGAGAAAGACCACAAGAGACTACTCAGGAAGCGAATGTAGCAGGTGACGTGTTACAAGATTCTTTGATTCTTGCATTAAATAATACTAGTGATTACTGAGTAGTAGATTCAGGGGCTTCATGTCATGCTATACCCCATAGGAAACTCTTTCATAATTATGTTCAAGGTGATTTTGGACATGTTTTATTGGGTGATGATGAACCATGTAAAATTGTTGGAAAGGGTAAGATGTGGATTAAGTTAAATAATGGAAATCACTGGCTTCTAAAATATGTAAGGCACATTCCTTCTATGAAAATAAATCTAATATCAACAGGGTAGTTGAGAGATGGCAGTTGTTTGTCTATGTTTGGAGAAACGTGGTGGAAAGTCACTAAAGGATCAATGGTAATAAAAAACAGAGATAGGATAGGTACATTATATTTATGTACTCATAACACCAATTATTCTATATCTGTAGGTTCCACAAAAATAGGTGCACCATTGTGGTATCATACTAGCTTGGCCACATGAGTGAGAAGGGGATGCAGATTCTCCACTCAAGGAAACTGCTTCCAGATCTGAAGCAGGTAACTTTGGAATTCTGTGAGAACTATGTTTATGGAAAACATAAGAGAATTATATTTCTCAGAGTTGGGAAACAAAAGAAGAGTGAAAAGTTAGAGCTTGTCCACACATATGTATGAGGACCATCTTAGGTACAATCTCTTGGCGACTCTCACTATTATGTTACTTTTCTTGATGATGCAACTAGAAAAACTTGGGTTTATTGCAATAGACAAAAATGTGATTTGTTTGATACTCTTGAGAAGTGGAAAGCTTTGGTTGAGAACGAGACAGGAAAAAGGTTGAAATGTCTCAGATCTGATAGTGCAGGTGAGTACTGTAGCAAGGATTTTGGCAGTTATTGTTCACACAATGCGAATCGCAGAGAGAAGAAATTTCCTGGAACACCATAAGAAAATGGTGCATTATAAAGGATGAATAGAATGATCATGGAGCATGCGAGGTGTAAGAGATTTCATGTAGGGTTTCCCTTACAATTTTGGGTTGATACTGTAAACATAATTGTTTATTTAATAAAGAGAGGGCCTTCAAGCACTTTTGATGGTGGCATTCTAGAGGGGGCATGGACAGGTAAACAGGTAAATACTCATTTATGAGACCTTTTGGTTGTGAATCATTTTTCCATATTAATAAATATGATAGAACAAAGCTTGAGGCTAAATCCAAGAAATGTACCTTTATTGGATACGTGGTTCATGATTTTGGTTATCGTTTGTGGGATTATGAAAAACAAAAAATCATTAGGAGTAGAGATGTAGTATTTAATGAAAAGGTCATCTACAAAGATCAGTTGCAGGGAAATAAAGTGGAAAAGTAAAACATAGAGTACATAGTGCTTGATGAAATCAAAGAAGATGAAGTTCCAAAGGCACCGTAAAATCAAGAACAACAGGAGGTACCTGAAACTCTAGAAACTGTAAAAAAAAATACCAAGTTAAGTGGACTCCCTAAACAATTCTCTTCTTCAGTGTATTATTTATGGATGACTGATTCTGGTTAACTAGAATGTTATGAAGAGGCAATGCAGGTAGAAACTAGAAAGAAGTGGGAGAAAGATATGAATGAGGAGATGGACTCATTGGTAAGAAACTAGAATTGGGATTTGGTTTAGTTTCCTAGAGGAAAAAGGGAAATGCATAATAAATGGGATTACAGGTTGAAGGAAGAAGATGGAGGCAAGAAGCGGTACAAGGATAGACTTGCTGTAAAGGGGTTTGCACAAAATAAAGGTATAGATTTTGATGAAATATTTTCTCCTGTTGTTAAAATGACTTCAATTAGAACTATTTTAAGTCTAGTGGTGGTAGAATATTTGTATCTTGAACAGTTAGATGTAAAAACAACCTTTCTCCATGGGGATTTGGAGGAAGAGATTTATATGCAAAAACCACAGGGGTATGAGGTCAAAGGGAAGGAGAATTTGGTTTGTAGGTTGAAGAAGAGGTTGTATGGCTTGAAGCAAGCTCCAAGGAAGTGGTATTTAAAATTTGATAATTTTATGATAGAACAAGGTTATGATAGATGTCATTCTGACCACTGTGTTTATTTTAAGAGGTTAGATAATGGAAGATATATCATCTTGTTATTGTATGTGGATGACATGTTTGTTGCAGGGTCTAACATGCAGGATATAAATGTGCTCAAAAGAAAACTAGCTAAATCATTTTTGATGAAGGATTTGGGTGCTACAGAGCAAATCCTTGGTATGAAAATAATAAGAGACATAAAAAATCACAAATGGACGTTGTCTCAAGGTGAGTACATAGAAAATGTGTTGCAAAGGTTTAAAATGAAGAATGAAAAACCAGTTGGTATACATTTATCCATCCATTTCAAACTAAGTAAGGAGATGTATCTAGAGACACAAGAGGAAATAGATTACATGTCCAGGATTCCCTATTCATCAGCGGTGGAAGCTTGATGTATGCCATGGTGTGCACATGACTAGATATTGCACATGCAGTGGGAGTTGTGAGAAGGTATATGAATAATCCAGGTAAAGAGCATTGGAAAGCAATATAGTGGAATCTCAGGTATTTGAGAGGTACCACTTCTCATTCATTATGTTTTGGAGGTTCAAACACTGTTCTATGGAGATATGTTGATGCAGATATGGTTGGTGACAAAGACAGGAGGAGCACCACAGGGTATGTATTTACTGTGGGTGGAACAACAGTAAGTTGGATTTCAAAACTGCAACAGGTTGTTGCACTTTCAACAACGGAAGCAGAGTATGTTGTTGCTACAAAGGGTAGAGAGGAGATGATTTGGTTGCATAGGTTCATGGAAGAATTGGGTAAGAAGTACAAGAATAGTAGGTTGTACAGTGACATCCAGAGTTCCATTCATCTTGAAAAGAACTCATCCTTTCATTCAAAGGATAAAGATATATAGCTCAAGTACCACTTCATAAGATCTGTTCTAGATGAAGAATTGTTAAAACTGGAAAAAATACATACTAGCTAGAATCCTATAGACATGTTGACAAAGGGAGTAACCAAAGAGAAAATGAGTTCTTGCTCAATTTCTGTTGACCTTCAAGCAGGAAGGTCAAAATAAGAAATTTGCCAAGTCCATGGTCCAGAGCATAGTGCAGCAGTAGTGGAGATTTTGTGATCAGTATCCAAGTGGGAGATTGTTGGTTGTGGAGCCTGATTTTCTTGATCCTGAGATATTATTCGGTCGTGTTTGCACCCTAGGTTTATTGTACACACGTTCCCCCTCATTTGGGGGTCAAGGATGTGTGTTTGCCAACAGTTATGCGGACCCATGGTATTGGGTTAACCGTAGTATTTTCCCATGGTATTTTCCCATATAAAAGAAATAATTTTAACACGGCTGTGTATGGTATTATAGAATTGTAAACAATCTCTATGATTATGTGAGAGAGACTGTGAGAGCGCGAAGAGGAAGTGCAGCGATTTTGCTGCAGGTTGTATCCCTTCATCTTTCTGGACTGTAATAAAAGGACTGGCAATTTCTTTGTGGACGTAGCCCATAGTTTTGGTGAACCACACTATAGCTATGTCTCTCTGTAATGTGTTTAATGTTTTTTGCATCTTGTTTAATAATTTAACTGTATAACTATTATTGCTCTGCGGTCCTATTTTCTAATAGGAAGCATACATCACAGAAACTACAGTCCACACTAGAAAATCATACAGTGAGGCAGAAAGAGAATGTTTTCAAGGTGCTAGAGGTCGATATTTCAAGTCTTTAAAGATTTGGATCAAGATGATCATATGTGAGAAAGGGATCGTGAGACTAGATTTTGACGAATAAAGATTAATACACAAAGACCTAGGATATGTCACAAGATAAGTTCGAGAAAAATGGGGCAGAGTAAGCTGAGATGTTTCCTGGAGATAGTTAGAATGAGCTAGAAAGTGGATGCTTGAGGAGTGGAAGAAGATCTAGGTCAAGAAAGAGAAGAAGGACTACGACCAGAAGAGAAATTTGCAGTATGACCGAAGAAGAGGACTGCAAATTGTCGTTGCACTTCAATGAAGTTTCTTGCGACAAGGAAGAGGAATACCATTCTATATCTGAGAAAGAAGAAGAATAAGAATCCATAGATCCATAGTACTAGTACAGTATACCCAAAACACTGTGTACATATCAGGAGGTAAGATATATAAACTCGTCACATAGTTGTTGTGTCGATCAAAGTAACAATAATAGTGGGAATAAAAGACAAGGGATTCCCACTAGTCAAACATTTAATCCAATAGTACCAATTTATCCACATCATCTTGTGATCCTATTTTTAACCTTTTTCAGACCTTTTGGTCATGGTATTTCTTTTCATATCAAAAATATGGTATCTAAGCATGCCACTGTGTGCTGCTTAGACAAAGTGAAAAAAGTACGTCCAAGTTCTACAAACCAAATGTGGCCACCTATGATTGTGCCACCTGATGAAGTAGGAGGATCTATCAGGTTATTATGAGCTACTTCTTAGTACAATTCTTCCCTGAGGTTATCCTCCTCCTCCTTCTTTCTTAGTTCTACAGCTGCCTCTTCAACTTCCTTTTGTTTTCTCTCTGCCTCTTTTGTCCTTAATCTGTCTTCTTCTTCTTTCTTCCTTTGAGATTCTTCTACTTCCTTATTCTTCTAAGCCTCTTCTGCTTGTTTCTTTTCTACCTTGGCCTATTGTAAATTTAAGGCATCTTCTTTCTACTTCTGTGGCTTCTTTTCTGTTGCACTACTGCTACTCTTTTTCTTGAACCGCTTGCTCAACTCAGTCATGTTACAGGCTCTTTTGTACACTTCTTCATCCTTATCGAAGTGATTTGAGTATTCATAGTGTACCCCAATGAATGCACAATGTTCTGCAACACTTCCATTACTGCCATTTCTATGGAAACTTTTCTCTCGAAAGTGAAAAATTTCCAATTCTTTTACAAACTTGGAGGCAATTTTGATTTTTGTGAATTTGTGACTACCTGTGCAGAAAGGTAATGGAGGGAAGGTTTCCTTTTAATGTAATATAGGAAGTTACCTACTTCGTTTATGAACAATTTCCTGATGGCTTCTTTATGGACTACATAATCCAAAGCATATTTTGGCAAGAGTAGTGGAGCTTTAGAACTTCCATACATCCTCAAGTATGTTCCAGCTCCCTCTTTTGAGAAAAAATATGTTAGCTAGTTTTGTTGCAGAACTGGATAATATGTTGCCACTCTGTCAAACTTTGAACCACAACAAATGAAATAATAACAGCCACAGCGATGTTACAACATAGATCTATTGTTTGAATGTTTTACTCACAGGAAAAGCCACAGCAAGATGAATCAACGAAGGTTACTGCACAGCAGCATAGCAAATGATTGCAAATGTTACTCAGCTTACAAATGTTACATAGCGAAGAACCAGAAGCATAACATAGCACAGAGCGTAACTATTCTATAATGAACAGTGTACAGAATGAGACTCTTTTTATTTTAAAAGAATAGCTTGACCTCTTCATAACAGAATGGAACTCCTTTATAATGGAATCGAGCAAAATAAATGGGCAGGATCTAAACCAGAGCAGAGCAGATTTATTTTTAATGGACAGAGCGAAGCATCAACAGAGAACAGAGCAGATCTATTCTATATACAAAACAAGATGAGTATTTTTTTATATATATTATATAGAACGGAACATACATGGCGCAGTACTATACAATGGAACGCATGGATTTCTTGGAACAGAGCTTAAAAGAAAAGCAATAGAATGGTTTTATTATAGGATGACAATAGGTTTCATATTGTTTATACTAACTCAGCACAGCGAACTAAACATAAAGTTGAGTAATGAGACCAAAGCAGGATCCTCTTTATAATGGAATCGAACGGAACAGAACATTACACAGCAGAGCGAAACATTTGTTATTAAATGGAAACGAGCGGGAACAGAGTGAAGTTCCTATGGTAAACTCAGATCAATGGTTCTCTTGCATCCACGTGTCCTCGTCTCCAGATCCAACGGCTAACGGAGTGTCGTGCACCCCCCTGGGCATTTGACTATTCAAACATCTCATCCCCTACACAAATGGTAACATAACTGTTGGTGGTAACATTAGATGTAACATATAATGATAATGTATCATTTCATTGTGTTTTGTGCACCGTTAAGTATGACCCAGCCGACGGTTAATGTAACATTGCGCGGTCAATATTGTAACAAGAAATGTTAGTGCACCCTCAAATGGCAAGACTTGGTGGTTAACTCATCAGTGCATGGTTTATAACTTAACATAAAAAGTTTTGCATGGTTTAGCAACGTTTCTCTGGCGGTTAGCAATGGGTGCCCAAATGTTATTAGTATACGTGGCATCCTTCGGTGCATTGTGCATAGTTTGTTTCTTTGACTAGTCAAGCAGCATTAGAGTGCACAAAACATAACCTGACGGAACGTTGAGAGGTACGGAACTAGTTCAATCTATGGTTGAGATGAATCGAACAAGAATGAAACATGATGGATCTACTGCCACGTATCAAATTTCGTACCATTGAGGAGTATGGTGTTAAGCTTCGAACATATGACTCATCATCATCAATGGTTTGTGTTGATTATATGTGAATGCACAGTGGTTGATTCATTGACATGTGGCACAGCGAGTACGGACCGAAAAACTTCGAAAAGTCAATTATGTGGTTATATGGTATGGTTACAAAGGCATAGAGCTGAGTTGTCGAGGGTTAATATAATATTGAAAAGTCAAGATGGATTCCTCCACATCCAACGGTCCTCATTTCTTCTGGGTTCTAATCTGACGGTGGCTGAGTCTCATTTGAATGTTTGTAATATAAAACATAACAGAAAAATAACGAGACTTTAATCCTTAACTGTGACATTATATGGAATACGAAGTGTCACTCTAGAAGATGATTCGTTCTGACTCTAACCGTTTCTAAAAGGGAATGCGTAGGGTTGAGCAGCACTAAGTGTCGATGATGAGATAGGGATTGGGAACTGTTTCTTTTTCAATGATGACATGTGGAATGAGAACTGATTCAGAACATGAAATATACAGAGAAGAACAGAAAACTTTTGTAAGAGTATGAAGAACAGTGAAGCATAACAACAGTAAGGTGCAGAACAGAAACGAGATGATGATTAACCAATCCAGATGATAATGCAAAAATCAAAATCACAGCTGCAATCTTGGTGAGTTTAATAAACATTCAATTTTACTGTTAAACTGAGAAGAATGTGCAAAGTTATAGATCATTTGTATGAAGAAGCTGTAACACTGTCTAGTCTCATTTGTACTGTCAATGAATAATCTGTAAAGTAAAGTTTTGACAGTGAGGGTTAATGAAGAGTCTGTAAAAGCCTGTAAATTCAAATCAAACCAGGGTGGTAGGGTGGAGCAAGGGAGAACCTAGTTCTTTGGGGTGTTGTAGCATCCCTCTGGTTGTTGCCAGAAAACCAGATACAAGTTGGAGCTTGTATAGTTGGAAGTTGTAGCTTCCAGAGGTAGCAGCCTCGTCTGTGTTGTAGCTCAGACAAAATAAAAGAATGCAAAGAGGAGTTGGAGCTTACCTTTCATTCTTAAGAAGAAGAGTTTTTTTTGGGGTTTCCTCATGAAAAACACTATGTCTCATATTCATTGATGTGATTGATTGTTGACTGTCATTGAATTTGCTGCTATATGTTGAATGGTTTGTCCTCATCTTCATAATAAATCTGTAATGTTGTTTAAAATACAATTTTTGGTATAGAACTGATTCACCCCGCCCCCCCTCAGGTCATTAAGTTGTCCAACAATTGGTATCAGAGCTAGGTTGCTTCAAGAAATAGTTTAACCACTGGAAGCTAGATCTTAAAGAATGGACAAGAAATCAGAGTTTACTAAGCATGGGTTGCCCCTATTTGATGGACATAATTATGCTTTTTGGAGTATAAGAATGAAATTTTTCCTACAGTCTCAAGGAGTTGATGTATGGAAAGCTTGTTTAAATACATATACTGTTCCAGCAACAATTCCAATAGATCCCACAAATAGAAGACTCTATGAAAGTAATTCAAAGGCAATGTATGGTATTCTAGGAGGACTAGCAACTTCAGAATTTGTGAAAGTAATGAACTGTACTTCTGCAAAAGAAGTTTGGGACAAACTAAAAATAGTCTATGAAGGGGATGATAAAGTTAAAAATGCTAAACTTCAAACATATAGATCTCAGTTTGAGAGTCTGAAAATGGAAGAATCTGAAGATATAGCCACCTATTTTCTTCGAATAGATGAAGTTGCTAACACCATGAGAGGGTTAGGACAAAAGATTGAAGATGATGTTATTGTTCAAAAATTTCTTAGATCTCTTTCGACTAGATTTGATCCTAAGGTTTCTACATTAGAAGAGAGATCAGATTTAAATACTTTAGGTATGGACACACTTCATGGTATACTGACTACGTATGAAATGAGAATATTTGGTGAAAATTCTTCCATGAAAGAAGCAGCATTCAAGGCAACAAATAAGAATAAGGAGAAGGAGAAGAAGAAGAAAGAAGAACAAGTGAGCCATTCTGAAAAATCTGAAGAAGATGAAGAAGAAGAAAATTTTGTCAAGAGCTTAAAAAGAGGTGCAGGTAAGTACAAAGGTAAGCTTCCTTTAAAGTGTTTTGGATGTGGTAGAATAGGCCACTTTGCTTCCAAATGTCCATATAGTAAGAACTCTGACAATGAGGAAGAAAGCAGTAAAAATCCAAAGCAATACCAAAATAAATATAAAAAGTCTTTCAATAGATGTACTTTCAAGAAGAAGAGTTTATTTACTAAAGAATAAAGTGACATGTCTGATTCTGATGAAAGTGATGATCAGTCAAATGAGAATCTCTTTATGGCTTTGGAAAATCAGAAAGATCAATCTGAAAAGGAAGAAGAAGGTGAAGTAGATTTGGAAGCTGAGTTGGTAAGTGCTCTATGTGATTTGAGAAGAGAAAGAAAAGAATGTAGACATCTTAAGAAAAATATTAAAGAACTTGAGGATGAATTGAAAAAATCAAATGATTTATTTGAAAATACTAAAGCAATGGCAATTGAATTGAAACTAAAACTGGAAGAAGCTATAATCACTAAAGAATCTCTAAATAAATTAATTATTGAAAAGGATAAAGAGATTGAAAAGCTGAAATTAGAAGTTTTCTTATTAAGGAAGAAGGTTCAGGAAAGTAACATGAATCACAGTTCATCAATTCTAGATCAGATAATAGAAAGTCAGAGATCTATAAATGATAAAACTGGACTTGGTTATAAGGCAGCAGTGACTAATGAGTGTTCTAGTTCAGATGTGAAAGTGAAGAATGAGAAAGGGGCTGATAAGAAGTCAGTGGTTGAGAAACAGGAAGAAAAGTCAAGCCTCAAATGTTCAGAGAAGAACACATGACAGGTATCAATACAAATTCAATGGCTATTGTTTTTTCTGTTACAATTATGGACACAAGGTTGCATTTTGTGATAAGTTTTCAAGAAAGATATCTGAACATAATGCTTATGAGAAGCCCATACATGGTTATGGAAAAAAGATAGATTTGACAAGTCAAACTAGAAACAGGTTTGATGTTCTGAATCATGAAACAGAATGCTATAAGTGTCAAAATTTTGTTCATGTTTCAAGGAATTGCCCTACTAATCTTCATAAATTTAATGAGCCTGTATATTCACATCAACAAACTCAAATTTGGAAAAGAAAGACTGAAAATATGAAAACTGAAAAATGTAATATAGCTCTTCAAGCTGAACATAAAATCAAATGGATAGTAGACAGTGGCTGCTCAAAACACATGACTGGAAATAAACATCTGTTCATAAAATTAGACAAAGGAAAAGAAGGTTCAGTCACTTTTGGTAATGATCAGTCAGCCAGGATAATAGGAAGAGGCGCAGCATGTTTAAATAGTAAAAAGAATTTGGCTAAGAATGTTCTGTTAATAGAAGATATGGAACATAACTTGCTAAGTGTTAGTCAAACATGTGATAAGGGAAGGTACATGATATTTGATTCAAATGGGTTTCAAATCAGAGATGTGAAAACATACAAACTAATAGGTACAACCACAAGAAATTCAAGCAATGTGTATATTCTAGTTGAGAAAAAGAATGAATGTTATCTTAGCAATGAGAATGAGAGCTGGTTATGGCACAAGAGACTAGGTCACATTAATTTTGATAATATGATAAAGGTAAGTAAAAAGGAAGCAGTAAGAGATTTACCATCTCTGAAGAATCTTTCAGGTTCAATATGTAAGCAATGTTAGCATGGGAAACAAACAAGGGTCAAATTCAAAACAAAAGAGTATTCCACAACTAAACCACTTGAGATAGTGCATACTGATATTTGTGGACCCATGAGAACTAAAGGGATGAAAGGAGAAAAGTATTTCTTATTATTTGTAGATTATTACACTAGAATGACATGGCTTTATTTACTGAAAAAGAAATCTGAAGCTTTTGACTGTTTTCAAACGTTTAAAGAATTTGTTGAGAGTGAATGTGACAGAAAAATAAAGTGCCTACGATCTGATAATGGAGGAGAGTACGTGTCCAATGAATTTAACAAATTTTGTGATATGAACGGGATAAAAAGACATTTATCAGTGACTGAAACACCACAACAGAATGGGGTGGTAGAGAGGAAAAACATGACAGTTGTAGAGATGGCTAGAACCATGCTTCATGAAGCAAAGTTAAGTAATGTGTTGTGGCCTCAAGCTATTCACATAGCAGTTCACATACTGAATCGATGTTTGCTGAGAAATAACCATTCTGTCATGCCATATCAGATGTGGAAAGGAAGACCAGCCAGCGTTAAGCATTTTAGAATTTTTGGCTGTAAGTGTTATATCAAACGAGTAGATCCTCATTTGGGAAAACTAGACTCTAGAACTGATGATAGAATATTAGTTGGCTACTCCTGCTCTAGAAAAGCATATAAGTGTTACAATTTCAGGATGAGAAAGATTGTTGAAGCAATTGATGTAATGTTTGATGAATCCGAGTTTCTGAAATCAAAGACGAGGCAAAGGGATGTTAACATTCCTGACATATACGCTAAGCACAAATCAGATGATGAAAAAGATGAAACAGAGGACGTTAAAGTCGATGATAGTGATGAATTTAAATCCAATGATGAACAATACTTTAGTCCCTCAAAAAGCACGATTCCAACAAAAACGACAAGTAGCAGGACACGTAAGAACCATCTTGAATATTTGATCATTGGGGATAAAAATTCAGGAGTTGAAACGAGAAGCAGAATACAACAACCCATAATTGAAAAGCAGGTATCTCTCCTCTCTCTGACTGAACCGAAAAGTGTGGACGAAGCTATCAAATATGAGTATTGGGTAAATGCAATGAAGGAAGAGCTCAGTCAAATCGAAAAAAATCATACATGGGAACTAGTCTCAAGACCTGAAAATAAAAATGTCATAGGAGCAAAGTGGGTATTTAGGAATAAACTGGATGATACAGGAAAATTAACTAGAAATAAAGCTAGACTAGTTTGTAAAGGCTATGCACAGGTAGAAGGCATTGATAATAGTGAAACATTTGCCCTTGTTGCTTGAATGGAAGCAATCAGGTTGATCTTAGCATATGCCAGCTCCAAACAAATAAAAGTTTACCAAATGGATGTAAAGTCAGCCTTCCTAAATGGTGATTTGGAAGAGGAGGTATATATGGAACAACCAGATGGATTTCATGTAAAGGATGCATCACGGTTCGTGTACATATTGAAGAAAGCGTTGTATGGATTAAAGCAAGCACCCAGGGCATGGTATTCCAGACTGGACAACTATCTGCTACAGCAAGGATTTAAGAAAGGAAATACAGACAATAACCTTTATATCAGAGAAGAGAATAACAGTCTGATTATTATAGAAGTATACGTTGATGACATAATCTTTGGGAGTGATGATGATAGATTGAGCACAAAGTTTGCTGAAAGCATGCAACAGGAGTTCGAGATGTCTAGGCTGGGAGAGATGAAATTATTTCTAGGATTACAAGTCAATCAATGTGATAGAGGTATCTCCATTTCCCAGACCAAATACATTAATGAAATGATAAAGAAGTTCAAAATGGAGGACTGTAAGCCAGTTGGTACACCTATGGTCACTGGATGTAAACTCAGCAAAGATGACAGCTCTGAAAATGTAGATCAGACTTTGTACAGATCTATGATTGGCATCCTAATCTATTCTACAGCAACTAGACCAGACATTATGCATGTTGTTTGTCAAGTTGGAAGATTTCAGGCTTCACCTAAGAATGCTCATCTGTTGGTTGTAAAGAGGATTTTCAGATACTTAAAAGGAACAGCAGATCATGGTTTATGGTATCCAAAAGGTAACTCTCTGGACTTATATGCATTTACTGATGCTGACTGGGATGGATGTGTTGATGACAGGAAAAGTACCAGTGGTGCTGCCTTTTTTCTTGGAGATTGTTTGTTAAGCTGGTCCAGTAAGAAGAAATCATCTGTTTCATTATCTATAGCTGAAGCAAAGTATATAGTAGCAGCAGGATGTTGTACCCAGATTCTTTGGATGAAGCAGATGTTGAAGGACATGCACATACAGTTTGATGATCCCATTCCCATCTTCTGTGACAATACAAGTGCAATAAGCATATCAAAGAACCCAGTGATGCATTCAAAGACTAAACATATACCTATCAAATATCATTTTCTGAGAGAACAGGTGCTATCCAAGGTGATTAAGCTTGAGTATGTTGGGACAAAAGATCAGATTGCTGATATTTTCACTAAACCATTGCCAAAATCACAGTTTGAAACACTTCGGGCTCAGTTGGGGGTTTGTCCTCTATGAATAGCTTCCCATTTACATTCCAGGTTGGCTTCATTTTTTCTGCTATTTGATCCAAATGTTACACAAACATAGAAATATGATATACAACAAAAGATGTTCCATGAATATACAGCAGAATATGTTCCATGACACAGCCACTGTTACATAGAATACCAATGAGGATGTTTCCTAGTAACACAACACAGCGGTACACTATACACAAGAGGTGCCACATCAAAGAACAAAGAAGTTTGATTTGTATAGTCTACATAGGTTCAGCCAGCGAATAAAGACAAGTCCAACATGTTAAAGAATCAGAGGGAGATATAGAAATATATTATGTATCAAGGGAAGCCATGTTCACAGGGGAAGCATCATTTCTAGACTTTTCCATGGATGTCAAAAGGGGGAGAAAGCTTTCAAAGTTTTCCATCATGTCAAAGGGGGAGTTTGTTAGCTAGTTTTGTTGCAGAACTGGATAATATGTTGCCACTCTGTCAAACTTTGAAGCCACAACAAATGAAATAATAACAGCCATAGTGATGTTACAACATAGATCTATTGTTTGAATGTTTTACTCACAGGAAAAGCCACAGCAGGATGAATCATCGAAGGTTACTGCACAGCAGCATAGCAAATGATTACAAATGTTACTCAGCTTACAAATGTTACATAGCGAAGAACCAGAAGTGTAACATAGCACAGAGCATAACTATTCTATAATGAACAGTGTACAGAACGAGACTCTTTTTCTTTTAAAAGAATAGCTTGACCTCTTCATAACAGAATGGAAATCCTTTATAATGGAATCGAGCGGAATAAATGGGCAGGATCTGAACCAGAGCAGAGCGGATTTATTTTTAATGGACAGAGCGAAGCATCAACAGAGAACAGAGAATATCTATTCTATATACAAAACAAGATGAGTATTTTTTTATATATATTATACAGAACGGAACATACATGGCGCAGTACTATACAATGGAACGCATGGAGTTCTTGGAATAGAGCTTAAAACCGAAGCAACAGAATGGTTTTATTATAGGATGAAAACAGGTTTCATATTGTTTATACTAACTTAGCACAGCGAACTAAACATAAAATTTAGTAATGAGACTAGAGCGGGATCCTCTCTATAATGGAATCGAACGGAACAGAACATTACACAGCAGAGCGAAACATTTGTTATTAAATGGAAACGAGCGGGAACAGAGTGAAGTTTCTATGGTAAACTCAGATCAACGGTTCTCTTGCATCCACGTGTCCTCATCTCCAGATCCAACAGCCAACAGAGCGTCGCGCACCCCCCTGATCATTTTACTATTCAAACCTCTCATCCCTTGCACAAATGGTAACATAACTGTTGGTGGTAGCATTAGATGTAACATATAATGATAATGTATCATTGCATAGTGTTTTGTGCACCGTTTAGTATGATTCAGCTGGCGGTTAATGTAACATTCCGCGGTCAATATCGTAACAAGAAATGTTAGTGCACCCTCTAATGGAAAGACTTGGCGGTTAACTCATCAGTGCACGGTTTATAACTTAACATAAAAAATTTAGCATGGTTTAGCAACGTTTCTCTGGCGGTTAGCAATGGCTGCGCAAATGTTACTAGTATATGTGGCATCCTTCGGTGCATTGTGCACAATTTGTTTCTTTGACTAGTCAAGTGGCATTAGGGTGCACAAAACATAACCTGACAGAACGTTGAGAGGTACGGAACTAGTTCAATCTATAGCTGAGATGAATCGAATAAGAATGAAACATGATGGATCTACTGCCACATATCAAATGTCGTACCATTGAGGAGTACGGTGTTAAGCTTCGAACATATGACTCATCATCATCAACGGTTTGTGTTGATTATATGTGAATGCACAGTGGTTGATTCATTGACATGCGGCATAGCGAGTACGGACTCACAAACTTCGAAAAGTCAATTATGTGGTTATATGGTATGGTTACAAAGACATAGAGCTGAGCTGTCGAGGGTTAATATAATATTGAAAAGTCAAGATGGATTCCTCCACATCCAACGGTCCTCATTTGTTCTGGGTTCTAATCTGACGGTGGTGGAGTCTCATTTGAATGTTTGTAATATAAAACATAACAGAAAAATAACGAGACTTTAATCCTTAACTGTCACATTATATGGAATATGAAGTGTCACTCTAGAAGATGATTCGTTCTGACTCTAACCGTTTCTAAAAGGGAATGCGTAGAGTTGAGCAGCACTAAGTGTCGATGATGAGATAGGGATTGGGAACTATTTTTTTTTCAATGATGACATGTGGAATGAGAACCGATTCAGAACATGAAATATACAGAGAAGAATAGAAAACTTTTGTAAGAGTATGAAGAATAGTGAAGCATAATAGCAGTAAGGTGTAGAACGGCAACGAGATGATGATTAACCAATCCAGATGATAATGCACAGATCAAAATCACAGCTACAATCTTGGTGAGTTTAATAAACATTTAGTTTTACTGTTAAACTGAGAAGAATGTGCAAAGTTATAGATCATTTGTATGAAGAAGCTGTAACACTGTCTAGTCTCGTTTGTACTGTCCATGAATAATCTGTAAAGTAAAGTTTTGACATTGAGGGTTGATGAAGAGTCTGTAAAATCCTGTAAATTCAAATCAAACCAGGGTGGTAGGGTGGAGCAAGGGAGAACAGAGTTCTCTGGGGTGTTGTAGCATCCCTCTGGTTGTTGCCAGAAAACCAGATACAAGTTGGAGCTTGTATAGTTGGAAGTTGTAGCTTCCAAAGGTAGCAGCCTCATCTGTGTTGTAGCTTAGACAAAATAAAATAATGTAAAGAGGAGTTGGAGCTTACCTTTCATTCTTAAGAAGAAGAGTTTTTTTTGGGTTTCCTCATGAAAAACACTGTGTCTCATATTCATTGATATGATTGATTCTTGACTGTCATTTAATTTGCTGCTATATGTTGAATGGTTTGTCCTCATCTTCATAATAAATTTGTAATGTTGTTTAAAATACAATTTTCAGTATAGAACTGATTCACCCCCCCCCCCTCTCAGGTCATTAAGTTGTCCAACAAAATAATCGCCATGGAATTATCCAATAAGAAATTGGGCTCTTTGAGGAAGATCAACTCATAGAGGGGCACCATAAATTCTTCACAGATAAGCTTATAGAAACTTGCATTCCTATGTGCCCAAAGAATGTGATAGGAAACATACATAGGGGCCTTGGTGTGTGCGTAAGTGCACCCTATCTTGGGGAACGGGTTCTTGCGCAAAATGTAGTTGATCAGTTAGGATGACATGTAAAATTCTTCCCTTTTCTAAGTTATCCCTCCATGTGCAGAAGCTACACACGATGACAAACTATTCAATATAATATCTTCCCAGTTGAAAATTGTTCCTCCAAAGGAAACATAGTATATTAGCAGGATCCAACTTAATTTATACAGTCTTCCATTTGCTCGCAGGAAATGGTCACAGGAAATGCACCCTCACACATACATAGGTTGAGGAAAAAATGAGTTCCCTATTTACCGCATACATATTCCTCGACATGCTTGACTTGGGAAACTCACAGGACGCAGAGCATCTGGCCTGTTGTGACCTTAGTGTTGAATCCTCGAGGTTTAAAATGACCATAACACTCGTTAGAATAAAAAACCTAAACTACACGACAAAAACTAAGAAAAACTACATGAAGGATGAACTAGTAGGTTGGAAGGTTTGTGAAAAACCTCTACGCCTTCCTAGGATTGCATTCTAGGGCGCAAAAATGACCGTGAGGCCAAGGATATCTTCAAAAACACACTTTAGGGGACTCTAGTTGCATGCTCACTGTAACAAAAATACCCTAAGGTTCATGGATTGTCTTCGATCAAGAAAAGGGTTGCAGAAAAGAGAGGGGAAAAGCCAACCATGCTAAAAACGCGCTAAAACCCTAAACCTTTACCACATATATATATAGCTTTTAAATCTCTTAAAGAACAAAAGAACAAGAGTACAAGTTCATGCACCTACCTATCAACTGTTAAGATGGGTATGGTGTTGGGAGTAGTGTGAAAGCTCCAGTTGTCCTTGGACGATTGGGCTCTTAAAACGACATTTGCGGTGAAAAAAATAAATACCAAACCCATATATAATAAATACCAAACCCATATATATATATATATATATATATATATAGATATATATATAGATATAGATATAGATATAGATATAACGAAAATAATGTCTTTGATGCGATGGTTGGATAGCATTTAATGCGTCTAGGTCACATCTTCGTTTGGCGCTAAAACTTGATAGCTTTTTGCGCAATGCAAGTACATGTTGGCAACTTTTTCGGGGGTTTCTGATACCATAGTTGATGAAATGTGAATTTTTTCGATAGTGTCGGTGGAAAAAAATGAGTTCCTCTTACTGTGTTGGTAAAACTCATCGAACTCTTCCGATGGACCTACCTTGTCATCAGCCAAAACTGTGTTGATGGAAAGATTGAAAATATCCGAGCACTAGGCCGCAATTCACCTTCGACAACAATTGTTAATTTCCCCAATCATATCGGAGGTAACTCACAAGTAATTCATTACCGTGTCGACAAAACTTGCCAAGTTCTTCTGATACGTCAACAAAACTCGTGGATTCATTCCGATACGTCTACAAAACTTGTTGATTTCTTCCGATGCGTCGGCAAAACTTTTTGAGTTCTTCGGACACGTCAATGGAAGAACATGAGTTTTAACTTAGCTAAAAAATTTCCTTGCTAAATGTTTTGGGGAAAAACTAAATGATAGGATGAACTTTCTATAATTGAAAAATTAGTCTAAATAAGCTTACAATAAAACAAAAGTAAGAAAGGACTCTAAAATATAGAAAATTTTGAGGAAATAATTGTAGCAGCATCAAGTGCATTTACTTAAAGTTGGCCCATATTGTCCTAACAAGAAGTTGTTATGCACTTGCCTAAGAATGAGCGAGTATTTCCATTAAGCGGGTTTGTGAACAAATCGAACTCTTCTAGTCTTACACATTGGCCAATTTGATTAGGGATTGGGTCCTTTAAATTGTTTTCATATGCGTATAAATGTTGAATAGAATGTAAACCCTAATACTTTTAGGAATCTTACTAAAACTATTGTTACGCCTATATCTCATATTTTGGAGATGAAGTTGAAGTTGAAGGATTTCATATGCATATAAATGTTGAATAGAATGTAAACCCTAATACTTTTAGGAATCTTACTAAAACTATTGTTACGCCTATATCTCATATTTTGGAGATGAAGTTGAAGGAGCAGATCAACAAGATTTATAAAGACTTGACTACTGTGCAGTGCATATTGTTTCCATCGTCGTCACATATTTGTTAAGGACAATTAATTATGAGGTCATATCGTCAACAAACTATTTGTGATTAGAATTGGTTGTGGACCTCCTGGATGTATGATGTGTGCTGGTAGTTACTAAGGGAGTTTGTGGCGTGCGGCCAGATCAATTTTTTCATTAGAATTGGTTGTGGACCTGTTGGCTGTATGACGTGTGCTGGTAGTTACGGAGGGAGTTTGTGGTGTGCGGCCAGATCAATATTTGACCTAGTGGGTGTATGACGCGTGCTGGTAGTTACGGAGGTTACTAAGTATAGATTTGGAGGTTATATATTTAGAGCTTACAGACGAGCACCAGGTTCAAGAAATCCAGGTTTTCATCATTGTTTGCATTCATTCACTATCATTGCGAGAAGAGAGTTAACCATCGTCATTCTATTCCAGAGACATAGGATTTTGTTTGTTACTTTAAAATCCACAACGGAAATATTTCCCAGTTTTATATGGAAAATGCCATGCGACTGGATGGAAAAATGTTTCGAAATAAATTCCACGACCGCTATGCTCACAGACTCGAGCGGTACATGAACCGTCAAAGGTAAAATGCTAGACGTTGAGTGTATAACGGATACTTGTAAATTTTTATAGATATGTTTTAAGTGAATTTTGACTTGTTCGAGACAAAGAAGTTCTAATTTCAGGCAGCAACAGGCAGAGATATTGCCATCAATTCCTATCTTGTTCTGCTTGAAATGAAGACCTACAAATTCTCATTTGCAGCTACTTACTTTGGTTTTCTTATGGGGACCTACCTTTTCTACAGATGAGCTTTTCTTATGTGGACATACTTTTCCTGTGGATGAACATGGTATTGCAACTCCATGTCCCAGTACGAGTCTCGACATGGATGCCGATACAGCCTCTCTTGCCTACGTTCCCTCTATCGTCGGGGCACTTTTAGTGTGTATCATTTCTTTCGTCCTTCACTGAAATTCTGTGAAATCAAAGTCAGTTAAAATAATGTTAGGAAGGCAATGGATTTTAGCTCGAGTCTTTTTGTGTTGTCTCGATTGGATAAATGTTTATTATATGGCTTTTCGGATACAATGTCGACTCAATTAAAAGAACATCGTATGGAGCCTCACAGTTCAGCCCATGTTACTCTGTAATAACTTTCCTAGTAGTGGCCTGGTTAAATGAGAATCCTTACAGTATGAATCTGGGTTAATGTGGACTGGACTCTGTTTTTACTGTTTGTGTTGTGAAGCACATGGAGATTGTCAATCTTTTATCTTATTAACTACTCGTCTATTCCCTTTGAATTTTCACTCCCAGAATGACGTCTGAATCTGTCATTGCAATTGCAAGTATGAGAAAATATAAGTGTGTCTGTGTGTGGCTAAGTTGATGTTAAAATATTAAACGGCAGGGAATGTAATAAGATGTATTGTTTAAAATTTATGTTGATGTGTAAAATTCTCTAATATTAGTAAAGATGCGAAATGATCTCATTGCTATGTGTAAAAAGAGTTTATTCTTTTTTTTCAGATGGAAAGATTTATGGAAACCCAGCAATACTTCCCCACATTAGTGGATGGTAGAGGTGGTAAACCATTGGCCATCTTAGCAGAAGGCCTAACCCGAAAGGACTCAAGGCTTGAACCAATTGAGCTAACCCTTGGGGCTTGTAAAAAGAGTTTATTCATAGCTTATTAGTGATGTATATGTTTCCATACATATGGAGGATGATGGTTATTTAGATTTTCAAATCAGATAGATTATATAAATTAATACAATTTTTTGAATTAGTAGATTATATAAATTAATACAATTCCTAGGATGGGTTACTTTTGATATACATATGTATAGGAAGTGATTTAGAAGTATGCTCATTATGGTTTAATATTTATTTTTAATGTAGCATTTAGAATAGTATTTTTTATTAATGTTATTTTAGTTTTATCTCAATTGATAGGAGAATAAATTTAGTTATGAGAATACTCTTGTTTATTAATAAATTCATTAAAAATAATAAAAAATAATAACGCAACACTATTTTTTTTAAATCCTCTAAAAGTAGGACTGGGGCTTTAATATATCTTTATATTGAAATTTAATATAAAATTATATTATTCACCTCTTTTTTTAATATAAATATTATATTAAATCTTAGGTCAAAAAATTAAATGTAAGAATTATTGGTTTAAAGTAAAAACCGCTTGTAAATATTATATTAAATGTTTGGTTAAGAATTTAAACACAAAAAAAATATTGACATATATATTTATGACATAAATATAATACTTAATTTGCTTATAATAATCTTTTTATATTTAGCCATATTCGTTTATAAAATATTTATTTTAATAGAATACATGATTAACAGTTGTTAGGCTCACAACACATAATTAACAATTATTAGGCTCCTTTTGGTAAGAGAAGTTCTATAAAATAGTGTTGGAGTAGGATTTGAAATTTTATCTTATTCTATACATTTTGTTTATATAGAGCTCTATATTTAATAAAAACATTAAGGAAACATCCATCCATTTTTACATTCTAAGATTGTAATAAAGGCTCCAAGTAACTTTGTCGAAATATCCTTTTTAGTACACAAGAATATTGAACATGATTAACATAATGTTAATATGCCATTCACTTTATATGAAAAGATGAACATGATCAACATTATGTTAATGTCTCATTCATACAATATTAAAGTTCAAACATGACTTATATTATATTAATGTGTCATTATCTTATGTTATGTTTATGTTGCATTTAAACATATATATAGTTATGTATTTTTATAAAATTCAAATTCAAATAATCTTTTTACTAATAAATTTATAACTAAAGTAGGCATGGTTAAATTAAATAAATAAATAAATAATATTATTTTATTATAATTAATTACATTTTTTTAATTCTTTATAGATATACAAACTCTTATGTGGGATTCCTTAGAAGATGTTTATATATCAGTGATGCATATGCATGGTATTGTGTAGCTAATTATGTGCAAATATTAAGTGCATGCAAGAATGAAGCTATCAAGCATGCAAAAATGAAGCTATCAATTACGAGGTTTCAATTAGGAGAGGTTTCAATTAGGAGGTTCAAGAGGTTCATCAAGGTCATGCTCTAATAGTGTGACATTTGATGTTCAAGAAATTTCATATAGAGTTGTGAAGTATGGCCACAATTGATAAGAGAATAAATTTAGTTATAAGAATAATAAAAAATAATAATGCAACACTATTTTTTATGTTCAAGAAATTTCATATAAAATTGTGAAGTTTGGCCACAATTGATAAGAGAATAAATTTATTTATAACAATAATTTTGTTTCTTAATAAATTCAAATAATAAAAAATAATAATGCAACACTATTTTTTTAAATCCTCTAAAACGAGGACTCTCCTTTAATTAATTTTTATATTTAAATTTAATATAAAATTATATTATTTACTTTTTTTTAATTTAAGTATCATATTAAATGTTAGGTTAAGAAATTAAATATAATTTTTTTTGATTTAAAGTAAAACACTTGTAAATATCATATTAAATGTTTTGTTAAGAATTTAAACATAATTGACATATATCTTTATGACATAAATATAATACTTAATTTGTTTATAATAATCCATGATTAACAATTGTTACGCTCACAACACATAATTAACAATTAAACATAAAAATTATTGACATATATCTGTATGACATAAATATAATACTTAATTTGTTTATAATAATCCATGATTAACAATTGTTACACTCACAACACATAATTAACAATTATTAGCCTCCTTTTGGTAAGAGAAGTTCTACAAAATAGTGCTTGACTAGGGTTTGGAATTTTATCTTATTCCATGCATTTTGTTAATATAGAGCTCTATATTTTATAAAAAGATTGAGGAAACACCCATCCATTTTTACATTCTAAGATTGTAATAAAAGTAACTTTGTGGAAATATCCCTTATTGATATTGAACATGATTAACATTATGTTAATATTCCATTCACGTTATATCAAAATATGAACATGATCAACATTATGTTAATGTGTCATTCAAGAAATTTCATGTTGAATTGTGAAGTATGACCTCGTGTTTCACTAAATCCAACCATGGTTAACTATGGTCAAACTAAATTCAAACTTGGTTAACCAAAGTTAACTACAATTAATTAAACTGAATCCTTTTTCATGAAAGTCAACTATGTTTGACTTTTACCAAACTAAACTCAAGCATGGTTGACCAAAGTACACCATGGTTCATTTGTGGCATTAAGCGTTCATTAAGGGTTATGTCACATTATGATGTTTTTAAAGGGTTACGTAGCATTGTGATGTTCATGGAGCGTTATGCCAACATTACAACCTTGGTGAAGGGTTATCCCACATTGAGACAATACCCAATATGCCACACTTTAATAATGTGACATTCGATGTTCACGAAATGTTACGTCGCATTGTGAATTATGACCACGCGGTTCATTAAAGTGTACCATGGTTAACTAAAGTCAAAAAAAGTTTACTATGGTCAAACTGAAGTTAAGCATAAGTTTACCAAAGTCAGTCATACTGTTCTAGAGTGTTTGGTTTATCTTGACATTACCTAAGATGCGATACAGTAAAAATACAACAATTGGTGTCTATTAAAAGTTACGTCGCATTGTGACGTTTATCAAGGGTTGTGTCCCATTACGATGTTCATCAAGGGTTATGCTGCATTACAACAATGCTCAAGCATTATGCTACATTACAACAATGCCCAAGATGTGACACATTAATAATGTGACATTTGATGTTTAAGAAATTTTATATCGCATTGTGAAGTATGACCACGTGTTTCACTAAATCCAACCATGGTTGACTGTGGTCAAACTAAATTCAAACATGGTTAACCAAAGTTAACTACAATTAATTAAAGTGAAGCCTTTCTCATGAAATTCAACTATGTTTTAATTTTACCAAACTAAAGTCAAGCATGGTTGACCAAAGTACACCATGGTTCGTTACAATGTTAGTATATGCCGACACAACAAAATATGCCACACATTAATAATGCGAATTAAGCGTTCATAAAGGGTCATTTCACATTATCATGTTTTTCAAGGGTTACACTGCATTGTGATGTTCATTGAGTGTTATGTCCCATTGCAACCTTGGCGAAGGGTTATCCCACATTGCAACAATACCCAATATGTGACAGTACCATGGTTAACTAAAGTCAAACCTTACTCGTTATAGTCAACAAAAGTTGACTATGGTGAAACTAAAGTCAACCATGGTTTACCAAAGTCAGCCATGGTGTTCTACAGTGTCTATTATATGTTGACATAACCCAAGATGTGACAAAGTAGTAATGCAATAATCAATGTCTATCAAGAGTTACGTCCAATTGTGACATTTATCAAGGGTTATGTTCCATTATGATGTTCATCAAGGGTTATACTGTATTACAACAATGGTCAAGAATTATGCTACATTACGACAATGCGAGAGATGTGACACATTAATAATGTGACATTCGATGTTCAAGAAATTTTATGTCGCATTGTGAAGTATGGCCACGTGATTCACTAAAGTTAAATATGGTCAAACTATAGTCAACTACAATTAATTAAAGTGAATCCTTTCTCACAAAATTCAATTTTGCTTGAAAATGTATTAAGTGCATGCAATAATGAAGCATTAATAATGCAACATTCGGTGTTTAATAAGGGTTACGTTGCATTGTGATGTTTATTAAGGGTTATGTTCCATTACGATGTTCATCAAGGGTTATGTCATGTTGTGACATTGGTCATGGGTTTTGTCACATTTTGACATTGGTCAACTATGGTCAAATTAAAGTCAATAATAGTAAACCAAATTCAACCACGATTACCTAAATCCAAGCATTAGTCTCTAAAGTCAACCATGGTTCGCTACAATTTCTAATATATGTCGACATAATCAAAATTGTGACACATTAATAATGCGATATTTGAGGTTTATCAAAGTTGTGACACATTAATAATGCGACATTCATGAGAAAATTCAACTTTGTTTGCAAATATATTAAGTGCATGCAAGAATGAAGCATTAATAATGCGACATTTGGTGTTTATCAAGGGTTATGTTGCATTGTGATGTTTATTAAGGGTTGTGTTCCATTACAATGTTCATTATCTCACATTGTGACATTGGTCAAGGGTTTTTTCACATTGTGACATTGATCAACTATGGTTAAATTAATGTCAGTAATGGTAAACCAAAGTCAACCATGATTACCTAAATCAAAGCCTTAGTCTCTAAATTCAGCCATGGTTCGCTACAATTTCTAATATAGGTTGACATAATGAAAGTTGTGACACATTAATAATGTGATTTCACGACAAAATTCAACTTTGTTTGCAAATATATTAAGTGCATGCAAGAATGAAGCATTAATAATGCGACATTCGGTGTTTATCAAGGGTTACGTCGCATTGTGATGTTTATTAAGGTTTATGTTCCATTACGATGTTCATCAAGGGTTGTCAAGGTTTTTGTCACATTGTGACATTGGTTAACTATGGTCAAATTAAATTCAATAATGATAAACCAAAGTCAACCATGATTACCTAAATCCAAGCCTTAGTCTCTAAAGTCTACCATGGTAGACTTTAAACAAACTAAAGTCAATCATGGCTTACAAAAGTCAACCATGGTTCGCTACAATTTCTAATATAGGTCGACATAATCAAAGTTGTGACACATTAATAATGCAACATTCAACATTTATCAAAGTTGTGACACATTAGTAATGCGACATTCACGACAAAATTCAACTTTGTTTGAAAATATATTAAATGCATCCAAGAATGAAGCAATAATAATGCGACATTCGATGTTTATCAATGGTTACGTAGCATTGTGATGTTTATTAAGGGTTATGTTCTATTAACATGTTCATCAAGTGTTATGTCACATTGTGACATTAGTCAAGGGTTTTCCCACATTGTGACATTGGTCAACTATGGTCAAATTAAATCCAATAATGGTAAACCAAAGTCAACCATGATTAACTAAATCCAAGCCTTAGTCTCTAAAGTCAACCATAGTTTACTTTGGACAAACTAAAGTCAAGCATGGTTTACCAAAGTCAACCATGGTTCACTACAATTTCTAATGTAGGTCGACATAATCAAAGTTATGACACATTAATAATGCGACATTCGACGTTTATCAAAGTTGTGACACATTAATAATGCAACATTCAATGTTTATCAAAGTTGTGACACATTAATAATGCGACATTCATGACAAAATTCAACTTTGTTTCCAAATATACTAAGTGCATGCAAAAATGAAGCATTAATAATGCGACATTCGATGTTTATCAAGGGTTACATCGCATTGTGATGTTTACTTAGGGTTATGTTCCATTACGATGTTCATCAAGGGTTATGTCACATTGTGACATTGGTCAAGGGTTTTGTCACATTGTGACATTGGTCAACTATGGTCAAATTAAAGTCAATAATCATAAACCAAATTCAACCACGATTACATAAATCCAAGCCTTAGTCTCTAAAGTCAACTATGGTTGACTTTGGACAACCTAAAGTCAATCATGCTTTACTAAAGTAAGCCATGGTTCACTACAATTTCTAATATAAGTAGATATAATCAAAGTTGTGAGACATTAATAATGCGACATTCTTCGCTTATCAAAGTTGTGACACATTAATAATGCGACTTTCATGACAAAATTGAACTTTGTTTGCAAATATATTAAGTCCATGCAAGAATGAAGCATTAATAATGCAACATTCGGTGTTTTTATCAAGGGTGACGTCGCATTATGATGTTTAGTAAGGGTTATGTTCCATTATGCTATTCATCAAGTGTTATGTCACATTGTGACATTGGTCAAGGGTTTTGTCACATAATGACATTGGTCAACTATGGTCAAATTAAAGTCAATAATGGTAAACCAAAGTCAACCATGATTACCTAAATCCAAGCCTTAGTCTCTAAAGTCAACCATGGTTGACTTTGGACAAACTAAAGTCAAGCATGGTTTACCAAAGTCAACCATGGTTTGCTACAATTTCTAATATAGGTTGACATAATCAAAGTTGTGAAGCATTAATAATGTGACATTCGACGTTTATCAAAGTTGTGACACATTAATAATGTAACATTCATGACAAAATTCAACTTTGTTTACAAATATATTAAGTGCATGCAAGAATAAAGCATTAATAATACGCCATTCGGTGTTTATCAATGGTTACATCGCATTGTGATGATTATTAAGGGTTATTTTCCATTACGGTGTTCATCAAGGGTTATGTCACATTGTGACATTGGTCAAAATTTTTGTCACATTGTAACATTGGTCAACTATGGTCAAATTAAAGACAATAATGGTAAACCAATGTCAACCACGATTACCTAAATCCAAGCCTTAGTCTCTAAAGTTAACCATCGCTGACTTTGGACAACCTAAAGTCAATCATGGTTTACCAAAGTCAACCATGGTTTGATACAATTTCTAATATAGTTTGACATAATCAAAGTTGTGACACATTAATAATGCGACATCCGACGTTTATCAAAGTTGTGACACTTTAATAATGCGACATTCAATGTTTTTATCAAGGGTTACATCACATTTTGATGTTTATTAAGGGTTATGTTCCATTACAATGTTCATCAAGTGTTATGTCACATTTTGACATTAATCAAGCATTTTGTCACATTGTGACATTGGAAAACTATGGTCAAATTAAAGTCAATAATGGTAAACCAATGTTAACCATGATTACCTAAATCCAAGCATTACTCTCTAAAGTCAACCATCGTTGACTTTGGACAACCTAAATTATTCAACCATGGTTTACCAAAGTCAACCATGGCTCGCTACAATTTCTAATATAGGTCGACATAATCAAAGTTGTGACACATTAATAATGCAACATTCGATGTTTATCAAAGTTCTGCCACATTAATAATGTAACATTCATGACAAAATTCAACTTTGTTTGCAAATATATTAACTGCATGCAAGAATGAAGCATTAATAATGTGACATTCAGTGTTTATCAAGGGTTACGTCGCAATGTGATGTTTATTAAGTGTTATGTTCTATTACGATGTCCATTAAGGGATATGTCACATTGTAACATTAGTCAAGGGTTTTGTCACATTGTGACATTGGTCAACTATGGTCAAATTAAAGTCAATAATGGTAAACCAAAGTCAACCACGATTACTTAAATCCAAGCCTTAGTCTCTAAAGTTAACCATAGTTGACTTTGGACAAACTAAAGTCAAGCATGGTTTACCAAACTCAACGATGGTTCACTACAATTTCTAATATAGGTTGACATAATCAAAGTTATGACACATTAATAATGTGGCATTTGACATTTATCAAAGTTGTGAAACATTAATAATGTGACATTCATGACAAAATTCAACTTTGTTTGCAAATATATTAAGTGCAGGAAAGAATGAATCATTAATAATGTGACATTCGGTGTTTATCAAGGGTTACGTCACATTGGGATGTTTATTAAGGGTTATGTTCAATTACAATGTTCATTAAGGGTTATGTCACATTGTGACATTGGTCAAGGGTTTTGTCACATTGTGACATTGGTTAACTATGGTCAAATTAAAGTCAATAATGGTAAACCAAAGTCAACCACGATTACATAAATCTAAACCTTAGTCTCTAAAGTCAACCATGGTTGACTTTGGACAAACTAAAGTCAGTCATGCTTTACTAAAGTAAGCCATGGTTAGCTACAATTTCTAATATAGGTCGATATAATCAAAGCTGTGAGACATTAATAATGCGACTTTCATGACAAAATTCAACTTTGTTTGCAAATATATTAAGTGCATGCAAGAATGAAGCATTAATAATGCAACATTCAGTGTTTTTATCAAGGGTGACGTCGCATTGTGATGTTTATTAAGGATTATGTTGATCAAGTGTTATGTCACATTGTGACATTGGTCAAGGGTTTTGTCACATAGTGACATTGGTCAACTATGGTCAAATTAAAGTCAATAATGGTAAACCAAAGTCAACCACAATTACCTAAATCCAAGCCTTAGTCTCTAAAGTCAACCATGGCTAACTTTGGAGAAACTAAAGTCAAGCATGGTTTACCAAAGTCAACCATGGTTCGCTACAATTTCTAATATAGGTCAACATAATCAAAGTTGTCACACATTAATAATGTGACATTCAACGTTTATCAAAGTTGTGACACATTATTAATGCGACATTCATGACAAAATTCAACTTTGTTTGCAAATATATTAAGTGCATGCAAGAATAAAGCATTAATAATGCGACATTCGGTGTTTATCAAGGGTTACATCGCATTGTGATGATTATTAAGGGTTATGTTCCATTACGATGTTCATCAAGGGTTATGTCACATTGTGACATTGGTCAAGAGTTTTGTCACATTGTAACATTGGTCAACTGTGGTCAAATTAAAGATAATAATGGTAAACCAAAGTCAACCACGATTACCTAAATAAAAGCCTTAGTCACTAAATTCAACCATGGCTCACTTTGGAAAACCTAAAGTCAAGCATGGTTTACCAAAGTCAACCATGGTTTGATACAATAGCTAATATAGGTCGACATAATCAAAGTTGTGACACATTAATAATGCGAGATTCGACGTTGATCAAAGTTGTGACACATTGATAATGTGGCATTCAATGTTTGTATCAAGGGTTACATCACATTTTGATGTTTATTAAGAGTTATATTCCATTACGATGTTCATCAAGTGTTATGTCACATTGTGACATTGGTTAAGCGTTTTGTCACATTGTGACAATGGTCAACTATGGTCAAATTAAAGTCAATAATGGTAAACCAATGTCAACCACAATTACCTAAATCCAATCCTTACTCGTCAGCCATCGTTGACTTTGGACAACCTAAATTCAACCGTGGTTCACTACAATTTCTAATATAGGTCGACATAATCAAAGTTGTGACACATTAATAATGTGACATCTGATGTTTGTCAAAGTTCTGACACATTAATAATGCAACATTCACGACAATATTCAACTTTGTTTGCAAATATATTAAGTGCATGCAAGAATGAAGCATTAATAATGCAACATTCGGTGTTTATCAAGGGTTACATCGCAATGTGATGTTTATTAAGTGTTATGTTCTCTTACGATGTTCATCAAGGGATATGTCACATTGTGACATTAGTCAAGGGTTTTGTCACATTGTGACATTGGTCAACTATGGTTAAATTAAAGTCAATAATGGTAAACCAATGTCAACCACGATTACCTAAATCCAAGCCTCAGTCTCTAAAGTCAACCATAGTTGACTCTGGACAAACTAAAGTCAAGCATGGTTTACCAAACTCAACCATGGTTCACTACAATTTGTAATATAGGTTAACATAATCAAAGTTATGACACATTAATAATGTGACATTCGATGTTTATCAAAGTCGTGACTCATTAATAATGTGGCATTCATGACAAAATTCAACGTTGTTTGCAAATATATTACGTGCATGCAAGAATGAAGCATTAATAATGCGACATTTGGTGTTTATCAAGGGTTATGTTGCATTAGGATGTTTATTAAGGGTTATGTTCCATTACGATATTCATCAAGGGTTATGTCACATTGTGACATTGGTCAAGGGTTTTGTCACATTGTGACATTGGTCAACTATGGTCAAATTAAAGTCAATAATGGTAAACCAAAGTCAACCACGATTACATAAATCTAAACCTTAGTCTCTAAAGTTAGCCATGGTTGACTTTGGACAAACTAAAGTCAAGCATGGTTTACCAAATTCAACCATGGTTCACTACAATTTCTAATATAGGCCGACATAATCAAAGTTGTGACACATTAATAATGCGTCATTCGACATTTATCAATGTTGTGACACATTATTAATAATGTGACATTCACGAAATTTCACATTTCAAGGGTATTGTCACATTGGAATGCTCATTAAGCACCATGTTTAATTGCAACATTCATCTTCTAATCATATATTACTTACAGAAGCTTGTTACGTTAGTTAATTGTTATGTCACATTCTGGTTTGATGTTTCACTCATCCTCATTCTAATCACAAGGAACACATGTTGGATTGGTACATTACGAAACTATGGAATATATCATAATGTTCAATTGCAACATTCCTCCATGGTTATCTCAAATTCTCACAATTCATATTTGCAATGTTCCTCGAAGCCTTTATTGGATTGTCATGTAAATTTTATCCTCAAGATAATCCCATAGTAGCAATCGAAACATCTCTTAATGATTGTAACAATCTAATATTTGTTCATGCTTGTATCACATTGTAGTCCATTCATATAGAAAATACATTAGGCATGTTATGATGTGCCTCATAACTCTTCATGAACCTCCTACATTCTATTTCAATGCTTTCATTGCTGAATGTCTGTCACATTATGAAATTAAACAAAGGCTATATCGCATTGTCACAATTTGAAAAGGTTTTCTCACAAAAATTAATGTTTCGCATCATAAAACATACTACGTAGAAAAAACATTGGTTATATCGCATTTTGACGTTCATGATCTTCATTATAATTAAATGTTATTATTTTCAATTAAATTATTTTATTATTACTTTAATAATAATATTTTAATTAAATACTTTCAATACTTTGATATTTATAATTTAATTAAATAATTTATTTTAATAATATAATAATATACGAATTATCATTAGTATACTTAAAATGATATCATTATTTAACTACACTTAATTAACTAATTTTTTTTTTTATTGTCATCTAAATTATTATAATAAATTTATAATATATTATTATTAATGTTAAATATATCATAATTTGCATTTATGTCTAATACTAATATATTAATATGGTTGATTAGTTGTAATATAATAATCAATTATTTAAATAATATCATTTAAAAAATGATATTATTTAATTAATTAAAAATAGCTAAGCATAAAATTTAAAAAATGGATATTAAAATAATTAATAGAGGAACATTCAACATATTTAACTTCTTGATCATATATACTAAATAATATTCAACATATTATTTAACTTCAACATATTATTCAACATATATACTTAATCATATATACTAAATAATATTCAACATATTTAACTTCTTGATATATTTCCGATATAGAGGAACATTACATTATTATTTTTTATTAATATTTTTTAATAATTTATATTAATTAAATGATATTGTTTATTATATTATAATTATTAATTAAGCAATATTATTTTTTTAATAATATTTTGTAAATATGTTTATGTTTTTAATGGTTAGTAGCAACAATCACATTAATTTTATTAATGTGTTTGAATAGACGAATAAGCTTAAATTTAGGCACATACTTTTTATAATAATATTTTTCACTATAATATGTGTTGAAATTTACCTCTAACACTTATTAATGTAGTTGTTACTCATTTAAATTCAAAACTAGGATAATATTTTAAAATATTGAAATTTTCCTTTACTTTTGGAATTTGTACCTATCAAATGATTTCTATGTAGGTAAAGTTCTCTTAGCTTCTTCAAATTGGCAATGCCCGCGATTCTTCCGATCATCTGGTTTGTACCAAAGGTTGACATAAATCAACTCACTCAAATTTGTAATGAATTTAAGTATGCCACTAGTGAAGCATATATCAAGATTTAGGTATGTAATGTGACTCAAATGGCCAATAGCTTCAGGAATGTAACCACTAAGTGAGTTTCCTTAAGAGTACACTATAAAGTTTTCATCAAACCCCAAAACTGGAGGGATTCGACCAAAGAGGTTGTTGAATCCCATCACCAATTCTTGGAGAGAGGTGCAGTTTTTCAAAGAGGAAGGATATGGCCACCGAGTGACTTGTCATCCACGTAAGATATAACAGATTTCTCATCAAACCAAAAATGGGAGGAATTGGACGACTGGGAGGGATTGGTCCAGTAAGATTGTTGTTACTGACTACCAAAGTTTGGAGAGAGGTGCAGTTCCTCAAAGAGGAAGAGATATGACCAGTGAGTGAGTTATCACCCACGTAAAGATATGACAGACTTTTCATTAAATAAAAAATGGGAGGGATTGTACCAGTGAGATTGTTGGAACTGAGGGACAACCCTGGGAGAAAAGTGCAGTTGCTCAATGATGTTGGAATACTTCTGCTAAGATTATTGTTGCTCAAGCGGAGATGTTCCAACTTGAGAACACCACCAAATTCTGTTGGTATAGTTCCTGTCAAGTTGTTTACTGAATGTTGGATCCATTGAAGGCGTGTACAATTACATAGCGCTTTTGGAATGTAACCGCGGAGCAAATTATAGCTGAGGTCCAGTATTCCCAGCGCCTTTAGCTGTCCAAACTCCGGTGGAATTCTTCCTGTCAGATTATTATGGGATAGATTCACAGTGCGTAATATAGAGAGGCTACCCAGAGAAGGTGAAATACCATCTTCCAATCCCAAGCCAGGAAGTATTATGACAACCGCTCTCTTAGTGGGCTTTGAGCTGAAAATACCATTCCACGAGCACACGTTATGGGAGTTTTCTACGGTCCAGTTGATCAGCGATCCATCAGCATCCGATGTGACTGCCCTTGTGAAAGACAAGGGCCTCTATGTCCCTTCTATAATGACCGTCCGTGGATGATGATGTCAGTTCAGCTTGCTCCATATTTCCTTCATCTTCATGCACAACAATATCATGGGATTGAAGATGGTCAGCCGGCCATACAGATGATCATTGTATAAAGAACATGTATGCGTGGAATGATGTCTTCATTCGATAACTAATAGCTACTGCAGTAACAGTATCCAATGCAGTTGTAATTGACAGCCTGAGAAACCGCATAATCATCTTCATCGACACAAAACCTTTCTCCATTTCTTTGTTTGTCCACAAATCTATTGATGACTTTAACGGCTTGCCTGTGAGTTGCCTTCTTTGCGAACGTACGTCAAAATGTTCAAAGTGGGTTTCAATCATACTCGGGAGTCGGCAAGCCGAATAACTTGAAAAGTCAAAATACAATAAGTAAAAGAAAGGAGAAATTGTTGTATTGAGCGGCACTTTGCTTTTATTATGTAAAACGTTATTTCCGAAAACGTATTTGACAAGGAATCAAGGCATTTTCTTCTGCGACCTGCTCAATTTAACGAGTTTGACCTTCTTGGCTTTCAGCATTCTTTTCCCCACATGCTTGATTCACATGAAAACGTATTTGACAGGGAATCAATACTCTACTTTCGGCATTTTCTCCCCCGAATTAGTTGATTCAAAAGCTTGTGATTTGAAGTTCTGTACAACCTTTGATTCAAAAGTTTGGGATTCACATGAAAACGTATTTCACATATGCTTGACTCACATGAAAACCTTATTTTCTCCGGAACTCGTTTGATTCACAGGCCTGAATCCTGATTGTGTCATATAATTTGACGTTCTGTAAAACGTTTGATTCACAGCCCTGAATCCTGATTGTGTCATGTAATTTGACGTTTCCTAAAACGTTTTTAATTTTCGGCAGTTTTTCTCCAAAGTATTTTTTTTTGTTATTCAAACAATATTGATCGGACATACTAGGCAAAATATCATATAGAAAGTATTTTTTTTAAAATTCTGTCACCAAAATGACGTAGAGTAAGTTCAAAAATCTAAATAGAGCAAGAAAAAGAAAGGAGAGGAGAAATCGTTATATTTTCGGGTACAAAGAGATGAAGCCAGTTGGGAAGATAATGGCGAAAGTGATTTGAACTTAGTGCACACGGTCTTCTAGCACTGAGTGGCTATCCACGAAATGTTCTGACATATTTCTCATTAAACCAAAAATGAACTTTGAAGTTTGGGCCACGGAGAATGTTGGGAGACATTGACTGGCGACCAATTTTTGGAGACAAGTGCAGTTCCTCAAAGGAAGAGGAAGAGGAAGAGGAAGGGTATGACCATGGAGTGAGTTGACTATTAGCTAAAAACAGAGTTTATCATTAAGTTATTAAAGATTTTCATGCCTATCTTTTTAGATAAGTATATCAATATGGTGTGTTTTATGGACCTGAGGACAACTCAAGGACACGGTCTGACCACTTCGACACCTTCTCGGTTTTAGACAGTTTTACTTGGATTCACTCTCGAGAAATTACAAATGTTTTTCACATGTGAGTAAGACGAAGTAAAAATGGACACAATAACAATTCTACAGAATTACAATAACATTTAACCAAACATTTTTTGGAAGGCTTGGGTCGACCACTATTCCGTAAAACCTGGAACTTTCAGTAGGCGAGAAATTTATGGATTCTTGATCTTTCACTCAACCTGTAAATGTAAACACCATTTACACAAATATTTTTAGAGAAAATGTCGCCTAAGTAAACATGGATTTCAACCATAAACTATTTGATATTTATATAACTTGTGGGGAAATAACAAAATGTTCACTGTCTGCTGAGAGTTCTCTTTTTCTCTCATTTTCCCACCTAGAGTTCAAAATGATTTACAAACTTCTTCTTCTATTTATAGGAAACCTGAAATTGCTTCTTCATGAATCTACAGACTTGCCATTAATGGCTATAATAACTATCTACATACAAACTTAGCTTCATAAATTAATTTGACTGGTTTAGATTGCTGAATCGTGGACTCTTCGCTCTTGTTAGACTGACCGACAAGATCTGAGCTGATACAAACTCTCACAGAGTCGGTTGAGCTCCGATACAGATCTGCAAGTAATTAATATTTCCAACACTCCCCCTTAATTATGAGCAGATGGGGATTTTTAAAACAAAATTTACAAAATGTTTCATAGCTTAAACTTGCTAGAGTGCATGACAGAGTTCACTGTGCAGAACTTGTTGTTCCAAGATAACTACGCAGATACTAGAATGTGTTCTTTCCCAATGTTTTTGTAAAGATGTCTGGAAGTTGATCTTCGGACCTACAAAATTCCAAACGAATTTCCTTGTTGTTCACCAATTCTCTTATGAAACGAAACCTTATGTCAATGTGCTTGGCTCTCTTGTGGAACACATCATTCTTGGATAATGCAATGAATTTTTGTCGCAGAAGATGGTTGTCGGTTCTTGCTGGTTCTATCATAAGGCTGCCAACCAGCATTTTAAACAGTGTAGGATCTACATTTGATCCATTATCATTCTTGCTCAATTTTAAACATGTTATTACTAGTGTTGGGTTTGTCTTTCAATTAGACATGTTAAATCGTTTTTAAACTTCACTTGCATACTTTGACTATGATATGAAAATACCACTTTCAAACTGATGAACTTCAATGTCTAGAAAAAACTTCATAAGCCCTAGATGAGTCATTTCAAATTCACTTTCCATGACTGCTTTAAATTCTTCTATGCCAAAGTCACTAGTAAGTATTAAAAAATCTACATACAAGAAGACAATTAGCATATTACCTTGCTCATTCACTTTGGTGTACAATGTTGGTTCACTTTCACTTTTGTGAAATCCATTTTTAGTGAGATATGAATCAATCTAACTGTACCAAGCTCTAGGAGCTTGATTCAAACCGTAAAATTCCTTTTTCAGCCGGTACACATTATGCTATTGACCTGGAACTTCATAGCCTTGTGGTTGTTCCACATATACTTCCTCTTCTCCATAGCCATTCAAAAATACCGACTTAACATCCATTTGCTAAAACGACCATTTGTTTTGTGCAGCAATGGCCAAGACTGTTCTGACTATATCCATGTGTGCATCAGGTGCAAACATTTCATTGAATTCTATGTTGGGTTGTTGTGTGAACCCTTTCGCTACCATTCTTACTTTGTGCTTCTGCATATTCCCATCGACATCTTGCTTGGTCTTGTAAATACATTTGACGTTGATTACATAATTGTCTTTTGGTACATCAACCAATTCCCATGTCTGGTTCTTCTCAATGCATTCTATTTCTTCATCCATGGCTTGTGCCCGCACTTTTTCTTCAACAAATTATTCAAATGTTAGTGAATCATATATAGGAGAAAATAATGCAATGAGAGAGAATGAATTAGGTGTTCCAGCTTCATATATCTCACACAGAATTCTTGTCTTCACCGGTTCTATTAATGTCGACCTTGATGAAATGCTTGATAGACTCTGATGTCCTCTTGGTGTACTTGTCGGTGTAGCTTGAGCTGCTACTTGTGTCGATGGTCCTTGTGCTGAACCATTTTGTGGTGTCATGGGAGTCAATGGTGTTGCAACCGGTTGACTTACATGTGGTGTTTGAACCACTTCCTCTTCCATATCATCATTGTTTACATTCAACACAAATTGAACATCTTGACTAATTATTAGTTCCTTTGCGACAAGATCATACAACTCGTATTTGTTTGTGTCTTCAGAATATCCAACAAAAATACATTTATGTGCCTTGTTGTCTAGCTTCTTTCTCAGCTCATCTGGAATATGAGCATATGCAACATAATCAAAAAATTTTAAATGAGAAACATTGTGATTCATACATGTCCATGCTTCTTGAGGAACTTTGTTCTTCACACTCTTTGCCGGACACCTGTTCATAATGTATACAACATTTGTGACTACTTCACCCCAATATTCATTCAGAAAATGCTTGGCTACCAACATGTTGCGCGCCATCTCCATAATGGTTCTGTTCTTTATTTCAGCAACACCATTCTGCTGAGGCGTATACCATGCAATGAAGTGCTTTTATATGGCATGGGTCTTGCAAAAATTTAGAAATTCATTTGAAACATATTCACCTCTTCTGTCGATCCTTAATATCTTGATGCAATGTCCACTCTAGTTCTCCACGAGTGCCTTGAACTACAGAAAATAACTAAATGTATCAAATTTATGTTTTTCTTGAGTAGTCGTAAATAAAAGTAAGAAAATAATTGCAAGCACCAATGGATGATGTATGCATTGGACCAAAAATATCAGAGTCAACAATTTCAAGTGGTGTGCATGCTCTATAAGGCTTTTCGACTGGAAAAATCTCTCTATGCTGCTTGCTAAAAATGCAGCCTTCACAAACCCTTTTTGGTCTATCTATCAATGGTAATCCTTTCACCATATTCTTTGTGTGCAGTAGCTTCAGCCCACCAAAATTCAAAGGTCTAAATATGAAATGCCACAACCAGGATTCATCCTAAACTTATGTTTGAAATGCAACTTGAAAATCAACACTGCCATTTAATTTCTTGTCAAGGGGGTCGATTGTTTCTTTACTTTCTGAACTTGAATGCAACTCCTATATTTGTCTTCCCTTTCCTGTTGGGAGCTATCCTCAATGGAAATAAGCGGTTGATTTTCATTGGCACTTTTTCTATCAGTTGGTTGCTTGGATGCTTGTCTTTAATTACACAGTGATTATCTGCTCTGTGGACTCTGTAGCATTTGTGTATCATATGTCTAATGCTCAACAAATTATGTTTCAGACCTTCGATATGATAGACATCAGGGATATATCCCTGTTTGGTTAGAATACCAACAGTACCCTTTCCCAAACCAGCAACTTGGACATTGTTTCCAAGTGTAACATCAATTTGAACTAAATTATCTAGAATGGAAAACAAATTTAAATTACCAGTCATATGATTTTTGCAGCATGAATCTAAGTTCCATATGTCATGTGGACTTTCTTGAACAACATTGCATTCAATTTTAGATGTAGATTCCATTAACATTGCACTTGTTGGAGTGCTGGTGCTGGTCGACTGATTTGGGCTTTTCCTTCCTTGGTCATATTGTTTCTTCCTGCATTCATATGCATAATGACCAAATTTGTTACAATAATGACATTGGATTTTTTATTTATCAAACCTCTGGCCACTTGGCTAACTTGAATTCTGATTCTCTCCTCTACCAGCAACATTTGCAGGACTTATTCCTCCTCCTCCTCTGGAAGAACTTCTTCCTCTGCCTCTTGAGTTGTTTCTCCCCCTTCCTCTACCATGGCTTATGGATGACTCTGCTTCAAATGCACCTTCCAATTATGTTTGTGATCTGTTGAGCCTCTGTTCATGATTGATGAGTGAAGCTTGCAGCTCATCAATGGTAAACACCGACATGTATGTGTGTTCTTCCAAGGTCACAATCAAGGATTCAAATCTTAGGGGAAGACTTCTGAGAATTTTTTCAACCACCCTTTAGTCTGTCACTGGTTTCTCCATGAGATTTAAGTTAATTTATCAAACCAACAACTCTGGTGTAGAATGTGTCTATATTGTCTAAATCTTTCATTGACATAGATTCAAAATCTCTTCTCAAAATCTGCAGCTTGGATGTCCTTACCTTATCCAAACCTTGATAGGCGGTCTCCAATGTATCCCATGCTTGCTTAGCATTAATTGTTGCTGCTACTCTTGGGAGTATGTTTTCATTCATGGCTTGATGTATGTAGAACAGAGCTTTTCCATCTTTGTTCCTGTGTTCCCTCAGGACATCTTTCTCAGCTTGTGTGAGATTGTTATATGTTTTTTGATCTGTTGGTTCTGCATAACCTTGCTAGACTATCTCCTAGGGATATTGACCTATAAAAAAAGCCTTCATTGTTAGATATCAATATTCATAATTCTTTCCTATAAAAATTGGAGTTTGCAATGAACCAGAAGTGGAAGCCATTTTTAATTTTCAACTTTGCTTAGAAAAATACTTTTCCACTTTTTAAGACAAGATTTATTCCTAAACCTTGCTCTGATACAAGTTAGCCAAAAACCGAGCCAACTAAACTTGAGTTTATCGCTGAGTTATAAAAAAACTTCATGCCGACCTCTTTTTCTTTTTACTTGTCGGGTGAAACCGACTAGACAAGTATACCAATATGGTTGGCCTTATGGACCTGACTATTTTTTCTTGACAAGTTCTTCCTTGACGGTTCTACCGACAGGATTTACTTCAACCACTTGTCGGCTTGACCACTTTGACAACTTGTCGGTTTGACCACTTTGACAACTTGTCGGTTTTACTCAACTGTTTTACTTGGACTCACTTGCTATGGTCTGGATTTAGTCGGAATTTACAAATGATATTTATTAGTCTAAAAGACTTAGGAAATTACAAATGTTTTTCACCTGTGAATAAGATGAAGTAAAAATCAACACAATAACAATTCTATAGAATTACAAAAAACATATAACCAAACATTTTCGAAGAGTTTTGTCGACCACTTTGTTATAAAACCTAGAAATTTCACTGTGTGAGAAATTTATGGATTCTTGATCTTTCACTTAACTGAATGTAAACACCATTTACATAAATATTTCTAGAGAAAATTTTGACTAAGTAAACATGCATTTCAGCTATAAACTATTTTATATTTATATAACTTGTCGAGAAATAACAAAATGTAATACAAACTTGTCCGCTCACCAACTGATCCAAACTTGTCGTCTCCCCGACTGATCACACACACAGAAGCTTGAGCTTCAACTTCACTCTCTGCTTAGAGTTCTCTCTGTCTCTCTTTTTCTCACTTAGAGTTCAAAATAATTTACAAACTTCTTCTTCTATTTATAGGAAACCAAAAATTGCTTCTTCGTGAATGTACAGACTTGGAATTAATGGTTGTAATAATTATCTACCTACAAACTTAGCTTCAGAAATTAATTCGATTGGTTTAGATTGTCGAATCGTGGACTCTTCACTCTTGTTAGACTAATCGACAAGATTTGAGCTGATACGGACTCTGATAGAGTCGGATGAGCTCTGATACGGGTCTACAAGTCATTAATATTTCCAACATTGTTGTCCATGAAAATTTCTGACATATTTCTCATCAAACAAAAATTGGGAGGGATTGGACCACCGAGATTATTGTAACTGTAGTACAACCATTGGAGAGAAGTCCACTTTCTCAAAGATGTTGGAATACTTCCACCAAGATTATTGTAGAACAATAGGAGATGTTCCAAGTTCAAATTGACTACGAGATGTTTCAATTCTGTTGGTATAGCCCTTGTTAAGCTATTTATTGAAACTCTGATACACTAAAGCTTCGTACAATTACACAATTATTTTGGAAGAGAACGCTGAAGCAAATTAAAGCTAAGATCAAGTATTACTAGATCCTTAAGCTGCCCAAACACTGGTGGAATATTTCCTATGAAATTATTATCAAAAATATTAAGATTGCGTAATAACGAGAGAGTACCAAGAGATGGTGAAATGCTACCTTCCAATCTCAATCCAGGTAGTATTATTATTGCAATGACTCATTTAGTGCGCTTTCTGCATGAAACGCCTTTCGAGGAACACACATTATAGAGGTTTTCTACGGTCCTATTGAGCAGTGATCCATCGGGGTCTGACGTAACTGACTCTATGAAGGAGTAATCATAAAATATCAAAAACGATGAAATAAGTCTAAATATCATAAAATTAATGACGTGTTGTGTCAGTTAGTTGACTGGAAGAAAATGCAAAAACAATTCAAGACACTGCACGAAAATTCATATCATCGATGCCTTGTATTGACTAAAAGTAATTTTGAAGTGAGTTGTCTAAACATGGAACGATTTTCCTCTGTTTTTAGCTGGTTTTTACTAGTTTTTGGTTATGGATTTTTAGTAAATTTTCAAAACGTGTAAACATATTGTTAATTTTTACAAAGTGTATATGTTGGGTTTTTTGTGAAGTGATTTTATTTTTGCTCTTAAATTCATCCAATAAAAAATAGAAATTACAAATTTTATAGGTTAAATTCACCAAATTCTGACAAAAAAATCAAGTTAAAATCATACACAAATTATAGATTTTATAGGTTGAATTCACCAAATTCCGACAAGAAAAAATCAAGTTAAAATCACACACTAATTAGATGGCTCCATTTCAAAGTGATATAGGTTTGTATTTTGTCATCACATTGGAAAAAAAGTCACTAATAATATTTCGAAGTTGGATACACCAATTTAATCTATTGATAGATGTGAAGAAGATGCAGAAATTGATTGAGAAATTGTACAATAAATGTATGGAAATCATTCATTCAAATAATTTGAATTTAGAGTAAAGTTATATAAATGTCATATGGAGTTGTGCAAAATCTCTACATAGAAATTAATTAGTGTTGGTATTAAGTTTTAACTAGGAAATAAATATGAAGCAAATGGAGAAATTGATCAAGGAATTATACAAGAAAACTGTGAAAAGTCATGGATTCTTTGTGAAAATTGCTTAGTATCTTTGTTAGAGGATGTCACGTACCCCAATTTTCAATAACATTTTATGTTTAAGAAAACATTATATTTTATTTTTATTATAAAGTTTATGACTATTAACCAAGTGGGGTCAGGGATGACTCTAATTAATTATGTTGAATATTTTATTACTTAACATTAGAGAAAATTTAAATTCAAAATGGGCCTCCTATAAAAAATTAATAAAATAATAGTTAAAATAATAAAATAATATTTATTAATTTTGGAGGAAGAAAAGAAAAAAACTGCTTTTTTGTTTGTATTTTCGACATATCTCCCCACATTTTTACTCAAATTTCGATCGGGAGACCTCGTTCGATGCACATCTAACAAGTATGCACTTGGCATACTTTTGACGGACCATGCTACCCCAAAAACAAGAAATACCTGAAAAAGCATGATGATGATATCATCATCACGTTTTTTCAGGTACTTCTTATTTTGGGGTAGTGGGTCCATCAAAAGTATGTTGAGTGGGTACCCATTGGATGTGGAATTTAATTCCATATACAACGAAATCTCCCGATCAAAATTTGAGTAAAAGCATAGGGAGATATGTCGAAAATTCAAAAAAAAAATATTTTTTTATGATACCTATCCCTAAATTTATATTAAAAAAGTGTTTAAGACCTATACAGTGTTTCGAATTTAAAGCAATTTCATTCGAATTTAAAGCAATTTCATTGGATAACAAATGATGAAATGGAATTTGAATTAGAGTTAAAAGGTTTATTTTGAGTTGAAATTTCCTCTAATGATAAACAAAAGATGAGACAAATAGCCTAAGGAGGTTGTTGAATGATTGTCCACTAGGATGAGAGAAAACTAACACATGGCAGCATCCTCAACCACTTCTGGCTGTTGTTGGGGGAAACTTCCATAATTTTGTGCTCATGTTCCCCAAGAAAATGGAACAGAGCAGGTGGCTCATTAATTGACAAAAATTGACCAAAAGACCTAGGGATTCATACATCTATCGATCAAATTTAGCAGGAGGCTGTTCAATCATTACCTTGTGAATTTTTGAAGTTGCGAAAGGTGCACATGAGATTCAATGAGGGGAAAGGAAGAAGTGGATTAAGTGATTAAGATTGTTTTCAAAACTAGTGCATCTTATTAGCTGAGTTCTTTACTATTGAGGATAGAAGCACTGTTGTTAAGTACTTCTGTGGAGTTGCATTGGTTTTTAATCTCATTTCTTCTCACAGTTCTTTCATCTTGGTGCATCAATGGACAGGCTTGGGGGTCCTAAGACAAGCTCTTGAGCTATCTTCAGGAAAAGGTTGGGTGGAACAGGCTCCTTGGGTTGTTTGTCTCTTCTATGACTATCCAAGTTCTAAGTTGTTCTAGTTATTATATTTAAATTTATTTTATATCTAAAGGAATTTATAAATGTTAAAAACTTTCTCATAAATATAACTATTTTTGTTAGGAATATGTTTTATGTCTTAACAATTTATCAGTAGATGAATATTACTATTTATCCAAAAATTGTTTTTCATACTAAAACTCGGTATGCTATCCAGAAACAACATCATATGTTCATATATAGTTTTCATTATAGTATTGTGGATGTTGAATAGTTAGTATTGCTCTAATTCTTCTCTATACACCTGTAGAAATAGATATAAGTTACAGAAATATATGTATAGATTGCAAATATATATTTAGGTTGCAGAATAAGTAAAAAAAAAAGATAAAAATAAGTCTTAATCCCCATTAACTAAACAATGAATAGTTTATAGTAATTCTAGTTCTTTTTATATTTAACGAAAAAAGAATTGAAAAATGCACATTTTTCTTCATGTTATTAATTTATAACATATTTACGATTTCTAAACTAAAAATTTTCTGTGTTTTACAAGAACGGTCATTAAAGGTTAAGGTTCCAAAAACTATGAGGTAAATTATTGTCAAAATTTACTCATTATCCAATTTTACAGTTGAAAGGATTTTTACTTCTACCAAACTCACATAGTGAAGAGGTCATTTTCGTTTACAAACGATTTACGGTAAAATACAAGTAAATAATTAGTCATATAAAGATTTATAGTTGTGAGGCTTTATGTATTCCAAAAGAAATATTAATCAGGGTTTTTCAGAGTATATTTTTTAAGCAATATACAACCAATTTAAATTAACACAGTTCCTCACATAGACGTCAAGACTTCGAAACCCATAAGCGTAAATCTCTTAGAGAAGGTTTATAACTAATACATTTAGGATTTTCATTTAAATACTAAATTAAAAACTAACTCTGTGTAAATGTTTAAGTAAACAAAAGACAAATCATATTTTAAATCATCATACTTATCAGGCCGAAGCTATAAGTCGAACATTATCAAGTATTATCGTTTTAAATATCTTCAGTGAAATATCTTTTTTTTTAATAGAAAACAAAACAATTTAAACCCTAACAAATTTCTCCACATTGATAAAAGAAAGTCTCAGTAGATAAATAATTTATCAACACGGGTTTATTTCAAAAGTAGATAATACACAGAAATGCTGAAAGTTTCAATATTAAAAACCTATATTGTCATAAGCAAAAAAAAATTCAGCAATTATATATCCTCAAACAATTTTACGATAGAAAACTGCCAGTATTTGTTTTACCCTAATCATCATTTTTTAGAAGAGCCAGCGGCTCACTGGTGAAACTCAAAGGGTCTTTCACAAAATTTGGCCATACAGCCTCTATCAATATTCCAAAAACTAAACAACATTTAACCACCAGTAAATTTTGAACATCGCAGTAATAATAAAAAAAAACACTTCGAAAGCACTGCAGAAACATTCACGAAGAAGGGTATCCCAGGGTTGGTATCGAGGCTTACCAAGCCTATCATACTCACACCCTTCAGCTTCAGAGCAAATCGCCTTCAATCCTTTGACTTTGTTTTCATTCACCTACCAAAAAACTAGTAACAACTTCAAACTATTAGTTTATGGCTTGGTAAGAATAAAAGAATTGGTGAATGCTTGAAAAATTGGATAAGACTCACCAATTGTTTAAAGTTCGAAGGAAACGATATTGGTCATGAACCAGAGCTTCAATCCCACTAACTTTGCGGGCATAAAAAGAGACCATTAGCTCACGGTTATGGTGAGAGATTAGAAATTCACACCTGCTAAACACCACGAACAAGTAGAGATTTACAACTATTGCAGGAAACCCGAGAAGGTCAAGGCCTGTCAGCCCACTCTCTCTCTCCAAATTAAACAAACAGTTGAATCCAAATGCATTGTAGGGTAGTGCTTGAATTTTTTATGACTATGGTTCTTGCCAAAACCCTTCACATAACGACCTTACTCCATGTGGAATCCACCATCGTGGAAATATTTCACCTTTTGCTATATTTTAGAACCTACACGATAAACCCTGCAAAGTATGTATTAAGAAAAACAATTTAATATTTCTACGTTAAAACTTTGAATTAAGTATATAGTATTATGTATGCAGGTTGAGGTTTTAGTTAGGTTGTAATTTCATTGATGCATAGACTTCATGCTTAGAGTGGTCTTGGTGATATTTTATAGTTATTCTATAAATGCCAAGTTAATCATGATAATTCTAATACCTACGTAAGTTTTAAAAGTAACTTGGTTAAAGTCATAAATGTTAAAATATTAAGAATGTAGTCAAGCTTCTAGTACTACAACTTTTTAAAACATGATTTAGGTAATTATAAACCATCAACCGTATAATTGATTGGAACAATTAATCATGCTACCAACACTAGCTGCTACTTAGGAAGAATAGTCCCTGCTATATAGGTCTGGGAACTCTTACACTTTCAATAATCTAGATAATCAATGGAGTCAATGGAGTCACCTTGATAGATGATGTTTAAGTCTAATGAGTAGAGTTGTAAGAGCTTTCCTAACTTATGTGTTTAGTCTTTTGAACCTTAGTTTTTAAATCTTAAGCCTGGAAGAAAGTTATTACCTGTGAATCCTGTACAAACATCGAATCTGTGTTACATTTTAAAAAGCTAAGCCTCAGGCTAACATGAAGATCCCTTCAAAAAGAAAGAAAACAACCATCAGAATCACATGCCTTATTACAAACAAATCAATGATATGAATTTCAATAAATTGAAACTCTATAACTTTTAACAAACTTTTATTTATGACTGAAAAATCATTAAAGTTTGAATACGGGTAGTAGCATGTGACATACTAGTTAGTAAGTATAATTCTATAGCTTTTAGCTACAGTTAACAAAAGAGAATTTAACTCCTAGGTTTCTCTCAATGTCCTGTTGTGTAATTTAGCTGTTAATTAAACTAAAGTTAGTTATTAAACTAGCATTTTTAGACTATGACTTAAAATTAAATGTCACACAGAAAAATTTTAATTTTTTGTGAATTTTGGGGTGTTACATATGGTATTAGAGTGCAATTTCAGACACTAGGCCTAAAGTGGCACGCACATAAACAAAAAACTAAATAAATAGTATGGATACTGATTTATGATTTTAAATGTTGTTGTACAGAATATTTATGAATTAAATTTTTTGGTATGGAAGGACTTGAAGAGTATGCTAAAGAGAGGTCCTCCTTAAATGGAAAAAATAGTTCTGGAAAAGAACCTGCAAAAGAAGATATAACTAATAACTCATCTGAATTACTGCAAATGGTTAAGGATCTAAAAAATGAAATGGAGTCTATTAAAAAAGAAAATGAGAAAATATTAAGAGCTCGGGAGGAGCTAAATCAAATACTGATAGAAATTTTTTATAACGAAGAAAAGGATAAAAAAATAGAATTTGACGCTACGTCCTATCAACATAAGGGTAAAAGGTAAAAATACTCTAAAATTGAAAGTATTTCTTCTTCTGAAGTTAACGGTAACTCATACAGAAAGAAACAACAGAATTCTAGTGACATTAGCGAGAGAATTTATTGCTCTATAAAGAAGAAGTACAAACCTTATGAAGAGATATCGGGGGAATTCAAAAAGATTAAACCACCAACTTTTAATGAAGAAACAGAAAAAGGAGAGGAAAACGAAGCATGGTTTTTCGAAATGAAAAAGTACTTTCAGATATATAATTATTCAAAACAGTTATAAGCGAGAATGGAAATATATAACTTAAGTGGAAAAGCTGACATTTGGTGGAATGACATAAAACGAGTTAATGGAATAAAAGAGAAGAGTATAAAGTTGAGCACTTTTAAAAAGTACGTTAAAAAGAAATTTCTGTCGGAGCAATATTACAAGGAACGAGCTAAAGAATTTTATGATCTAAGGTTGGGAACCATGAGTATGAAGGAGTTAAATAGTAAATTTTTAAGCTTACTGTGTTATGTGCCTTACATTGTTGATAAAAAAACCCAAGGTACAACGATTTCTGAGTTGTTTACCTTTTCATATTAAGGACATAATTGAATATGATAATCCCAAAACCCTAGAAGAAGCCATGCGAAAAGAAAATTTCTGCTACGAATAGAATGAGAAAATGGAGAACATGCTAAACTAGAAAACAAAAATCTCTAATAATTTCAAACAAAGAAAGAAGGGTTTCACACCCAATCGGAATTTTAGGCTTAATAAATCACGCAATTCTGCTAACAAAAATTTTCAAGGAAATAATTTAAAAAGTAACTCACAACAAAACCATACTGTCACAAGAAATAAAGAATTTACAGATAATCACAGCAACTATGTTAAAAATAACAAACGTAAGGAACATGTAAAATGTTGGGAATTCCACGGAACTCACTATGCATCAGTCTGTCCTAACAGAAAGAAGACTGTCAACAACATTCATGTTGTGAAGGGAGAAACAACAATTGGTGATTTAGCAAGAGGGATTCCCAGAATCAATGCCGCCCTGGAAAATAGGCAAGCTGAATATCAGAATTCCATGGTGGAAGTAGAAGTTATGCTGAATCATAAACCTATTTCTATTTTAATTGACCAAGCGGATAGCCTGAGTTATGGCTCTCCAAGTTTAGTAGAGAAAATTAAACTACCACTAGAGAAATTTGCAAAATCATGGCTGGTTCAATTAGCTATAAGAGAAAAAAGAAAAGTGACTGATTTTGTGAAAAATTGTACATTATTTATGAATCAGTTTGAAACTTCTATAAAGATGAATGTACTTCCGTTAGGATCCTATGATGTATTAATTGGAATGGATTGGTTGGAACAACATCGAATAGTGTTGAATTGTTTTGATAAAAATTTTACCTGTATAAATAACGAAAGGGAAACGGTAAGAGTAAAAGGAATCCCTAGGAAAACAACAATCAGATAGATTTCTGTCTTACAACTAAAAGGGTTGTCAGGAAGGGATGTAAAGATTTTTCTGTAACTATAACTAATGAAGAACACATTAATAAAGAGGAAAAACTAAAATTAGAAGATATACCAATTCTAAGAGGTTATTCAAATGTGTTTCCGTACGAAATTCTGGGATTGCCTCCGAAGAGGGAGCTGGATTTCACTATTGAGTTGGTACCCGATGCAGTTCCTAACTCGGAAGTTCCTTATCGGACGAACATCCTGGAGCTTAATGAACTAAAATCACAATTAAAAGAACTAATAGATAAAAAGTATATAATACCAAGTGTGTCTCCTTGGGTAGCAACGGTAATTTTTGTTAAAAAAGGATGGTACTTTGTGCTTATGGATTTACTATGGTGAGCTTAATAAGATGAAAATTAAAAATAGATACCCATTTCCCCGCATAGATGATCTGTTAAATTAGTTACGTGGAGCAACAATATTTTCAAAAATTGACTTAAGATCCAGTTATCATCAAGTCCATATTAAATATGAGGATATTTTCAAGATGACTTTTAGGACTCGATATGGTAACTATGAGTTATTTGTCATGCCATTTGGGTTAACTAACGCCTCGACAGTCTTCATGTGTTTAATGAACAATATATTACATAAATATCTAGATAAGTTTGTAGTAGTTTTTATTGATGATATTATAATCTATTCTAAGACTAAAGAAGAGCGCAAAGAACATTTAAAAATCATTTTACAAGTATTAAGGGAACATCAGCTGTATGCCAAGTTCAGTAAATGCGACTTCTTCAAAGATAAAATACAATACTCGGGTCACGTAATAACTAAAGATGGGATCTCGGTTGACCCAAATAAGATAAAAATAATTAACGAATGGTTGGTCCCAAAGGATGTGACTAATGTATGGTCATTCATAGGGATCACCAGGTATTATCGCAGGTTTATTGAGGGATTTTCAAGGATCCCAAATCCTATAAATTCTTTACAAAAGAAAGGAAAGAAATTTGTATGGGATCAAAAATGTGAAGAGATTTTTAAGAAATTGAAAGAATTGCTAACTACTGCACCCATTTTAAGAATTGTGGATCCTAATAAGGATTTTGTTGTATGTACTGATGCATGCAACGATGGACTTGTTGGGGTCTTAACTCAAGAATGACATATAATAGCGTACGAGTCCAGGAAACTTAAAATTCATGAGAAAATTTATGGTACTTACGATCTAGAATTGGCTGTCGTGATACATGCATTAAAGATGTGGCACTATCATTTGATCGGGAGAAAATTTAAATTAATGACGGATAATAAGGGTTTAAAGTATTTGTTGGATCAACCAAATTTAAATGCAGGGCAAGCTAGGTGGCTAGTTTTCCTTAGAGAGTATGATTTCGAGATCCAACATATCAAGGGAAAGGAAAACAAGGTAGCTAATGCCTTGAGCGGAATTGTAAGATTAAATTTTATGGAAGCAATCAGTACTTACAAAACAGATTTAGAAGATCATCTTGAAGAAGGAGTAAAATTGGGTGAAAATTACCGAAAATTGTGAGCTAAAGTGGCAAAAAATGTAACTAAAAGTTTAAATACAGGTTACAGTCTAAATGAAAAGGGGTTAATAATTTATAAAAATAGATTGTATATACCGTTACCTAAATTTAAGTTGCTGACTTTGAATGAGATACATAAAAGTCCTTATTGAGGACGCCCTAGCTATAAAAAGACAATAACTATGTTATGAAAAGATTACTTTTGGACGAATATGAAGAATGAGTTGGCAGAATATATTTCTAGATGTTTTGAATGCAAACAGGTTAATACTGAACATCACCATCCATTTGGTTTATTATAACCGTTACCAATTCCTAGCTGAAAATGGGAAATAATCAGGATTGATTTCATTACAGGTTTGCTTAAAAATCAAAACCAGAATGATTCTATAATTTTAGTTGTTGACAAACTCAGTAACGAAGCCCATTTTATACCAATAAAGACCACTCATAAGGCTGCTAATGTTGTCGAAATTTTTACGAATTTTTTTTTTCATTTGCTTGGAATTCCAAAAGTTATAATTTCTGAGAGGGACTCTAAATTCACGAGAAACTTCTAGAAATCCTTATTTAAAGGTCTAAATACTACTTTACTTTTCAGTACATCTTTTCATCCGCAGATGGATGGATAGACTGAAGGGGTAAATCAGATTTTGGAAGATATGTTAAGGATGTACGTTAGAGAACAACCAAGTAAATGGGAGGACTACTTACACTTGGTTGAGTTTTCATACAACAACCACTACCAAGCTTCATCAAAATTCATCCCATTTGGAATTCTGTATGGCAAAAAATGCAATACTCCCATCTCATGCAGTAATCCCATTGACAGGTTAATATTATGACGTAAGTTATTAAAGGAAATGAAATTAATTGTGAAGCAGGTACAAGGTAATTTAAAGGTTGCATGGGATAGACAGAAGAGCCAAGTGGATCTTAAATGAACTCAAAAAGAGTTCCAGGTGGGGGAACATGTTTTCATTAAGGTAAAACCTATAAAGAGTTCCTTAAAATTAGGGAGATGTGCTAATCTAGCACCCAGGTACTTTGGGCCTTTCAAAATATTTTCCAGAGTTGAACCAGTGGCATACCAATTGGCCTTATCACCGGATCTTAAAGTTCATAATGTTTTTCATATTTCTGTTTTAAAAAGATATACATGTACATGATGCTACTCATGTGATAAATTGGAACGATGTGCAGGTTGAGCTCGAAGGACATTTTCTGGTGGAACTGAACTGTATCCTTGACAAGAGGGAAATCCTACTTCGAAATTGCACCATTGGACAGGTGAAGGTGCAATGGAAGCACCTTAGTCCAGAAGAAGCAACCTGGGAATTGGAGAGTCATATGCGGGAAGCATGTCCAATTTTGTTCCAAGGCAGCTCTGAGGATGATGAATAAAGAAACATCGAGGACAATGTTGGACTTAAGGGGAGGTGTATGTCACGTACCCCAATTTTCAATAACATTTTATGTTTAAGAAAACATTATGTTTTATTTTTATTGTAAATTTTATGACTATTGACCAAGTGGGGTCAAGGATGACTATAGTTAATTATGTTGAATATTTTATTATTTAATAAATAAAAGATGAGACAAATAGCCTAAGGAGGCTGTTAAATGAGTGTCCACTGACCCACTAAGAGGAATAGACTGGGGTGAGATTAAACTGACACATGGCAACATCTTCAACCACTTCTAGTTGTTGCAAGGGGAACTTCCATATATTTGTGGTCATGTTCCCCAAGAAAGTGGAACAATGCGTGTGGCTTATTAATTGAAAAAAAATCACTGAAAGACATAGGCATGCATATATCTATTCATCGAATTCAACATGATGTTTTTCAATCATTACCTTGTAAAATTTTTGAGCTTGAGAAAGGTGCAGAAGAGATTCAATGATGTGAAAGGAAGAAGCGGATTGAGTGATTAAGACTATTTTCAGAACTAGTGCAACTTGTTAGCTAAGTTATTTACTGCTCATGAGAGAAGTATCGATGTTAAGTACTTATGTGGATTTGCAAGAGTTTTTAATCCCTTTTCTTCACACAGTGATTTCATCTTGGTGGATCAATGGATAGGATTGGGGGTCGTAAGACAAGCAGTTGAGCTATCATCGAAAAAGGTTGGGTGGAACAAGCTCCTTGGGTTGTTTGTCTCTTCTACAATTATCCAGGTTCTAAGTTGTTTTGGTTATTATCTTTAAATTTATTATGTATATGAAGAAATTTATGAATGTTAAAAGATTTCTCATAAGCATTACTATTTTTGTTAGGAATATATTTTATGTCTTAACCATTTATTAGTAGATGAATATTACTGTTTATCCATAAATTTTATTTTCATAGTAAAACTCGGTATGCTATCTAGAAACAACATCATATGTTCATATATAGTTTTCATTATAGTATTATGGATGTTGAATAGTTAGTATTACTCTAATTCTTCTCTATACACCTGTAGAAATAGATATAAGTTACATAAATAGATATAAGTTACAGAAATATATGTATAGATTGTAGATATATATTTAGGTTGCAGAATAAGTAAAAAAATATATAAAAAGAAATGTGAATCCTCGTTAACTAAATAATGAATAGTTTATAGTAATTCTAGTTCTTTTTATTTTTAACTCAAAAAAAATTGAAAAACGCACATTTTTCTTTATGTTATTAATTTATAACATATTTATGATTTCTAAACTAAAAATTTTCTCTGTTTTACAAGAACGGTCATTAAACGTTAAGGTTCCAAAAACTATGAGGTAAATTATTGTCAAAATTTACTCATTATCCATTTTTACAGTCGAAAGGATTTTTACTTCTACCAAACTCACATAGCCAAGAGGTCATTTTCATTTACAAACATTTAGGGTAAAATACATGTAAATAATCATTATGTATTCCAAAAGAAATATTAATTAGGGTTTTCCATAGTATAGGTTTTAAGAAATATACAACCATATTAATTAACAGAGTTCCTCACTTAGAGGTCAAGACTTCGAAACCCGTAAGGGTAGATATCTTGCAGAATGTTTATAACTAATACATTTAGGATTTTCATTTAAATACCAAATTACAAACTAACTCTGTGTAAATGTTTGAGTAAACAAAAGACAAATCATATTTTAAACCATCATACTTATTAGGTCGAAGCTATAAGTCTAGCATTATCAAGTATTATCCTTTTAAATATCTTCCATGAAATATCCTATTTTTTAAATAGAAAACAAAATGATTTAAACCCTAACAAATTTCTCCATAATGATAAAAGAAATTCTCAACGCAGGTTTATTTCAAAACGTAGACAATACACAGAAATGCTGGAAGTTTTAATATTAAAAACCTATATTGTCGTAAGCAAAAAACATTACAGCGATTATATATCCTCAAACAGTTTTGCGCTAGAAAGCTACCAGTATTTGTTTTACCCTAATCATCATTTTTTACAAGAGACGTAGCTCACTTGTGAAACCCTAATGGTCTTTCAAAAATGATGGCCATACAACCTTTATCATTATTCAAAAAACCAAACAACATTTAACCACCAGTAAATTTTGAACATCGCAGGACTAATCCACAAAAACACTTCGACAACACTGCAGAAACATTCACGAAGAAGGGTACCCTAGGCTTGGGACTAAGGCTTACCAATCCTATCGTTCTCACACCCTTCATCTTCAAAGAAAATTGCCTTCAATCCTTCAACAGTGTTTTCATTCACCTACCATAAAACCAATAACAACTTCAAACTATTATTTTATGGCTTGGTAAGAATAAAAGGATTGGTAAATGCTTGAAAAAATGGATAAGACTCGGTAGTTGTCTAAAGTTTGAAGCAATGAGATTGGTCATGAACCAGAGCTTCAATCCCACTAATGCCGTGGGAATCAAATGATACCATTAACTCACTTTTATGGCGATGGCGTAGAACTTCACACCTGCTAAACTCCACGAACAAGCATAGATTTACAACTGTTGCAGGAAACCCGAGAAGCCTAAGGCTTGTCATCCCACTCTCTCTCTCCAAAGTAAACAAACAGTTGAATCCAAATGCATTTTAGGGTTGTGCTTGGATGTTTTATGACTAGGGTTCTTTCCAAAACCCTTCAGTTAGTGACCTTACTCCACATGGATTCTAGCATCGTGGAAATCTTTCACCTTTTGCTATAGTTTAGAAATTGCACGATAAACCCTACAAAGTATGGATTAAGAAATAAACAATTTACTATTTGCATGTTAACACTTTGAATTAAGTCTATAGTATTATGTATGCAGGTTGAGGTTTTAGTTAGGTTGTAATGTCATTTATGCATAGACTTCATGCTTAGAGTGGTCTTGGTGATATTTTATAGCTACTCTATAAATGCCAAGTTAATAATGATAATTCTAATACTTAGGTAAGTTTTAAAAGTAACTTGGTTAAAGTCATAAATGTTAGAATATTGAGAATGTAGTCAAGCTTCTAGTACTACAACTTTTTAAAACAGGATTTGGGTAATTATAAACCATCAACCATATAATTGATTGGAACAAATAATCACGCTACCAACACTAGCTGCTACTTAGGAAGAATAGTCCCTGCTATAGGTCTAGGAACTCTTACATTTTCGATAATCTATACAATCAATGGAATCAATGGAGTCACCTTGATAGAAGAAGTTTAAGTCTAATGAGTAGAGTTTTAAGATATTTCCTAACTTACACGTTTACTCTTCCAAAACTTAGTTTTTACATCGTAAACATGGAAGAAATTTATTACCTATGAATCCTGTACAAACATCGAATCTGCGTTAACTTTGAAAAATCTAAGTAAGCCTCGGGCTAACCTCAAGCCCCTTCAATAAGAAAAGAAAACAACCATCAGAATCACATGCCTTATTACAAATAAATCAATGATCTGAATTTCAATAAATTGAAACTCTATAACTTTTGACAAACTTTTATTTAGGAGTGAAAATCATTAAAGTTTGAATATGGGTAGTAGCATGTGACTTACTAGTTAGTAAGTATAATTTTGTAGCTTTTAGTTACAGTTAACAATAGAGAAATTAACTCCTAGGTTTTTCTTAATGTCCTATTTTTTTTATTTATCTATTAATTAAACGAAAGTTAGTTATTAAAATAGCATTTTTAGACTATGACTTAACATTGAATGTCACACAGAAAAATTTTAAATTTTTGTGAATTTTGGGCTATTACAGAGGATATAGAGGTGAAGAAGCTTGAAACATTGATTATCTTTAGTTTGAATTTTGTTTTGGTTGATATATCAATTGTTTGAGACTTGTTATAGCTACTCAATTGTTTGAGACTTGGTTGATATAGCTACTCTATAAATGCCAAGTTAATAACGATAATTCTAATACTTAGGTAAGTTTTAAAAGTAACTTGGTTAAAGTCATAAATGTTAAAATATTGAGAATGTAGTCAAGATTCTAGTACTACAACTTTTTAAAACAGGATTTGGGTAATTATAAACCATCAACCATATAATTGATTGGAACAAATAATCACACTACCAACACCGGCTGCTACTTAGGAAGAATAGTCCCTGCTATAGGTCTAGGAACTCTTACATTTTCGATAATATATACAATCAATGGAGTCAATGGATTCACCTTGATAGAAGAAGTTTAAGTCTAATGAGTAGAGTTTTAAGATATTTCCTAACTTACACGTTTACTCTTCCAAAACTTAGTTTTTACATCGTAAACATGGAAGAAAGTTATTACCTATGAATCTTGTACAAACATCGATTCTGCGTTAGCTTTGAAAAAGCTAAGTAAGCCTCAGGCTAACCTCAAGCCCCCTTCAATAAGAAAATAAAACAACCATCAGAATCACACGCCTTATTACAAACAAATCAATGATCTGAATTTCAATAAATTGAAACTCTATAACTTTTGACAAACTTTTATTTAGGAGTGAAAATCATTAAAGTTTGAATATGGGTAGTAGCACGTGACTTACTAGTTAGTAAGTATAATTCTGTAGCTTTTAGTTACAGTTAACAATAGAAAAATTAACTCCTAGGTTTCTCTTAATGTCCTATTTTTTTAATTTATCTATTAATTAAACAAAAGTTATTTATTAAAATAGCATTTTTAGACTATGACTTAACATTGAATGTCACACAGAAAAATTTTAATTTTTTGTGAATTTTGGGCTATTACAGAGGATATAGAGGTGAAGAAGCTCGAAACATTGATTATCTTTAGTTTGAATTTTGTTTTGGTTGATATATCAATTGTTTGAGACTTGTTATAGCTACTCAATTGTTTGAGACTTGGTTGATATAGCTACTCTATAAATACCAAGTTAATACTGATAATTCTAATACTTAGGTAAGTTTTAAAAGTAACTTGGTTAAAGTCATAAATGTTAAAATATTGAGAATGTAGTCAAGCTTCTAGTACTACAACTTTTTAAAACAGGATTTGGGTAATTATAAACCATCAACCATATAATTGATTGGAACAAATAATCATGCTACCAACACCAGCTGCTACTTAGGAAGAATAGTCCCTGCTATAGGTCTAGGAACTCTTACATTTTCGATAATCTATACAATCAATGGAGTCAATGGAGTCACCTTGATAGAATAAGTTTAAGTCTAATGAGTAGAGTTTTAAGATATTTCCTAACTTACACGTTTACTCTTCCAAAACTTAGTTTTTACATCGTAAACATGGAAGAAAGTTATTACCTATGAATCCTGTACAAACATCAAATCTGCGTTAGCTTTGAAAAAGCTAAGTAAGCCTCGGGCTAACCTCAAGCCCCCTTCAATAAGAAAAGAAAACAACCATCAGAATCACATGCCTTATTACAAACAAATCAATGATATGAATTTCAATAAATTGAAACTCTATAACTTTTGACAAACTTTTATTTAGGAGTGAAAATCATTAAAGTTTGAATATGGGTAGTAGCATGTGACTTACTAGTTAGTAAGTATAATTCTGTAGCTTTTAGTTACAGTTAACAATAGAGAAATTAACTCTTAGGTTTCTCTTAATGTCCTATTTTTTTTTAATTTATCTATTAATTAAACTAAAGTTAGTTATTAAAATAGCATTTTTAGACTATGACTTAACATTGAATGTCACACAGAAAAATTTTAAATTTTTGTGAATTTTGGGCTATTACAAAGGATATAGAGGTGAAGAAGCTCGAAACATTGATTATCTTTAGTTTGAATTTTGTTTTGGTTGATATATCAATTGTTTGAGACTTGTTATTGAAAAATAATGTGGAAATTAGTTCATATATATGGAATTTAGACGTAGTTGCATTAAATGGGACATTGGTGAAGAAAATTATTGATATAGATTAGAAAAAATGTTGGAAAGAGGTTCAAGTGTGCAAGGCACAACATCAAGAAAGATGTCAAGAGGATGCAAGTCAAACAATGCAATAAGAAGATGTTGATAAGTATCCGGATTAGTTGCACTAATTGTAATTTTGGGCCAAGTTAGCTAGAGAGTCGGTTCAAGTGGACCATTTTTGTAAAATGCGCAAGCCTATAAATAGAGTTAGGAATGTAGTGAACGATCATCTAAGATAGAATCTTTTCTCTATGATCATCTTTGGGATCTCATCTCTCTTTGTTTTGCAAACTGTTTTGTACTATGTGTTTTGGCATCAGGATGTCAACCAAGCGATGTGGTTTTGAGATGTATTACGACCTATAGAAGTTAATATGAGAATAATTTTCTGAAAACTCTATATTGCCTTTGTCTATGATGCGATCTATATGTTTTCAAACCTTGTGATTTATGTTTCTGCGGTTAATTGATGTGATCTCAATGAAGTGATTTATATGGTTAATATGTTGTGATATAATATCAAGATGTTTGACTAAATGTTTTGCTTGTATGAATAATGTCAAGTCTTCATACAATGAATGAATTCTTACATGTCGACCTATTTTCTTAATGATGAAATGTTGTGATATTAAATCTGGTGTGAATGATGGTAAATCATTTGGATAAATCATAAAATTACTCCTCTTCCTGGATCTCTAAGTTGTATTGCAACAGAGCAAGAATAAGTGCACAAGTCCTCTTCCCTTGTGTGGAAACGTGCTTCCTGCAACCCTTCCTAAACATCTGGGGTGATACTAAATCTGCTTCATAGGTGTTGTTGGATAGGGTAAACCTTGTCTGGGCTGGTGTTTAGGGAGATTTCGTCGAAGGGTGTCGTCAATGTGTTAACCTATGTCGACTGAAGTGTGTCAACAAATGGTTTTGGTTCCAGGACCTTGGTGCGAGGGAAAATAGGACATGTTGTGGCACCTGATGAAACCAAATATCCAAGACTGGTTCAATCATAAGGCTCAATAATTCCCAGCTGAAGAAAACCAGATCTCCATCTTGACGACATAAGTGTGGGTGGGAAGACATATCTACTTTGATATCCACAAATATTTCTTTGTTGAGTTCCTGATTATCTTGTATGAGTGGTTGGAGCAGCTTACTTTCCAGAAAAAAGAATTTCAAAAGAGGCGAACCTACTTACTAGACCCCTGAGCTGATCCAAGGGCTAAAAAGGGTAGACAAAAGGGCGTCAAGGGTTGTTGAAGTGTGGCTCAACAACATTTTGGAATGATATATAACTGAGTTTTTTGTCAATATAGTAAAATTCTATAGCGATGTAGAAAGGGAATTCTTCCAGGGAACAAGAGGGAGGATTCTATTATGTTTACAATTGTGGATTAAAATTCTCATCTGCAAAAGGGGAATATTGAATATGAACTCCAAATAGTAAATCCCTCGTGTGCGGAGGTCATAGGTACTATAGAGACGAGGGTTGGATGGAATGATATGGGCTATATGGATGGGATTTACAATGAGAGTGTGAGGGAAGTTGAGGAAGAGTGTGGTCTTATACAAAGTGGGATGAGAATATAGCAAGAGAAGAGGCATAGGATGGAAGAGAGACCTGGTTCGACCAAAACAAGAAACTACGAGAGAATATCACTAGGGACTAAGAAACCCTACAAAAGCAAAGGATACGACCAGGATATGCCCGAGTCTAAGAAAGGACCAACCCAAATCAACAACATACCTAAACCTCTATTCACTATGCAGCATTTAAGAAGAAACCCCATATCATCACAAGACTACATGATGTGCCACTAGCGAAGCAATAATAGTAGATCAATGAATAGAGGAAAAATACCCAGAACGGGACCGAAGATCCTGAGTAGTATTGGTTTCTCTGTGAAGCAGTTTTGACTGTAAATCAAGTTCAAGACAAAGACATTAAGAAATCCCAACTTGTGATGACCTTTAGAGGCTGATAATTGGACTAGTACATGAATTTTATACAAGTACGGATAGGACATCAGCAGAAGACACTAGAATAAATTAGGACTAGATTAATCAAAGAATTCTAAAAACCCAAATCTGAGTCATAGTACATTATTCAGTTGAAAGAAATCAAACAATATCCGAACGAGTCAGTATGAGACTTCGATCAATGATTCAATACGTTGATGGAGAAAGTTATATTTGGAATGAGCAACGTACAACAAAAATAATGGTTCATTGCATCATTGGTGCCACACATATGAATGCCATTAATGCAGTAAAAGACTATGACACAAACTGAGGCTTTGGAAATTGCGATGAAGCTGGAGCCTTCACCAGTTGGAGAAATGGGGATGGAATGAATAAGATCCAATCGTAGTTGGTGAATCTGATAATTCATTTGCAAGATATCAAGAAGGGAAAGGACATTCACGAAGAAGTATGGTGTACTCGATGTCACACAGAATGAAATCATAAGGATCAATGTCTGGATTTCTGTTAATACTTACAGGATGGCACTCCTAATCCATTGAGTCAAGATGGTTTACCATGGCTTCATATCTATCAAACTTGAGGACATTTAGAGGAGGAATGTGAATACCTCCAAAAGGTTGTGTCGAAGCCGGTGAATCTATTTTGCAATTTTTGTCGATCAGTCGGTCATGAAGAAAAGGATTGTAGAGAATATGAATTTCTCCAAGAAAGAAAAATGGATATGTATTTCATGAAAAGATAAGAGCACTAACCAGTAGAGAGACTGCAACCCCCACAACCACCACAGTTCACAAAAAAACAAACACAATTTTCTCTTCCACAGTTGCAGTAAAAATAGATTTAGTATAATTTGTAGCCACCATAGTATACTCAACCACAGTATACCTAGCCACAATATATTCAACCATACCCTAAGAAACAATAATAGTTTAATCAACCACAATACCAGCCAAAAGGAGGATTCCAAGGATTTCGGAATGGCGGACTCAGTAAAGGAGGAGGTGTGGGACAAGGTCGCAGACCTATGTAATCCTATAATTGTGGAGTACTGGGACATTATCAGTGAGATTTCCCAAACCTTCAGTCGCAATGTACTTATTGTACCACTATATATCATACTATTGAAGGTTGTCGATAGCTAATTGAAAGGTGGTAAGCAAAGAATGTCCTACCACCACAGAACTAGAACCATAATGTGAACCAGGCTATGAACCAACCTCAAAATCAAAATCAAAATGAAGGACAAACCTGTTATACAGCTGATTGGCACCTCTCTGTCCGAGTGCTGACATCCCTCAGGTCGGCACACAAAAGGACACTTATGGATTGAGGTTTTCCTAGTTTCATTATACCTTGGTTGATGATGAAATACATTACCTATATGCCCAGCTGGTTACTTTGCTATTTTGAGATTTTGAGTGCATGCGCGACTATCTCTATTGGCATATCGCGCATATGTGCGAGTGTTATGTTCAGTAGGTCGCGCATACATCTATGCGCGGGTTGCTCTTGTACAGAGTCGCGCATGATGCGCGGGTTGCTTTACTACAAACCCGCACATACTTTGCTTGAAATTAGTTTTTAAAAACACGAGTTAATGGGAGATTAGTTGTTTCATTTACCTTAATCCCATTAACTGCTATAACCTCCCTAACCTTCGAGAACTGCCTCAATTCCTTTAGATGAATAGAGGCCTTGGGGAGGGTTTTGGATATTCATACTTGGAGAGCAAAGTTATGCTGGTGGATTTTCTACAGAACCTTTGGAGCAGAGAAACTCAGAGTCCTTTGGTGACAGAGGAGTCCCTTGTTCAGACATTGGGTTGTAACCTAAACTCCCTCTATTATTGTTAATAAAGCATATTACTTCTTCCATATTGTGTTTCATGTGTTGTGGCTTGGTAAATGTTTATATTTCATTATAATATGTGATTTGCCTAACCTGCATCTTTATATATGAATCATACTGTATATTGGAAGAACCTTTGTTAACAGGTTGAAGGAGGAATTATCCTGGAGATTGTAGGAGTGAAGCAAAGAGGAAGGAGTTAGCTTGGATCAACCTTCGTTTATTACAAGTAAGTTCCTGCTACTTCCCTATTTCCTATTTGTGCTTTTATAATCAAATTGTCTGCAAGGTCATAGTATGTTGGTAACCCTCAGACCTAGGTTATTAGGTGAATTATCCATTACAACAGAACTGGCGACTCCGCTGGGGATGCCAAGTCTGCTTTAGGTCTTTTTTTGTTGTCCTGGCCAGTAATTGCTCGAAGTCTTGTTTGTGATCTTTTGTCCTGCTTTCTTACATACTTACAGCATTTGAAAGTCTTGGTTTTTCTCTGTTTTTGGAGAAAATTTTACACCTATACGCGGGTTGTCTTTCTAGACAGTCGCGCATATAGAGTTTCATGCGCGGGTTTTCCTTATAGACAGTCGTGCATCATACGCGACCTGCACTACTACACAGTCGCGCATACTCCTGAAGACTGTGATTTTTGTGTTGAATTTTTCTTGTTCTTTGGCATGTTATAAGTACTGTGTTCTATTGAGGCTTTCTTTAAGAGTGTTGCAGAGTTGTCTGAGTGTATCAGGTGATCACGTTTGAGTGCTTTTCGAAGCCCTTGGGTTCTTTTTACTTGTGTTATTTACTGTCTGCATTTTGAAACTTTCTGGCCTGTTTGGGTTTTTGGTTGAGTGCCTGAGTCTAGATCAGTGATCAGGGTCTTAGACTCTGTTTGTCCAGTCTGCTGTCTATCAGTTTTTGGTCTGTACTTGCCTATTTGGAAGTCTGCAGTGATCTTTAGGTCATTGTTTGCACCCAAATTGAGGTCCTGGCCTGCTTCTTTTGCTGGTTTTTTGGGGTCTGTCTGCCTTTTAGTTTCAGTTTGTGTTCTTTATACAGTTTACAAGTGTCAAGTCTACTCAAGCATTGCATTTATACATGCACAGTACTTTTTTGAGCATTTTTTAAAGTGAAAAATAAAACATAGATAATCTTCTGCATTGTAATTTTTGCATTAGAGTAGTGTTTGTTTCAGTTTAAGAAATACATATCTCAAAAAAATACAAAACATATAGGCTAGTTTCTCTTATTTAAGTGCTGATAATTCATCATATATCTTTAAAAAATAAAAAATAAAAATGAAAAGAAGCTTATTTTTATAGTGTTAGATTGCTTTAGATGCACCTTTATTTCATTTGTTTTCTGCTGAGTCAAAACACCACACAGTCCATCACTACCGCTTCCTTTGAGTAAAGAAAATCCCTTAAAATTAATGCTTAAATTTAAAATCTATTAGTAAGTTTCATTTTTAGGGCCTTCCACCTACTAGCTTAGGCTAGGTTTGTGGGCTAGGGAGTGTAAACTTCCCACAAACTATAAACTCAAACGTAGTCAGCCATTCATTAGGTAAATCCTTGGTTCTAACGCTGTATCTGGGAAGCTCCTCTCAAAAGGGAGTTAAGCACGAGGCCGCGTGGAGGCTTGGACAGAGGGGATAACCCCCCGAATCCTTGTCAAAACGTAACCCATGACTTTTACGCATCTGAGGATTCTGTCTAGGCAGAATTTCGGGCTCAGCTACCCTGCTCATGCGTACGAGGCCGGCTTGCGACTGTCCCCCCAGATAGTAGGTATTGTTAAGGTAGCCTTAGTCTCTTGTCTTTTAGGGCTCATACACAGGTAAACCGGAAGGTTATTTCTGGTTGACCTTGAACGGACTTGGAAGGTAACCCTTGTGGAAAGTGCAGGAGGGAGGTTGGGTGATTCCTCTACTTGTGCCTGAGAACCCCTCAAGGACGCCAAGTAACTGTTCATCGGCCTTCTTCTGGAAGGTATATCTTTATAGCCTGTTTTGATTGCTTGAGACCTAGGATATTTTTTTAGTGTATGCTTTGTGGATCTGCTTGTGATTAGTTGGCCTTAGGGTGTGTTGTTTTTTAATTCTTAATTCTGGAGGACCAAGAGATTAGAAGGTCAAGAAGGTTGAGAAACCTTCCTCCTCTCACACCACTGGAACCTCCACCTCTACCTCAAAGGCGGAGACTAAGCACAGGTGGTTCTTTTGAACCGGTAGGAACTAGTGAGGTTCTTGGTGAACCTGAGTTAATAGCTAACTGCTTTGATTTAGACACAGTTGAGATAGAAGAGATGCAAACTGACGAGCTTGCAAGACATTATAATACCCCCTTGACTGATTTGAACGATCCAGTGATCGTGCAGGTTAGGCCTTTCAGTTCACCAGTACTAGGTGTACCTGTAGGTAGAGCTATGTCTTCTGAAGGAGAAAGTTCATTTGTTTTCACCTCGACCCTTTCGGTTGAAGGGGTACTACCTCCCCCGGTTAGTACCCCTAGATCTAATTTACCTTCCACACCCCTAACTCCAGCAAGAAGGGTGGTCCAACCACCTATTTACTCGAACATTGGAAGTATGTCTGGTGATATGGCTACTGGGATCCCCAGTATACCTACAATACCTTCTTCTTTCCCTTACCCTACCCACAGTGGTCCGGTGGGATCCTCGGATTTTGTCCAAGGATTCCCTTGGAATGGGGGGCACATACCCCCTTCCAATCCATACGTAGGTCCACCTCCTTCATATGTAGGAGTGCAGTTTGGAGCCAACACTTCTTATGGGAAAAGCTTCCAAACACCTATTTCGACCCCATATACGAGCTCTCCCTTCTCTTTGTTTAGTGGAGGGATACCAGCTCCAGTCCTTCAGACCCCAGCTTCTATGGGGATGGGCCGACCTACTTATACTGCACCCCCTACCCAAAATCCGGTGGCCTATGGATGGAACCCATTCCAAAGCAACATAACCACTTCACAACCGGTGTCTGGGGGCAACCCCACTTTTACTTATGGGAATGTGGGGGAAAGTCCCTCTAATACCCAAGATAGTACATCTACTACACCGGCTAGGCCAAAGCTTCCTTTTATGGAAACCTTGAACTTGCCAGATTTATCGAAATTGATGAACGATCCAGTGAGGCATGACCCTTTGTGGCCACCTGTTCCCACCAAGCTGCCTTCGGACATCCCTAAG
>LPNX010855446.1:149281-224281 GCA_001517045.1 Pseudotsuga menziesii
AGGACCTAGTGTTCCAGTAAATTGAACATAGCATCCTCAGATATAGCTTTGTATATGACATTATTATGTATTGGTTTCAGGTACTCCTTCTGCTCCACTAGAATTCTGAGTTTCTCCAGAGTTAATATTATAATGTATTTCGGCCATCGTTCCCCTCTGACCTCACACATTAGGGGGCATCTGTTATACAGCTGATTGGCACCTCTCCGTCCGAGTGCTGACATCCCTCAGGTCGGCACACAAAAGGACACTTATGGATTGAGGTTTTCCTAGTTTCATTATACCTTGGTTGATGATGAAATACATTACCTATATGCTCAGCTGGTTACTTTTCTATTTTGAGATTTTGAGTGCATGCGCAACTATCTCTATTGGCATATCGCGCATATGCGCGAGTGTTATGTTCAGCAGGTCGCGCATACATCTATGCGCGGGTTTCTCTTGTACAGAGTCGCGCATGATGCGTGGGTTGCTTTACTACAAACCCACGCATAGTTTCCTCGAAATTAGTTTTTAAAAACACGAGTTAATGGGAGATTAGTTGTTTCATTTACCTTAATCCCATTAACTGCTATAACCTCCCTAACCTTTGAGAACTGCCTCATTTCCTTCACATAAATAGAGGCCTTGGGGAGGGTTTTGGATATTCATACTTGGAGAGAAAAGTTATGCTGGTGGATTTTCTACAGAACCTTTGGAGCAGAGAAACTCAGAGTCCTTTGGTGACAGAGGAGTCCCTTGTTCAGACATTGGGTTGTAACCTAAACTCCCTCTATTATTGTTAATAAAGCAGATTACTTCTTCCATATTGTGTCTCATATGTTGTGGCTTGGTAAATGTTTATGTTTCATTATAATATGTGATTTTCCTAACCTGCATCTTTATATATGAATCATACTGTATATTGGAAGAACCTTTGTTAATAGGTTGAAGGAGGAATTATCCTGGAGATTGTAGGAGTGAAGCAAAGAGGAAGGAGTTAGCTTGGATCAACCTTCGTTTATTACAAGTAAGTTCCTGCTACTTCCCTATTTCCTATTTGTGATTTTATAATCAAATTGTCTGCAAGGTCATAGTATGTTGGTAACCGCCAGACCTAGGTTATTAGGTGAATTATCCATTACAACAAAACCATATGAAAAATTTTGGCAGAACCTAGGACTCAACATGTATATGTTGGATTCATAACTTGAGGAGGCACAAAAATGGGACATGATAGTGCACTCCCATCGATTCAATTGGAGGCTCGAAATAAGGTGCAATTTGATGTCGACGCTGAGAAAGAAATGTTCTTCGATGCAAGAGATGTTATAAAAAGGGATATGGGTAATTTTCCTATGTATGAAATGCCACCTACTTTTGATTCAACACTTGTAGCAGGACCATCACAGAAGGTTGGGACATTGCAAAGTTTCTTATAAAGTTTTATGTCATTAGAAAAATATTCTGATGCGATAGTTGAAATAGCAAGTATCTATATCGACAAGAGAAAGGGCGACAGGACTACGCCGTGAACTCTCTACGTAAAAAATAAAATCGGAACAGAAATTATAATGAATGTCCAAATTGGTGATTATGATGTGGCCTCGGTCATCATGGATCTAGGATCATATGTCAATATTTTGACAAAGCAAACATGGGAAAGGATGGGAAAAACACAATTGATTTTGTCCCCTATACAACTGCGATTGACATATCAAGCCATAGTGTCACCAATTAGATGAGTACCGCACTTACTCATAAAGGTGGAACGGATGAAGACTTATTCGCTATTTAAATCATTGATGAAAATAGATCATATCTCACATTGTTAGGGATTGGATGGGCTAATGACAATCTAGCAGTTATCAACTTTAAAAAGAGAGTAATAACATTTGAGAATCGTGACATGTGGATCATTGCCCCATTGGATTAGAGTGAAGGCAGAAGATATGTCGAACCGGTAAAGGAGGAAGTCATGGGAGGATGGAATCATGCATACACTATTTCATAGGATTACATCCATCCCACCATGGATGGAGAGCTAGGATGGTGAATTACTAGCTCCACATCATCAAATTTTGATGATGTACTCGAGAATTGGTAGAATCAGATACATGAAGTATCTATCCGAAAATGTGGGTGAGTCACTTAGTCGCTATGCTGGGTGGCAATGGAGGTTATAGAACTGTTGACATATGAATGGATACCCAAATTTCCTGATTTTATTGACAAGTTTGAAGACAAAGTATCAGAACCTCGGGGATTATTGGTGCCGGAGGAAGCATTGAAGGCCACTCTAGCAATATGGTGGGAGATGCATAAGAAATCGATCGATGGTTGGATGATATGTCATAGACTAATGAAAGTTCCATTTGGGGCAACATAGAACTATCAGGGAGAGAATTACAATGGAAGGAATGATATGAATGATCATCTGGTCACATGTTAGACTGCGTGGGTTTCAAGACCGAAAGATGAATGGCTACATTGTTTTGTTCATACACTGGATGAAATGTGACAACGATGGTACATATCAACAGAACTCAGGAGGGAGATTAAAACATGGAAATACTTGACTGTCAGCTTCAATCACACTTTCAACTTTGTGAGTGTTGATCCAGTAATACATAGTGCGCTACAGTACATCTAAAATGTCGTATTGGAAGTAGTTCTAGTGGCATTTATTGTAGAAACACATGAGATACAAGTAACAGAATTGACGACGGAATGACACAATGTGATAGGATAACTTGATGACACGGATGATCCAAGGGATATCAATATCATGGAATTAGAGGGAAGTCAGGATATCACAACGCCTGATATACCAGGTGATAGAGAAGGTCAACATTGGGACGACAAAAGACCCGAAATTCGCCAGTATAGGATATTATTTGGACGAAGCCACTATGACAAATATCATTGATTTATTGCACGAGTTCCAGGATTTATTTGTGACTAAATTTACTGATATGAAATGGATTTTGGTGGACTTGGGAGAGGCAAAAATCCAGCTAAATCCAGATGCGAAGCCATTAAAGAAACGTCCTTATCAGTTGAACCTGCAGCACAAGGAACACATCAAATCTAAGATCAACAAGATGTTAGATGATAGCATCATCAATCTTGAGTAAGAATCAAAACCGATTAGTATAATGGTGGTTCAAGACAATAAGACAAGAGAATTCATATTCATGTCGACCTCTGAAAGCTTAATGATGCATGTATCCATGATCCATTCCCAATGCCATTTACTGACGAAGTTACTGGATTTATCTCTCTCTATCCCTCTCTCACATTGGACCCAAGATCGAACCCTTCTTTGTCAGCACAATAAATCCCAATATACCGGCCTGACGAAGTGGAGATTAGTAGGAAACACCTATGACACAGATGTCATCTCACCCGACATATCTCAGTCCTTATGGGTAACTGCCAGAACCATGTTTTTGGAGTTTATGCGGGAGGGTGTTCTAGTGCCTTAAATTTGTGCCAAGGTTTTGAAATGAATACCATGAAGGTGGGATAGTATTTTGCACACCTCTTCAATACCAAGTTATAATTCATTCCTTATTTGTGCCATTTCACACAAACATACAGTGGATGAACAACATGGGAATATTCATTATTATAACACAACATTCATACATTTATATTTTCTCCACACAATAATCAATAAATAATTGAATACAACATTTATTCATTTACCTAAGCTACTCAACATTCACACATATACACAACATATAACGTGGAAACCCATTAGAGAAAAACCACAATATGCTCTTCATCTGGAATTGGCATGAGGAAATAGATGAACCTTTTTGTATGCACTCAAAGGTGTACACTCTATTCAAGATCTTCTCTTCTATATTTACAGACGTTTCCTCCCTCACATGCCCTCTGGTCTTCTCTCTTTCCCCGTCTACTCTACTCCTACTAGCCATCCACACACAGCTTGGATTAACTCGGTCTTCTCTACATGTATGCGCACTCAGCTGCAATACCACTAGTTTGATCCACTCAGGTATCTAGAGTCGTTAACCAAAAACTATCTATATCCATTCTAGCTCAAGCGTATTTTCCAAGAGTTTATAGACTTACTCAAAATTGTTGTACCAACTAATTAGCTTAAAAATATATAACAACCCCTTTTTCAGCTTGGTTTCCTTCTTTTATATCCTTATTATAGACTTGATACAAATCCCATACATGCTTGTACAAAATCAATACTGACTCGATATAGACTCTAACAGACTCAGCTTCAGTCGCTATCCTAGTCGACTTACTATGTTCCACCAATAGACTGTCTCTCCTATTCTAGCAATACATAACAAAAAGGTGCTATCAACCTGACTTACAAAGCTTCCTTTATGTGTGTGGTTTCCACAAGCTCTAGCTGATCTTGTGCCCATGATCGCTAAGGATTGTCACTTTCTCAGCGTTATGTCTTACTGTCATTTTCCTGTCATTACGGTTCTTCACACACCTGCTTCTGCAAATATTCTACCATGTCATATCATATCTTTATCTGTCCTTCTATCATAGCTTACTAAATTGGCACAACTTCCTCATCCCATTCCTTCTCTTTGTCTTCTTCCTCACTTTCCTTCTTCTTTCACAACATTCTTCCATTTCCTTTGATGTTTCTTCCTATGTTGTAGCTCCTTCTTCTTCTTCTTTGCACTCTTCCTCCATACTTAGGCAAAATTTTACATGAATTATGCCCTTCTTTCCCAAGGCCCAATAGGCCCCCGATACTCACATGTGGCTCGTCCTGAGCCATGGGATCTAGTGCTTCACAAACTGACTTGCACTGATTTTTTTCTGAAAATCCTCCAAGCAAGAGTCATTTAGTTTTTGAAGATCAACACAAATTATTACTTCACCTGAAGTCTTCTTGTCTTGTACCACAATTGGGTTGATCCATTCTGATTCCTCAACTGGTCCTATTATGCCTTCTTTTAACAATTGTTCAAGTTCCACTTTAACTTTCTCCTTGTAATGCGGGTTCAGTTGATACGGTCATTGTTTGACCGGTTTTGCATCAGGCCTCAAGGGTATCTTCATTTCACCAAGATCTGCAACTATGCCTTTAATTTCAGAAAACTTTATAGGGAACAGTTCCTGAAACTCATGTAATAAGTCAGTGATATTTCCCACGATATCATCATCCCAGTAATCTCCAATATTGGCAAACTTCAGGTTTTTAGTTGAACCAATATTTACTTTCTTAATATTGAGGAGTTTTAGGAACTGATCACTCGTTATAGAAGCTCCCTCTATTGTATGTATACCTTCTAAATCAGTTATATTTATCTCTAGTGAGTCATCATCATTCGATTCTCCTATGATATTATAACACTCCATCCAATTGTGTATAGTCATACTACATTGATGGAAGTTTTGTCCACAACAAGTATCTCTTCAAAGATCTCCTTTATTACCTGTAGCACAACATCCACTGTTGGATGTTTGCTTGTGAATTCAAATGTCTAGGTAAAATTTACAGCTAATATTTCCCACTCAATGGTTCCTCGTTTTAGCTCTTCTGAGGTGTACCAAATTCTTGGCACCATTTCCAAGGTGTGGATGAATCGATTAGCCCATTCTTGTCGTGGATATTATTTCCAAACCATGCAACAGTTCTCAATATGCTTACCAGGATCTGTCAGTCCTGTATATTTTTTATCAAAATAACTGATATCTTCTCCAAGTCTAGTCTCCATTAGTCTCTTACATTGCATCCATGCGGAGATATATTTTTTATGTGTACCCCACCATCTAGTGGGTGTAGCTTTCAGCATATAGTCCAAAGCAGACAATCGCTATGATTCTGTGACCTTTTCTTCAAATTATTCCAAAAAGGATGCAAGTTTATGCAATACTTCATACGTAGGAAGCACACTTGCTTCGTCTCCTACCCTTCGAACAAATCTTGTAATTCTTGCACATCTAGGCATGGAGACTTCATGCAACCTGTTCTGTCAATTTTCTAGAGAGTCACATGAGTCGGACTTGCATGAGCTTACACTCTGCCAACTTAGGTTTCCATCAGCTATAGAATTAATATAGTCTTCCTTCGTTGACATGATGATGTATAGATAGTACAAATAATTTTCTTTCCCTTCTCTATGCATATGCTTGACATATCATTGTCCTTCGAGTAGATCAATGTGAACAAACACTCTTATTTTAGAATCTTCAAAAGATAAGATCATTTTCTTGAAGTCTATAATATTTTGGTTGTCTATTTCCCAATCAATTCCTAGAAGCATAGGATATGGGTTTGTGTCATCGACAATGTTGATAAATTCAAAGTCGGAATATGTCCTTAAGTATTTTACTTCCACAGTTACTTGGGATAGTCTACCACTTGGTAGAACCTTTGATTGGTTTGCAAGCCTTATATGAATAGGATACTAGTCCAGTCGCGTCGTTCTAATTCTATCCCATGTCTATATTATCAATATATTGACATTCGATCCCAAGTCTAGTATGATATAGTCCATATCATAATATCCTATGTGCATAGTATTTAATAGTCCTTGGTCTGTATTCACTTTTCTCCTGATATGATTGACTCTTTACTCAGGTCGCGGGTTTTCTGAGGTTTATTCTAAGAGTGATGTCAATTCTGTGATGGTATCTTTATCATGGATTAGTGCTAAACAAATTTTGAAAAATTCTTTGAGCTTACTAACCTTTTTCATTGGAAGCTTCCTGACTGGTTGTTTAAATCGTTCGGGCATAGCTCTAACTTGTCTAGATGTCGATGGTTGATTGGTATCAACAAACTCTTTCCGCACCTCCAAGAAGACTTCCTTTCCTTGTTGAACATCTACTGGAGATTTATTTTGTGCCACAAGTCACACCTGCGGTTGTCCTTGCGATGTATTTTGGTATGCTCTCATCACAGTACCTCTTCTTGTGACTACAACAAGGTTGGGTTATCTTGGTTCAGTAGAAATTATTTGAACATTTGGATTTGGGATTGGATTCAAATTCTTCACTGGTTTGGGGTTAATGAAAACTCTAGCCTACCATTTTGCAATAAGATGTGGATATTGTTTGACAGTGTTATCAAATGCTTTACAATATTAAAAATTTCCGCAGGACTTTGATAATCCCAGGAAAAATTTCCTAGCTTCCCACAATTATAACATATGATTTGGCCTCTCCCTTGACCAAATCCTCCTCCTGGTTGCTGTCCTCGACCTCTAAAATTCCCACCCCCCCTTTGTGAAGGGTATTGTTGTTGCTGAGGATATTGATTCGGCTAGTATTGTGGTTAAGGATATTGTTGTTGTTGATACTGTGTAGGGTGATACTGAGGTTGCACTCGTTCATCTTGCATTTGTTCATAATTTTTCATTAAGTAGTTATCCATCATTTTCTCTTGCGGCAGCTAAAGTGCTCTACAATATTTTTCATCATGTCATATTGATCTGCAAAATTTACAATTCAAACTAGCGGGTACACTTACAATCTTCTATAAGTATAGACATTCTTTGGACTTGTGACCTCTATTCTGGCATACTCTACACCCAGGCATTCCTTGGGTGTTTAATGGGTTTGACGCACCTACTGCGACATAGTTCATCAATGCCAAACAATTATGTTTATGCTATCCATCTGTTATGCATCTTGTATACCATAGTTCCTCCTAAAATTCCTTGCATCTTTTATTGTCCTAGAGTTGCACCGTAAGATTGGCCAGCTCTAACCCAATTTTCATCATTGCTGAGCAAGTGTCCCCAACTAGCGAGGATTATAACTTCATTGTTCTTTACAGATCCTATGTCTTTGAAATGAGTTTCTATTGCATCAACGAAATTTGGATATTGGTAGCAAGGCACCAATGAACCATTCCTTGTGTTTCACATCCGACATTTGGAAACTCACTTTGGCCATTAATGTCTTAAATCTATGGTCAAAATCCCAAACAGATTCTTTCGGTAGCTGCTTGATTTCTTTGATATTAGTGATGCATTGGGATTCAAACTTTGGTTTTTTAAATTCATCAATCAACCTGATTTGAATTTCGTTGAGTGTTTTTGAGACCACTCCTACTGGTAATATGGAAAAATTCATATACCATCCTAGGGCACGACCTCATAGCATCATGATCAGCTATTATTTCTTAGCATTCTCATCCTGGATCTTCTATACATTTCAGATAATGTCACAAATAAACCAGTGTTGCTGTGGGTCTTCCATCCCATTCCCATTGAATATTGGGAGCTTAATGTCATTTCCATCCATTGGATTGATCATTGTTGTATTGACTGCTGGTACAGTCGAAACAAAATTTGGACTAGTCAGACTTCCTTGTCTTCTATTTACAGCGTTAGTACTACTCGTATTTATAGAAATACGTAGAGACAGGTCTTGTGATCTTACCTCTGGTACTGTAGGCGAGTTGTGTCCAAGTTCATGTTCTGGAGATTTAGTAGACTCTTCAGAATATTCATCGCGTTTTTATATTGGATAATATTCTTCTTCCTCGTCACAATAGCCTTCGTCTAAGTATGATGCAAACTTGTAGCCTTCTTCTTCTTTATCTATGCTGCAACTCCCTCGCCCGGACATATTTTTTTCATCTTTTGTCAGACCCGAATCTTCTTTCGCTTCTTAAAAGCGTGGTTCTAGTTCATTTCCACTTTATCATAGGAACATCTCACTCTAGGGTTCTTCTCAGACATAGCCACCATTTTCTATTTATTCTATCATTCACAGAATGAATTTTTCACATATAATCATTTTTATCCACATCTTTAAAGATAACAGGTATCTGTTGCATGGTCCTTGGAAATTTTTTTGCTTTGCCTCATTGTATGAGGTTATTGTGTCAACAGTAAACTCAGTAATATATCCCTCTAGGATGTTGTCTACCCAAAAATCTAGAGCCCTTGATATAGGTTTGTTTGTTCTCTTCAATCGTTCGATTAAGAATGAAATCCTCTTTCAGTTCTCCTCCCTAGAATTTCCTTTGTTGGGTTGCTAGCTTACACAACCGCTTGGGTAACACAATGGGAAACTTGGCAAAGAAAGCCTCATGAATGTATGAATAAATTTACCATTCTAACCACTTTGTCAGGGTCCACTAATATCCTTCACTTTCTTCTTGTGCAAACTCTATCTCTTTAGCATCCACTAAGTCTTGGATCTTTGGTTTCGTTGGTTGCCATAACATATCCCTCATCACACACTTTTAGATCTCAGAAACAGAACCATTTGTTGGATTTTATCTCTCTTTGTGCCCTCTCTCATATTTGACCCAGGTGGATCCCCTTCTTGTTCAGCACAAGAAATCCCAACATATCGGACCGACAAAGCAGAGCTCAGCTGGCACCACCTATGTCACAGATGTCATCTCACTTGAGATATCTCAGTCCTTATGGGTAACTTCCAGAACCATGTTTCCGTAGTTTATGTGAGAGGGTGTTCTAGTGCCTTGACTCTGTGCCAATTTTTTCCAATGAAGACACGGAAGGTGGGATACTGGTTTGCACACTGCTTCAATACCAAGTTATAATTCAACCCTTATTTATGCAATTTCCACTCAAAGACATAGTGGACATACAACATGGGCATATTCATTATTATAAAACAAAATTCATGCATTTATCAATTTTCCACACAATAATCAATCAATCATTGAACACAACATTATGCATTTAACTAAGCTACTCAACATTCACACATATACATGGCATATAACATGGAAACCCATCCGTGAAAAAACCACAAGGTGCTCTTCATCTAGAATCAGCATGAGGAAATCCAAGCACCTTTTTTGTTTTCACTCAAAGTTGCAGGCTGTGTTCAAGATCTTCTCTTATATATTTAAAGAATTTTCCTCCCTCTCATGCTCTCTGGTCTTCTCTCTTTCTCCCTCTACTCTACTCCTACTAGCGATTCAGACACATCCTAGATCAACTCGACCTTCTCTACATGTATGCGTATTCAGCTACAAAACCACTACTCTAATGCACTCAACTATCCGGAATCGTTAACAAAACACTATCTATATCCAGTCTAGCTAGAGCATCTTTTCCAAGATTCTAGAGACTTAAAATTGTTGTATCAGCTAATCAACTCAAAATTATATAACAACCCCTTTTTCAGCTTGGTTTCCTTCTTTTATATCTTTATTAAAGACTTAATACAACTACCATACATGATTGTATAGAATAAATACTAACTCGATACAGACTCTAACAGACTCAGCTACAGTCACTATCCCAACCAACTTACTATCTTCATCCAACATGTTGTCTTTCCTATTCTACCAATACATAACAAAAAGGTGATATCGGCATGACTTACAAAGATTCCTTTACATGTGTGGTTTCCACCAGCTCTAGTTGAGGTCGTACCCATGATCTCTAGGGACTGTCTCTTTCTCAGCGTTATTCCTTACTTTCATTTTCCTTCTGCTACGCTTCTTCACATGCCCGTTTCTACGAATATTCTTCCATGTCATCTTGTATGTTTCTCTGTCCTTCTATAGTAGCATACTAAATTAGGACAACTTCCTTGTCCTATGCCTTCTCTTTGTATTCTTCCTCACTTTCCTTCTTCTATTGCAACATTTTTTCCTTTCCTTTGATGTTGCTTCCTCTATCGTAACTCCTTCTTCTTCTTCTTTACACTCTTCTTCCATACTTAGGAAAAATTCTACATGAAATTTTTGCTTCTGTCCTGAATCCCAACATAAGTACTAGAAGGATTCAATGGGCAAGAGATCTATTTGTTCACAAATGGATTTTCGAGATACCATGAGATAAATATTGTGAAGGAAGATCAGAACAAGACTACGTTTGCGACGTAATGGAGATGTTTCCAGTATACAGTGATGCCGTTTGGCCTAAAACATGCACCTGCGATGTTTCCACACATAGCAGTCGCTGCGTTTAAATATTTCATTCATAAACTTTTGGTGATATATATGAACGATTGGACTGCCTATGGGCTGGTAAAAGCCACATAGAAAACCTACGAATGATATTGGATAGATGTCGACAACATCAAATCTTTCTAAATCTATGAAAGTGTATCTTTGGTGCATCATTTGGAATTTTGTTGGGACACGTCATCTGTAAGGAAGGAATGTTCGTAGATCTTGCTAAGATCGTGATCATTGTTTATTTTCCCCCACAAATGATGGTGGAAAAACTTAGGGAAACGTTACAGGGTATTATGAGAAGTTCATAATGGGATACGATGTGATCAAAGAACCAATGGAGAAATGTTTTAAGAAGGATGCAAAATTTGAATGGAGCCATGAGTGTCAAGGAAGTCTCGACACTCTTAAAAAGAGTATGGTCACAACGTCGATATTAGTCTTTCTAGATTGGATGAAGGAGTTTCAATTCCATGTCTATTAATCATCAGTCACATTAGGAGTAATATTGGAGCATCCAAGTGAAGGATCGATTGACCACCCAATCGTTTTCATAAGCCAAAAGTTGTCATCTATGGAAAGGAACTACACAATGACAGAGCAAGGAGAACTGGCGATGGTATATGTACTACAGAAATTTCACCATTATCTATTGGGAGGACATTTCAAGACATTTATCAATCATTCAACATTGAAATACTTGGTCAACAAGCCTATGTTGGGGGGGCATATTTGTCGATGGTTCCTAATCTTCCAAGAATTTGATTTCAAGGTCGTTATGAAGCCAGGTCGATTAAATGGCAGACCCAAGCATTTGTCAAGGATTGAGACTAGTGAAGAACTAGAAAGCATCGAGGATGGCTTATATGATGCAAAATTGTTTAAGGTAGGAATGGTAGATGACCATTATGAATAGATTATCCAGTTCTTACGGACAGGAAAAGCACTAGAAGACTACATGATGAGCCAAAAGAATCAATTGGTAGCTTGAGATGCATATTCTTAGCTGATTGCAGGCCAGCTATACAATATGGGACCCGATGATATTTTACATCAATATGTCATACTACACAAGTGTAATATCCCAAATCTTGATATTTTCAATTTCTATGTAAATTTACTGAAACAGTCGGGCATGCAAACTGCCATGCAAAATTTCCCTATATTATAGCTGAAGTTAGGGTTAGGGTTTGCAAGATAGAATGAACACTTACCACTGATAATCGAGCTGAATATGCTCTAGAGAAAATATGCATGCAAGATGAGCTGAGTTGATGAAGAAATGACCTTGTTTTCTGCTGCAATACCCCAGATGGCTGAATCAAACAAGTGTGACGTTTTTGCTAAAGGCATGGTAAGTTTTAGTTGGAAATAAGTCAGAAGGAAGGTGTGTCTGTGCTGGAGAGGATGGATGGAGCATGCAAGAGTTTTGACCTCTCCAGATGCCCTAGCAAATTGATCTCCTAGTCTACTTCTCATGCCCCCACAGCCCTGTAATTTGCTGCTAACTGCCCTAGATGGACAATCTCATGGCTGATAATCACTCAATGCAGTTGAGTGATCCTATCAGTAAGGATGCAGGTCACATGCGGCAGAAATATGGTGATCCAGAGTCCTAGTGAATAATTGGGCTTTCCCATCTAAATGCCCCCAGCTGTATCGATGAACCTGTAAATAACCTTCGGACATATACTGGAACACTGGATAATGATGAATGCAGTAGACACAGTGACAAACTTGGATGGTTTATCCTGAAGGAGACTAGGGTAGATATCTCATTGCCGAAATCACGTTAGCTGACGACACTGTCTCCAACCCCAACTGCTATGGCCACACGTTGTGCTGCTACTAAAGAGCTCCAAAATCAATAATAATCAATATTGAAGTCTCCATTCACTGTATCTTTATTTTATAACTTTCAATTGTGAAAACCCTAACTTTGACCTAATTAGGTCACTTTAACTTCTAATTTGCAGTTGACTTGCATGCATGCACATGGAGACTTAAATGGGTGCATGCATCATTAAATAATGCTTAGATATCATGTATGTCGGTGGACTTTGGCTCTTGTGGCCCTCTTTGACCTAATGGTGATAAGATATTGATGCCCTAGATTTTCTGTAGATGGCATCAGTCTTCAGCTGATTCCCTAACTGTCAATACCCACTCGAACCTATGGGAATTAGATAGGTTAACGGGTGTTCTGAGGGTGGTTTAGTTGTAAGGGGACATTACAGTCCTCCCCTCTCAAAATTGCCTGTCCTAAAGCAATCTCCGACCAATATATCAAATCGTTTGTCCCTGTCTCTTTGTGTCCATTTTAATCAACCAGTTTATTCCATTGTTGGGTGGCCCTTATTTTCCTTCGAATTGGTGTTTCCTTTGACCCATGCTCTGTATTCCCTCCTTGTATCATATGGGATACTAATGAGGATCAAACATGCTAGTTTTGGCTCCTTTTCCAAATCCCCTAGGACTCATCCTACCTTTGTCTGGAGGTCTACCCATAAAGCCCTTCGCACACCACTATTCCTTCCTTGACTTCTTATGTGTTGGAGTTGGCCATTTCCTTGTGCGAGTCTTGTCCTCATGTCTAAATATGGTGGTCATCCCCTTTGTTGTGGCTGACCCTGAAGCTTCATTAGGCATTCCCCTTAGGAATACCCTCTTCCCATCTAGTGCCAAAAACTCCATCTCTAATGTTTTGGTAGTTGGTTGAGTATTTCCCAATAGAGTACAACCATTGTACTCCCAAAACAATGCTCGTGTCTTGCACATATACCACATAAAAGTTCTCTACCAATGTATAATTCCCAAGCTATACTTATAACTAAGGTATCCTCTATGTGCATTTCATCCTATGATTGCTAGCCATGACAATGGTAAAGCCCTCAAAGTTCTCAGTGGGAAATCTTTTCCTCTATACCCAAGAGACATCTATAAAGTTGTGCGTGGCCCCACCATCAATCAAAGCAATGGCACGCTATCCTTGGATACTTCCCCTGATCTTGATAGTATGGAAGGTGGGGACTCTTGTGAGGGTAGCAATAGTGGTTCTCTGTGGCAATTGTTCCAATTCTGTACTGTGTAGTTCTCCCTTCAGTTTCTGCTTCGACTCGTCTTCCTCACTGCTATCTGGAAGTACCTCAATGACGTGTACTTTCCCTTTACCCATAAATCTATGGCCTGGTACCTAAGGTTCTTTGCAAGAAAAACATAAGTTCTTCCTTCTCAAGTCTCATCGTGTGTCCTCATTCAACTATTCCCTCTGTGGGATTATCCTTTCCCTATTTTCTGGAAGAGGGGTAGGTTTTTCCTTATTTTCGAGGAGATTGGTAGTTTTTTGTGGCTGCTTGTTCTTTGGTACAGAAACTTGTAGGTCAAAGTCCTACTGATAGCATCTTGCAAAGTAATTGACCTGTAGGCCTTCACCCATCTACGGAGTGGCTCGGATAGTGCCTCTGTAAATAGCTTAATCAACCAACTCTCTGATATGCAAGATACCATAACTGAAATTCTCTAGAATTCGGATATAAATGTCTTGGCACTACCTGTCTACTTGAGCTGTGCAAGATCCTTGAAATGAATCTCTGGGTCCTTCATATAAAAGTGCTCCATAAGCCTTTGAGTGAAGTCACTGTAGGAAGTAATAGTGTTGTGACCCAATGTCACTAGTCCATGGTACCACCACTCATGTGCTTCCCCGTCTAAATGTAAAGTAGCCAACTTGATTGCATTTGTCTCTGTCATGGGGTTAAGTTGGAAGCAGGTGTCTAACTTCTGTACCCAAATCCTGGCTGAACAACTAGATGTCCCATCAAAGTTGGGGATAGTCAGTCTTCCCAATGTGCGTTGCAACTCAAAATTATGATTGAGTGCTCTATTGAACCCTCTTGGCATGTTCTTTCTTATCATGTTGCAAAAGTCTGATAAAGTCATGGCTGAATGGAATTCATCTCCTAAGTCCCTGTATTCCTGTAAGTAAGTCTCAAAGGGTTCACTAGGCTCAACCTACATGAATGGACCTCCTACTGCATCTTCCAAGAAGTGAGGCATAGTAGGCCTGTTGGAAGGTCTAGTATATATGTGGGGTGTATTATGTATATTGGTGTATGCAACCTTCCCACTGCTGCTTGTAGACCCTCTATCTACCAGTGAAGGAGGTGTACTGCTGTTACTTGGTTTTGGTTTTGCTAATAATTTGTTGATTGCATTAAGTACATCCTTTTTCCCTTTGGATAAGTATTGTAATGCAGATACTAGGTTGTGAAACTCCATCCTATCCTCATATTCTCTTATTCCTCTTCCCCTGTTAGAGTGTATACTTGTTGGGTCCATGTCTGAGTTGGTATCTTCTAGTTGGATATCCTCGAATTCCTCTGTGTACCTACTCTTTATTTTCCTATAGGTTACAAAAGTGTCCTATTATGTATTCATCTACTTCTCATTTATTAAGCCCATAGTTGGCCAAGAAGATAGATCGGATACCACTGTAATATCCCAAATCCTGATATTCTCTATATCTATGCATATTTACTGAAACAACCGGGCATGCAAACTGCCATGAAAAATTTCCCTATTTTATAGATGAAATTAGGGTTAGGGTTTGCAATATAGAATGAACACTTACCACTGATAAGCCACTTGAATATGCTCCAGAGAAAATACGCATGCAAGATGAGCTAAGCTGATGAAGAAATGGCCTTGTTTTTTGCTGCAATACCCTGGATGGTTGAATCAAACAAGTGTGATGTTTTTTTTGAAGGGATGGTGATTTTTAGTTGGAAATAAGTGGAAAGGAAGGTGTGTCTATGCCAGATAATATGGCTGGAGCATGCAATAGTTTGGACCTCTCCAGATTCCCTAGCGAATTGATCTCCCAGTATACTGCTCACGCCCCCACAACCCTGTAATATGTTGCTAACTGCCCCAGATGGACAATCTTATGGCTGATAATAACTCAATGAAGTTGAGTGATACTATCAGTAAGGATGAAGGCCACATATGGAAGAAATATGGCGATCCAGAGTCCTGGTGAATAACTGGGGTTTCCCAGCTAAATGCCCCCAGTTGTATGGATGAACCTACAAATAACCTTCGGACATATACCGGAACACTAGATAATGATGAATGAAATAGACACGGTGACAAACCTATATGGTTTATCCTAAAGGAGACTAGGGCATATATCTCACTAATGAAATCCTGTTAGCTAAAGATGGTGTCTCCAACCCCAATTGATGTGGCTGCACACTGTGCTGCTACTCAAGAGCTCCAAAATCAATAATAATCAATAGTAAATTCTCCATTCATTTTATCTTTCTTTTATAACTTTCAACTATGAAAACCCTAACTTTGACCTAATTAGGTCACTTTAACTTCTAATTTGCAGTTGACTTCCATGCATGCACATGGAGACTTAAATGGGTGCATGCATCATTAAATAATGCTTAGATGTCATGCATGTCAGTGGCCTTTGGATCCGGTGGCCCTCTTTGACCTAATGGTGATAAATTATTGATGCCCTAGATTTTCTGTAGATGGCATGAGTCTTCAATTGATTCCCTAACTATCAGTACCTGCTCGAACCTATGGGAATCAAATAGGTTAAGGGGTGTTCTCAGGGTGGTTTAGTTGGAAGGGGACATTACAACGAGGAGGAGAGAATATTGGCTGAGGCGCATGAAGGAATTGTAGGAGGAAATTATGGAGGTCGTGCAACCGCTAAGAAGATACTCTAAGGTGGATTATGGTGGTCGATGATGCACAACGATGCTGTGGATTATGCAAAAATTTGCAACGTCTTTCAAATGACAGGCAAGCCATCACGATGAGATGAGATTCCATTAGTACCTCAAGTGACATTGCAACAATTTTATAAGTGGAAAGTGGATTTTGTGGGACCCATTAATATTCCACGAAAATGGATGGGTGCACAGTACATTATCATTGTGATGGACTATTTGAGACAATGGACAGAAGTAGCACTAGTGACGAATTGTATCGTTGCGACTGCAGCGAGGTTCCTATTCAAAAATGTCGTTACTCGGTTCGGTTGTCCAAATTTATTGATAAGTGACCAAGGGATTCACTTTATCAATCGCACCATTAGCGCAATGACAAAGGAATTCAAGATTCAGCATAAGAATTAAACCCCACATCACCCACGAGTGAATGGAACAGTTGAGGAATTCAACAAGTCCTTAGAACATGTGCTAACAAAGGTATGTAACAAAAACCATGATGACTAGGATTTGAAAATTCCTATGATATTATTGGCATACATAACTACATCCAAATAGTTGACATGGAAAACACCATTCAAGCTGGTATATAGTCAAGAAACGTAATGCTAATGGAGCACATTGTTCTCATCCTACGGATAGTAGCAAAGACATGCATAAGTGATGAAGGAGTGATTGGAGAATGATTGATATAAATATTATAGCTTGAGGAGGATTGGTTCATTGCATGTTTTCACCAACAATTTAAAAAGGATTGACAAAAGGCATTGCACGATCGCCATGTGAAATAAAATTACTTCCATCATGGAGATATGGTGCTACTTTATGGCAGCAAGTTCCTGAAGCATCTAGGTAGGTTACAAATTGATTGGTTAGGAACTAATGTAGTTAATTTCATCATCGAAGGATGTGTGATGTAATTACAGCAGCTATATGGCACATTTCTCCCAAATTTAGTGAATGGAAGCTGGATTAAACCTTATCGGGATAGCCAGGTGAGGCACCATGGCTAAGACGTCGCGTAGTAAAAAAAAGAGTGAAAGGGGGAAATAATTCACTAGTAGTAGGAAAGCATAGTAAAAAGGAGTCGACAATGGAAACATCATGTACCTCCACAAGAAAGGAGCTTGGTGATACCCATCAAGGTATGATAGGGTCAAACCAAGAAATAAATGAAGCGATTAAAGAAGACGAGTGATTATGTAAGTGGAAGAGATGCACATTTATGAGGAATCAGACTGTTGGATTTGCAGAATCATCGACAAATTTGGTCGATCGATGACAGATTTAGGTATGATGAGTAAGATAATTCGCACAAGTGCTTCCAATGATATAAGAATCGTCAGGAGGGGTGTCAGATGAACCATTGTGACCATTAAGTAGACAAGTGAGAGAAAAGGCCATTAACAAAGAACAATGTAGAGTGACATGTTGATATATTATTAGCAAATGGTCCAAGCCAGTTCGAGTGGTAGGAAATAGGAGTTTCCAATAGCAATTGTTCCAACTATGGAGGAGAGGACAATACTCTAGGAGAGTTTACCCAGAATTCCAAAGAAGACAAGGTTTGTAAACTGCCCAAAGTGTCCACCATGAAATATTAGGTCCACACGCAATGCCACCAGAGCCGTAGAAGCCGAGGAAGAGGTTGAGCCATCAACAACAGGTGGAGAGAACTACACAACACGAAAGGGGGAAGTTGTTGATGACATTCCCGAGTATGTATCACCACGAAAGGCAGGCACACCATCCGTTAATATTTCAAAGAACCACTAGTATGCCATCAAGATGCATGCCAAAACAAAAGGGGTGCATGTCCCCATGAATATTGTGTCGCATTTAATGAATATGACCTACAGTGACCATGACATTCTGGTATATCCAGAATGTAGATCCAAACCCTAGGAAAAGTAGTGGTGTGGCGATGAAGGTCTGCTTGTTCAAGTACCATAGCGATAGGCTTTGGGTTTACAACGGTTGGGGTTGTTGGGCCTCACCCACATGCCACATTTTGGCTGCTCGACAAAAGAAAACACAATGTGTAAAGTAGATTTTGGCTTGTTTTCATGGAGGGTACCTTGGGATCGACACCAAGGTGTCTGTCACAATTGAATTGATATCTCATATCTTCTGGTTGCCAATGGCGGTTGTCGACTCGTAAAAGTAATTTTGAGGGAAGGACAATGACAAGAGACTAGTTGTGAAGCTTAATAAAAAGTATGACATTATTAGGGATAAACACGCATATTTGATAAAGACCATCAATGAAAAGGTAGTCCAAGTTGCAGCCAAGTTGTTGGCTGTAAAGATGGTGTGTATGAATAGACCCAACCAGTGCACCTCAAGAGTAATTGCATGCACATAGCAGTATGCCGAAGGAGTCTAGATGAAGTGGTCATTGTTCCTATTGAATACACTAACAGAGGATGCAATGTTAGTATAGGAAGCTAAGAGACCATTTACATATTCATGGTTGTTGATCTTAATTGCACTTATGGGGTGGATGGAACCCACATTTTACCAAGGAATGGACATGGAAGTATCCCAAACATGCAAGGGTGCACACTATCAGAACCTGTGGTGTCTCGACATTTAGGAGAGATAGGTTGACTGCACCATTCAGTTTTATTGGTATTAGGATGCGCTTCGAGACACAGTAGTGAAGGTTCCACATCTGAATGAGGAGGTGATGATGAAGTATAGATGAATAATGTGTTTCACAATGGGGCCACATGCAATTCATATACAAGCACGAAATGACAACTAAAATCAATGGCTCACCACATTATACAAGATTATGGATGCAGAACTAGAGGCCATTATTGATGAATGGCCCGCATAATGGAAATTTTTAGTTAGCATAGAGGAGCTGTGGGACATGGAGGCAAGTCCACTACCCAACATGCTAGTAAACCAAGACTAGACAAAGGAGTTTGAAAAGAAATCAAAGGAAGAGTCCTCCAAGACTCTAACCGATTTTGAGATAGAAAGGAAAGTGGAAGAAGGTAGGACAAAAAGAAGGTTTGAACAGTGAGAGGGAAGCAACAGACCCAAGATGTAAAATGACCAACTTAGTCGCATACTATCCGCAATCACTACCACGAATATTGGAATCCAAGTGCAGCTAAAGCAACATTCGATTGAGTATTTCGACCAAGTTAAGGGATTGTTTCAATCCTTGATAAATTCTATAATAGAGAAGGTGCCAAGGGTTGATGTGCTGCAAAGGGTAGCAGAGATAAATATAGGTAAAAGGTTCAAGATTATGTAGATTCCACTGCATGCACTCGAGTCTGAAAGAGAAGATCTCAATGCATCAATGCAACAGTTATACGTGCTTAGTCTCGACATCAACGAGCTACCCACATAAAATCTTGCATGACTGTAGAAGGAAGCAATCCAATATATTACAGACTGAGAAGAGATTGTTTAAGATTATCTAGTTAAGTCACAGGAGAAAGTTGCATGAGAAAAATAGGAAATCGAGCACATGAAGAAGGCACAAGTGGCATAGATCATGTTAAAAGAAAAGTCCTTAGACAATTGAGAGCGACTGAAAAGGTCCATCGTTCTCACATGCTAGGAAATTCTAGACATCACAACAGATATGCTTGTAGAAGCAAAGATACCATGACTAGGCTAAAAAATCACATACTTAAAGAAGGAGAACGAGGAGCTACAAGAATGCGTAGTACCGAGTACACCACCTGATAATGTCGTAGAGGGAAGAAGTAAGATCAAGGATGTGACACATCCGATCAAGGATTCTGATAAAATGGCTAAGGAAATTACAAAAGAAACCACACAGTTTTTTATGAGCGTGATCCAGGATGAGCAATTGCAACAACTAGGTGCACAACTTCACGAGGAGGAGGCACAACTAGCCGCACTGCAAGAATTCCTAAAAATGATGCCCCTAGTTGTGCAGGTCATGAAGGAAGTAGAATTAAAGGTGCTCTAGTAACGAGCCATCAAAGCGCGAGAAAGGCATCAACGCCAAAATATACAGTTATATGAGTTCCAAGACCTCAATGAATAGTTGGCACTTAAGGATGTGAATGAACTTGAAAACACTCAAGAGGATCACACACAAGTGACCATGAATATTGTATAGCATCTAAATGATTAGGACATCGAATATTGCATAGTACTCAGCACACGAAAAAAGGAAGCATTCAACCAAGTTAACAAGGAATATGACGAATTCAAGGCCAAGTTAAGTGAGCATACGATGTCTAGTTAACATGGCTAAAGGAAGAGCCACAAGTTGTTAGATTTTTATCATTTAAGCAATATGATATTAGGATCTTCTCTAAGAGAATAACATGCACAGCAATAATCACAAGAGACACAAAAACTTTTCCTCGGGGAAACCATAAAAGAGAAAACCCTACAACTTCCTCAGATATAGAATGAGCACCAGTAGCAAAAGAAAAACCTAAAAAACATAAAGATGATCTTCGACAGCTAATCTCTCTCACTTGTGCCAGCATTTCCTCTCTCACTCATGCACCCTAGTTGAGTGAGTGTGTGTATAAAATAGAGAGGCTCAGTCTCTATTTATACTAATTTTTGACTTGACAATCACTTACTGTTGAGCCTAGAAATGGCCTCTTTTAACCACCTTTAATTACCTCTTCTTGCCCCATCTCACCCCATTCAGCATACCAATTAGACATGTTATCCCCACTCTGCTCTTCAAACCACCAAGGTATGACTGGTCATTGTTTTATTTTATTAATACTTATGATTGTGATAATTAAGGCTGTGTATCTCTCTATGTGCTCACATATTATGGTTTATAAAGGTAGTTTGAGATAAGTGGACTACAGGAAGATTGGGCTGAATAAGTCTCGAAAAGGATGGATATTCACTACTCAAGATGATCCTCTGTCATCCCATCATCACCCAAGGCATGCAGTTCCAGTACGATATCTCGGACAAAGCTGTGACAAGGCAGCTACAACATAATGCACCAGATCTAGAGATCCATAGTACATTGCTGCTCGGGTGTAGTCGTAATCAGAAAATATCGCTACTCCTAGGGCAATTAACAGTTTTCCTACGCTTTTTATTTTCTTATCATGCCACGTTTGTAACAGCTAGTGTCATTTAGGGCGCCTGAAGATCAAAGATCTTCATGGCTACCCCATAATAGGATCAGATGTTATGATCCACATGGTATAAATATGGAGAATTGTCTCAATCCAGGGGGTTGCTGAACATATAATTCATTCACTGTATTAGCTGTGAGGAGGGATTGTGTAATGACTCTATTTTTTAATACAAGGAGTTACTTCTAATTTAAGGGTTTTTACGCCTGTTCAACCAGCATCTCTGTGTGAAGGCTAGGCCCGCCTTCCACAGAGATTGCTGAGTTAAATTAGGACTTTTTAATTCAATTGTTGTATGATTTTATGTTAATTCTATTTCTTCCATAAGCAGTTGTGGTAAGTGTGGATTTACAGTGTGTTGTGATTGCATTCCCTGGAGATTTGTAGTGGCATAGTGTAATAGTAGACTGAGTAGGTAATCATCGTTTATGCAATTCGTGTGGTAACCGTAAACAGCTCTGTTCATCCTGAGGTCTTAGTTGTTGTTCCATGAATCTTTGCAGCTTGTCTTCATTGTTATGATTGTTGAATTTCATTCTTGCACTTCAGTTTTCTAGAGTATCCGAACTCAATCTTCTCATTTGAATTCCTAGATCAATATTCAAATTACGCTTGTGGTTTTCTAAAATAATCAAATTGGATATGTGAATTAATCACTCAGGGATATGAATAGGATTTCCTTTCATCTGCAATTGTAATTTAGATATAATGTTTATCTTTCCATTCTTAGATCAAAGCATAGCACAAAGTAATTGTGATTGTAGTGCTAGAAGATAAATGGGATTACATAGGTTCTTGGGATGAGCATAGTTGAATAGAGGATAGTATTGTTCAATTTCAGTGACTTTATGTTTAAGCATATACTGTGCATTTTATCCTTGAAATACAAGACTTTCCCGGGTTGACAATAAATATTGTACACTCTGTACGTTGGGAGTAATCTACTTGCATATTGGGTGCTCGACATTTTGGCGCCATTGTCAGGGAAGGATAAAGATTAAACACCATCATTAGTTGCATTTTGTAATTGTTTCTAGTAAGTATTTTCTATTTCTTTTGCTGTCATGATTTGGGTTGCATGAATACGAGAAGGGTAAAGCGTGATCATATTTCAACTCCCAAAACCCCACAAAATACTAACAGTGTAGGTGGCTTGGGTCGCGGTCGAGGTCCACAATTGGGCAGAAGGACATTCATTGATGATCTTGTTGACAGAAATGATTCATCCACCAGGGCTCTCCATCAAGAAACTCCTATCAGAAGAAACCCTACCGATCCTGGGGTGCCAATGTCAGGGTCCATAGTGGAGAACACACGAGCAGCCGTGACTTCCTCAAATATCCCTGCAGAAGAGGACAAAGATGGAACAACTGGACCTGCTAGGAGAGGCCCAATCTAACACATTTACGGGAAGGTTGTGACTGAAGAAGAGTGGACATAGTTCCACCAAAAGATTACTGATCAGTGGAGGAATGAAGAAAGGAACAAGGAAAAGAACGAAGAAAAGAACGAGGAAAAGAATGTAGGAACAAACGAAGAAGAAAAAATTGAAGAGGAGATGAGTAACAGACATGAATCTAATGATAAAGAGGAAATGGGGGAAAAATATCATCACGGAAATCACTCCTTGCCTGAAGGAATAGTGGCTACACTGCAATTTCCAATTCAGCAGCCAGAAGGGACAGCCCCTATGAAAAATATCTCACCATCGGTGTTTCCTTGCTTCCATGGAAAAGCGACAGAGGATCCAGACGAATTATTTTTTGAATTCGATATCCTCTGTCGTAGCTACAATTACGTCACCGATGCACAAAATCTAAAACTCTTCCCTACCACCCTGAAGGACAACGCATTACACTGGTTCATGAGCCTAGGAGGAGGAACTGTCGCTAATTGGGACATAATGAAACGGGTGTTCCTGGAGAAATATCAGGAATATTGCAACACCAAGGACAAAAGAGAAGAATTGTTCAAAATGGTGCAGAAGGAGGATGAGAGTCTGGAGGATTTTGTAGAAAGCTTTTTATACAATGTGCAAAGAGCTGGGCAAACGAACATGGGGCTAGATGTGCTCAAGATAATCCTACTTCGTGGGATTAGGGATGATTGTTTAGATATGCTAAACCTGTTAGGAAAGGGAGATATCTCCAAGGAATCTTTCGGGAAGATTGTGGAATTATGTAAGAGGTACTCAAGGGGATCTTCCAGGAACAACAGGCAAGACAAATGGGATAAGCTAGAACGTGATGTCTTAGACAGAACTCAAAATCCATCTAATGGAGGAGCCACCCATGCTGAGATAGGAAATATCCTTGAAAATTTTAAAACAGAAATGATTAGCTCTATCTCCTCGGAAATAGATGTCCTGAAGGCAAAACAAAAACAGGCAGTGGAGGACCTCACATTAGGTGTGTTCTGCCCTCGATGTATAAAGAACCATCCTCTGAGGGAGTGCCTGCTTGATAAAGTAGAGGTGTGTCAGCTATGCGAGATAAACCATGAAACAAAATAATGTCCCTCACTTCCCCAAGTGAAGGCTGTTCTACAGGCATCAACTCTGAAGGTGGAATCGACCTATTTCATTGCACGGAAGAAACCTTGGCAGCCTCGAAACCTAGGTATGCCCCCACACTCGTTTCCATTTTTGAATAATATGAGCAATTGGAATAATATGAAAAATATGAATACACAGTTCCCTTCAAATTATTCTCAGTGGAATCCTTCCCAACCTGCAATACAAAATTATAACTCATGGAGTCCCTGGACATAGCCACCACACCAACCTACTTTGTGGTCTCCTGGATGGAGGAATTTCCATCCAGGGAACTAGTTTCCTCAACAAACCCCACCACAACAGTCACCGTACTCTCTTCAATACCCTCAATACCCTCAATATCCTCAATACCCTCCTCAGCTGTTGCACCTGCAGTTGCAGAACAATTCTGTCCCTAATGCACCGATACAACCTCAGCTGCCTGCTCAACCTAATTCTAACTAGAATAACAAAATAGTCCATCAATTGGAGACTGTCAACATGCCGGCCTACTCTCTTTCCCCTATACCTTGCAGTGATATTCGTTTACGATCAGGGAAAATAGTAGAACCTGTAATTACAGAAGATGCTCCACCTTTTGTGCATGAAGAAGGGGTGAGTCCACAGCATCCGTCTGATACAATTCCTATTATTGAAGATGCTGAACATCCCATAGATGGGACGACTGAAACACAAAATGATAAACCTAGTGATGTGCAGCCTACCCAGCTGATTAGGCAACCACCTTACCCCGAGAGATTAATTCTACCAAGGGCGGGGGGGCAACCTCAGTTTAGGAGAGTTAAGGAATCTTTATGTTAAAATACCCTCCTTCAAGCTCTTCAAGATGTACCTATTTATGCTAAAACTGTTCGGGACCTGTGCACCAAGAAACCAGGAAGGAAGCCCAGAGATCCTCTGACTGTTCACGTCATGGGGAAATTATCTACATTAATAACAGGAAAAACCCTAGTGACTAAGTATGACGACCCTGGAAATCCCACTGTCACTGTGCAGATAGAGCATACACAGATACCCAACGTACTAATAGATTTAGGAGCAGCGATTAATGTCATAACAATTGAGACTATAAGAAAACTTGGGCTCACTAGTCTTAGGCCGACCCCTACTATTTTAGAACTGGCGGACCGATCTACCATTAAACTTGAAGGAATTCTAGACGATCTCATCATCTCAGTTGACTCATGGGAATATCCTGCTGACTTCTTGGTGTAACAACCAAAGTTGCAGCTAGGAGGACACCCATTAATCCTGGGAAGGCCTTGGTCGACCACAGCTGATGCTTGCATCAGCTTTCGATCTGGGTCTATGACCATATCTGATGGCACCGAGACTAAGAACCTCACCCTTTATCCTCCAGCTTGGCCAAGTCTAGAAGCTGAAACCTCTTTTTGGATAGAACTAGAGGAAGAGGAGGATGTTCATCCACTATTAACTATAAGGAAGGCCTTAAATTTTAAGAATGAAATGGAAGATGATGCTATTAATAATTTCATTAGTGAACCCACTTCAGTCGATAAAGAAATTTATCAAATATTGAACATTACTCTGGGCAAGGAAGAACAAGAAAATATTATAGAAGAAACACTAGTTGGTGACACACACATAATCCCAGTATTGAAAAACTTGAAAAGCATTCTTATTGAGGTAGAGCCTGGAAAAACCTTGAATATTAATCCTAATCTCTCCTTAGATGAACAGAAGTGCATGATCAATATCTTGAAATAACACAAGAGGGCGTTCACTTGGGAGTGTACAGACACGAGGGGTATTCCCTCTAATCTGTGCACCCATCATATTTATATTAAAAGTGACTCCCGGCCTGTGTGTCAGCCTCAACGACGAATGAACCCTAATATGAGGGACATAGTGAAGGAATAAATTCAGAAACTCTTGGAAGCAGGATTTATATATCCTATTTCAGATAGCGAGTGGGTTTCCTCACTTGTAATTGTACCCAAGAAAAATGGTAAATGGAGAGTCTGTGTTGACTATAGGGAGCTGAACAAAGCCACACAAAAGGACCACTTCCCTTTTCCCTTTATTGACCAAGTGCTCGACACTCTATGGGGGAAGAAGTTATTCTCCTTCCTGGATGGGTTTAGCAAGTACAATTAGATTCAGATTGCTCCTGAGGACCAGGATAAAACTACCTTCACTTGTCCATGGGGAACATTTTCCTACAGAGTGCTTCCCTTTGGTTTATGTAATGCACTAGCAACATTTCAAAGAGCTGTAATTGGCATATTTTATGAGTTAGTTAATGATAGTATGGAAATATTTATGGACGATTTTACTCCTTACGGCAAGGATTTTGAGGAAGCATTGGAAAATTTAAAGAAAGTTTTAACTCACTGTGAACAGACCCATCTCTCTTTAAGCACTAAAAAGTGCCATATGATGATGAGTGAAGGGGTAGTATTGGGGCACTTTATCTCTATCAATGGCATTCAGGTGGACCCCTAAAAAATAAAAGTGATAAAAAAATATACCTACTCTTGCAACTTAAAAAGAGGTGCGAAGTTTTCTGGGGCATGGCTGGATACTACCGAATACTTATAGAATTTTTTTCCAAACTTGATTCTCCTTTGTTTTCTCTGTTAATGAAGGATGCACAGTTTGTTTGGAGTGAAGCATGCCAAACAGCATTTGATAAGCTTAAGGAGAAGCTGTCCACAGCTCCTATCTTAAGAGGACCTAATTGGACCCTACCCTTTCATATTTATCCAGATGCTTATGATATTTCCATTGGAGCAGTTTTAGGACAGCAAGATAGTCAGGTACCCTATGCAATTTATTATATTAGTAAAAACTTAGCCCCTATTGAACTTAATTATATTGTCACTAAAAAAGAATTCTTAGCTATCATTTAATCCATTAATAAATTTTGACATTACATTACTTGGTATCCTACGTTTGTGCACAATGACCACTCTGGCATTAAATATTTAATGAACAAACCAGTCACTAATGCCAGAGTGACCAAGTGGCTCTTATTATTACATGAATTTGATATTACCATCATAGATAAACCTGGGAAATAAAATGTTGTCACTGACTTTTTATCTCGTTTCACTAATAGTGATGATAATTTTCCTATTGAGGACTCTTTTCCAGATGAACATATATTCGCACTTTCAGCTCATTCCCCTTGGTATGCAAACGTCGCTAATTATCTGGTTGCAGGAAAGCTCCAGCCACATATTTCTAAAAGACAAAAGAGGAAAATCATCCAGCAAAGTGCCTGGTATTGTTGGGTAAATGGTCATCTCTTCTACACAGGTCCTGATCTTGAGATTAGAAGGTGTGTAAGGGAAGATGAAATCTTTCATATAGTAAAATCTTGTCACGATGAACCTTGTGGGGGACACTTTGCAGAAAAAAGGATAGGGCACAAAACGCTGAGGATGGGATACTATTGGCCAACTCTTTTCAGGGATGCTAAAAGGTATGTTCAGTCCTATGATAGCTTCCAAAGGATGGGCCAGCCCAACAGAGCAGATCAGATGCCTCTACAACCTCAAGTAGTACTTGAACCATTTGATAGATGGGCTTTGGATTTCGTTGGCCCTATTATCCCTCATTCCAAACAGAAAGCCTACATTCTAGTTTGTACCGATTATATTACCAAGTGGGTAGAAGCTGTAGCTTTGGCTAAGGATAACGACCAAGCTGTGATTGATTTTCTATACAGTGAAATCTTTACCCATTTTGGGGTTCCTAAGGAAGTACTTACCGATGGGGGACTGTAGTTTATGTCGCATCAATTTGAAGCCCTACTACGGAAGTATCATGTTTAGCATAGGGTAACTTCACCTTACCATCCCCAAGCCAATGGCCAGGTGGAGAGCACTAATAAATTTATTAAAGCCATCCTTACCAAGATAGTTAAGAGCCATCGAAAAGATTGGGCCGACAGGCTTCCGAAAGCACTGTCGGCATATTGCACCACTTGGTGTAACACCACAGGTTTCTCTCCTTATGATTTAGTGTATGGAAAAAGTGCCATCTTTTCGATTGAATTTGAAATCAAGACCCTGAAGACAGCCACTAAAGTGAATCTGGATGTAACTGAAGCCCAGAAAAGAAGATTAAATCAACTGAATGAACTGGACGAGAATCAGTTAGCTGCAGTAGACCAGACTGTGTTAATTCAGCAACAGAGATCCAATTGGCATGATCGATTCATTAAAAAGAAGGTATTCTGTGAGGGAGACTGGGAATTACTATATGATTCCATATTCAAAAGAGATTTCAGAGGAAAATTACGCACAAGGTGGCTGGGCCCATACCTGGTAGACAGGGTATTTGATAATGGCACCGTCCACCTGGTGACCATTGATGAAAACCGCGTACCATTATTTGCTAATGGTCACAGGCTGCGACTGTACCCTAAGACAATTTCAAAGGGTGCATTTATCTCGCAAATTTCTGCTAACCCAGACTATCAGCTAGCACCAGGGCAGGAACTTCTCTTTGCCTCTGTCAATTCTTAAGTGATCACTGTAAATTGCACTTGAATTACTGTACATAAATAATTGCTGGGTTTTTTTTTTCCTATTTCATTATATTGTTTTTCTTTTGTATTTGATCTTCTTTGTTTGCTGTTGTTTTTTTTTAAGAATTGCAGGGAAGCGCCTAGGGATATGATCAGATTGGGCGTGTCGAATGGGATTTGTTTTCTGTGTCTTCCTGCGCCATATTTTCCTTTCCTTAAATAAATTTTTCACGGTTGCGACACATTTTTTTTCGGCGGCCATGATATTTTTTTCGATGAATGCGACATCTTTCCCGGTGGCCGTGACCCTTTTTCCCAAGGGCTGCAACATCTTTCCCGGTGTCCGTGACCCTTTTTTCGACTGCTGCAACACCTTTCCTGGTAGCCATGATATTTTTTCGATGGCTGCAACATCTTTCCTGGTAGCCATGAACTTTTCGACGGCTGCGACACCTTTCCCAGCAGCCGTGATCTTTTTCCGATGGTCTCGGCAGCCGTGATCTTTTTCCGACGGCTATGACACATTTTTTTCGGCGGCCGTGATTTTTTTTCTCAACGGCTGCGACACCTTTCCCAGTAGCCGTGATCTTTTTCTGATGGCTATGACATATTTCCCAACAGCCCTGACCTTTCCGACGGCTGCGACACCTTTCCCAGCAGCCGTGATCTTTTTTCGACAGCTACGACATATTTTTTCCAACGGATATGATTTTTTTCTGATAGCTGCGATATCTTTCCCGGTGGCCGTGATCCTTTTTCCAAACGGCTGCGACATCTTTCCCGGTGGCCATGACCCTTTTTCCGATGGTTGTGACACCTTTCCTGGCAGCCATGATTTTTTTCCGATGGCTGCGACATCTTTCCCGGTGGCCGTGATCCTTTCTCCGACGGCCGCGTAGCTGCAAATTTGCTATATTTGGCTAATATTTCCAGCATTAAGAGCTGCATCTCTGTTTCGATTTCTTCATAACCTGTGGTGGTAGCTCCTGTGTTATTGGAAAATTGCTTTCTACGCCATTAAATTCTGTAGATATGGCTCCGATTCCTCCTCCTCATGCCGACAATCTGGCCCATAAGGTGACTTTTTTTTCATAATTTCGACCATTTGGATGCGATGGTTTGTGCTTCACTGGCGGAAAGAATTATTGCAGTATCCCAGTTATAATGATTATAATTAATTACTGTGCACAAGTTCAGCTTACGCAATGTCAGCAACCACACGTTCCATTATTCTCCGAAGGATATCCAATGCGCAGTCTAAAAGGTATGGCTTTGATTAATCACATGATTAATTATTGATATGATTTAACAATGTGAGTCGTACCTCTATGTTTATGCCCATTATTGCATGATTAACTCTTTTCCTGTGCGACGTAAAGACTAATAACTGCAACCTTCCCCAATTCGGAATGAAATTTCAAATAATCTGGTGTGCTAAGACTTTCCAAATTTTCCTAAAATCTCCTCTCAGCAGTCCGTTCATATTCTGTGCCGTAACCTCCATTGACAGAATCTGTAATCTGTGGAACAACAAACTCAGTTTGAAGCCAGAACCATGGGGATTCCAGCTTGTTATGAACCTTCAAATACACAGGCGCTCAGGAGAAATGATGCGGTCTTCGCCATCTTTCAAGCCGTCGTGTGGACGGAATTTTTCGAACGTCTGGACGAATTCAATCGTGAAGCATCCTTACAATTTGCTCTGAACCTCACAGAAACTTACTTAGAGGTTTGGGGGTTGTGCATCGAAGTTTCTGAGGCCATTATATCTGAGGTCACTGCCATCCTTCAGGTGGGAAGGGCTTGGTTTGGACATCGAGTCCCCACTACTACAACATTGCAAGACTTTTTAATAGAGGGGGAGCAGGTTCAAACATCAAGAAGAGGGATAACACTGCAGTCATTGTCGTAGCCATGGGACCATGTTGATGTCTTCCTCAAGAAATATATCACTTGTGAAGGTAGGTACCAAACTGTTTATGATTCTGAACTGCCTTTACTATCTCATCTCCGCCATAGGATTCTGTTGAATATTCCATATTATATGCTTCATGATTTGCATCATATGGAGGGGTTTGTTCAAGCTGCTAAGCATCCACTCGCTTCACTGACCCACCATGGCCTCATCAAATTAATTATCTTGAGGAACCTTGCTCAATATAATATAACCTGGGAGCAATTTACAGCTCGAGCTCAAGAACCCGCTCCTTTTCCTGGTGTCCCAATGGAACAAGAACAGGCCCATCCACAGCTGGGGGGACATGAACCACAATAGGAGGACCGGAGCCCCTCCAATGTAGCTGGGGGGGGAGATGAAAATGGATCAGAAGAAGATCAACCAGGGGCACAAACAGAGCAATTGAGAGAGGATGTAGATAAAAATTCGGTGGAATACCCAAATAACAGGGTAGCTCTGACAGTAGAAGGTGAAATTGGAGCAGCACTAAATGCTACGACAATTGAACCTGAGGGTGACAGAGCCATAGCAATGGAAGGAAATATTGAGTTGGTGACCATTGAATCCTCACCTGAGTGGGGAGGAACTTTGATTGAGGAAGAACTTCCCGAGGAACAAGAAAATGCTAGAACTGGGGACATTCCTTCTACCTCAGCTGTGAATCCTGATATTCTAGCACCACAAAGGAAAAGGAAGAGATCAATTGATGAAATTAAGATAACCCCACCAATAATAAGGAAAAGAACTAGGTCAGTTGCAGTAGCAGAAGCAGCAAGAAAAAGATGGGCAACCTTAGAGGCACAAATTGAGTTCCCTACTCCTGAACCCAGGCAAATTGATGCCCCACAAGGGCCGGTTGAGGAAGAGCCCCAAATTGAAGGACTTCTATTTGAGAATACGCTATTAAAATAGGAAGTCCAAATACTTAGAAGGGAATTGGAAAATTGGAAAGAAACCTGTAGGAAGCAGGGTGAAAGGAAAATGCACACATTAGTGGAGGCTGCAGACCAATTGGAGGGATCAAATTCTACTGAGCCTGGCAAGGAAGAAGAGGGAGTGGTCTATCCCACCTGTGGGGAAATATTTAAGGAAGAAGGCCACAAGATTGTAATTCGGGCCTGTACAACACAACAGTCTGCACCTACAATAGAGGGAGCTACAGAAAAAGGAGATGTTGTCACACAAGAACCAACATCTTTGAATATTCTTGCTAAAGTTTCCACCAACTCTGGGATAGAGGAACCAAGGGATGAAATCATTCCTGATGGTGGGGACGAATATTGTAACACAACTCCAAAATTTTCCCATGACACAGAAATTATAGAAGTGGAACCACAAAGGCAAGACAATGATGAAATTGAACAGGGTGCTGTCACACAAGAACCAGCACCCCTAAGTGTGCTTGTCCAAATGACCGAACATATGGGAAAATAAATTGGGATTGAGGACACTCTGGATTTTAATAAAGAACTCTAGACTACAACTCCAGAATGTTCCCATGACACAAAAATCATAGAAGAGGAACCACAACAACAGGGATATGAAGAGTGAGCCAGGATGTTGTCACACAAGAACCAACACCCTTGGAGGTTGCAACAAGGACTCTTGAAATGCAACTAGAAGATAACCCTGAAGTGGATATCATCCCTGACATGCATTGGAGTGAAGATGAACAAGTCCAAACACAATCCTCAGGTGATACTGAAATCCTTGAGGAGCGGCTGTACACTGAAGAAGACATCCAATCTCAGCAGTAGAAGGACAAAGAAGACACTGTTACACAAGAACCAGTGTCTCTAGGAATGAGGGATGTGGATGTTGAAGAAAATATAGAGGAATTTGCTGTCACACAAGAACCAACAACTCCCAAAACAGCTTCAGATGTGCAGGGTGCCCAAAAATAAGACACTGTTACATAAGAACCAATGTCTCTAGGAGTGATGGATGCATTTGTTGAAGAAAATCCAAAGGAAGTTGTTGTCACACAAGAACCAACAACTCTCAAAATAGCTTCAGATGTGCAGGGTACCCAATGGGGCACATCAAGCGATAAGGTGAGGACTAAGCCCCTTAGAAATTTCATTGACCTGGACTCGGACAAAGAGGAACATCATAAAGAGGAAATCCTGAACCTTACAGTAGAAGTCTCAATTCTGAGAATGGAGGTGATCAAATGGAAGAGCCAGGTGGAGGAATACCAGCGAGGGATGATTCCTCTTAGTGAGCATAGAAATATTATCAGGGGATTGGAGCAGAATTGGGTAGAAGAACGTATGACCCAGAGAATTCGGGAAGAAGAGCTATAGAGCAATTTGAGGGAGCTAAAAAAGTTCCAATTCATGCAGAAGGAAAAAGAGCAGATGTATGCTGTCTCTCAAGAACTCCTAGGTACTAGGATGCCTTCTTCCTCTTACTCCCTCTTCCTGTTTGAATAGTTTGTTTGGTATAAGTTTAGAGCTATAAAAGAAGGGAGGTCATTCGAGATCATGACCTCAACAAAATTTTTGGAAACATTTTTTGGAAGTAATTTTAAAGATCAAAATTTGTTGTGTGAACTATACTTGCATGAAATGGCTTTCCCTCTGGATCGCCATTCAAACCCTGTCCCTTTTTCAGGGGATGTTCCGTTGAGGGATTTTGCCTCTTTTATGAGTAATCATGCTCAGTGGGAGAGGTCTTTTCAAACCTTTTCACATAATGAATCTCACTCTAACCTATGGGTTCGAAGTGAGCCTCAAAATCCTGGTATTCTTCTTGCTCGGTATAAGAATTTGCTTTCATGCCCCATCCGAGCTCGGCACATCATGGAACTTCAGGAGGAAGTGATTTCTACTTGCACCAATTATATTTCCATACAACAACAAGCAGCATTGGAAGGAAGTAAGCATAGATGGCAGGTTTCCTCTCCTACACTCAGAGGCCGAGACCCCTATTGTTTCAGGAATTTTGAACAGGCACTTCCCAGGGTCAAGGGCTATGTTGGATGTATCAGGGAATGTGGGGATAATTCGTTGGGTTTAAAATTTAAATTCCCCCTCATTTGGTAGCCAGAAAAACCGTATAGATTGAACTTCTCACTAACTAACGCAGAGGAGCAGCGATGCTGGAAATATTGGATTGCTCACAGAGGGTTCTTAGAGAGAGAAGGGGTGCCTGGGTTCCCCTACAACTTCTCCTCTCTTCACGAACAGAGCTCAGTACAAGACTGGGATTCTGAATGATGGAGGTTGTTGCACGAGGACATGCAACAGGATAGTTGGGGGGATATGTTAAGCCCAGAAATGGCCTCTTTTAACCACCTTTAATTACCTCTTCTTGCCCCATCTCACCCCATTCAGCATACCAATTAGACATGTTATCCCCACTCTACTCTTCAAACCACCAAGGTATGACTGGTCATTGCTTTATTTTATTAATACTTATGATTGTGATAATTAAGGCTATGGATCTCTTGATGTGCTAACATATTATGGTTTATAAAGGTAGTTTGAGATAAGTGGACTGCAGGAAGATTGGGCTGAACAAGTCTTGAAAATGATGGATATTCACTACTCAAGATGATCCTCAGCCATCCATCATCACCCAAGGCATGCGGTTCCAGTGCGATATCTTGGACAACGCTGTGACAAGGTAGCTACAACATAATGCGCCAGATCTGGAGATCCATAGTACATTGTTGCTCGGGTGTAGTCGTATTCAAAAAATATCGCTACTCCTGGGGAAATTAACAGTTTTCTTGCGCTTTTTATTTTCTTATCATGCCACGTTTGTAACAACTAGCGTCATTTAGGGTGCCTGAAGATAAAATATCTTCATGGATACCCCATAATAGGATCATATGTTATGATCCACATGGTATAAATATGGAGAATTGTCTCGACCCAGGGGGTTGCTGAACATATAATTCATTCACCGTATTAGCTGTGAGGAGGGATTGTGTAATGACTCTATTTTTTAATACAAGGAGTTACTTCTGATTTAAGGTTTTTTACGCCTGTTCAGCCAGCATCTCTGTGTGAAGGCTGGGCCCACCTTCCATAGAGATTGCTGAGTTAAATTAGGACTTTTTAATTCAATTGTTGTATGATGTTATATTAATTCTATTTCTTCCATAAGAAGTTGTGGTAAGTGTGGATTTACAGTGTTTTGTGATTGCATTCCCTGTAGATTTGTAGTGGCATAGTGTAACAGTCGACTGAGTAGGTAATCATCTTTTATGCAATTCGTGTGGTAACTATAAATAGCTCTGTTCATCCTGAGGTCTTATTTGTTGTTCCATGAATCTTTTCAACTTGTCTTCATTGTTATGATTGCTGAATTTCATTCCTGCACTTCAATTTTCTAGAGTAGCCGAACTCAATATTCTCATCTGAATTCCTAGATCAATATTCAAATTCCGTTTGTAGTTTTCTAGAATAATCAGATTGGATAGGTGAATTAATCACTCAGGGATATGAATAGGATTTCATTTCATCTGCAATTGTAATTTATATATAATGTTTATCTTTCCATTCTTAGATCAAAGCATAGTAGAAAGTAATTGTGATTGTAGTGCTAGAAGATAACTGGGATTACATAGGTTCTTGGGATGAGAATAGTTGAACAGAGGATAGTATTGTTCAATTTCAGTGACTTTGTGTTTAAGCATATACTATGCATTTTATCCTTGAAATACAAGACTTTCCCGGGTTGACAATAAATATTGTACACTCTGTACGTTGGTTGTAATCTACTTGCATATTGGGTGCTCGACACTTACTAGGGACGACATCTCTAGGAGAGTCTAATAACCCTAGTGCCCCTCAACTATGGGGACTTTTCCCTATGATCAACAAGGAGGGTTAACCTTAACTCAATTGTGGAGACTACTGCCCCGACTTACAACGGAGGGTTAACCTCAATGAATTTACATGACTTTATTATATAAATGACTCTCCCAATCTGAACATAGAGGACTAATCAAATACAATATATGAAATACATAAGTGAATACATTCTGAAGTTATAAATACATTAACACTCCCTCTTAACTAGGAAGGTATTTTCTTTAAACAATTCATCATCACAAGTCTTCTTCTCTGGATCAAGTCTGTATCACCACTAGATCATCACTGCATCATCATCAAATTTGGATCATCATTAGATCATCAATGGATCATCATCAATGTTGGATCATCACTGGATCGTCATCATCACTACTTCTGCTATCTTGATCAACTATTGATATCTCTCAATTCTTCTCGTCACAGGAAGTTATATAGAGACAGCCCTTTTTCCTGCTGGTTGTAGGCCTAGCCTCCATGTAGGTATTCATATTTTTCATCACTTATATCTGACCATGGGAGGAACACATCCAAGAACCATTTCATAAAGGCCCTCCCAACACTTACATCTAACCATGGGTGTTAGTTTTTCATCAAATAAGCTAGCATTATGATCTTGGGATGTTTTCACTGAGAGAATAACAAGCACAACAATAAAACATAAGCAAATCACAAGAGACAAGAGACACAAAGAGTTTTCCTCGGGGAAACCATAAAGGAGAAAACCATGCAACTTCTTTAGAGATAGAATCAGCACCAAAACAGTAAGAGATCTCCCAAAATAGCAGTAGTCTTCTTCTTCTGTCTAGTCCCAGTATTTCCTTCTTCACTAGTGCGCCACACTTGAGTGAGTGAATGATGTGTGTCATAAATAGAGAGTCTCACTCCTATTTATATTCTTTCGTTCACTTGAAGTGCACTCAATCATGTTGGCCCAACTTAACAATTACTTACTAGAGCCTACACCTTAATGAGTGTATAATAACCCTAGTGCCCCGAAACTGTGGGGACTTTCACAATGACTTGACAAGACTTGTTTACATTATTAATCCTCTCGATCGAAACATCGGGGCATGACAACATGACTCAAATAAATAATAGAAACATCCTGGAACAAACATCGGGTTACAATATATAGGATACATAGAAGAATACATTCCTAAGTTACAAATACATCAACACTCCCTCTTAACTAGGAAGGTATTCTTTCGACACAATTTTCAGCACTGGTCTTCTTCTCTGTATCCGCTAGATCATATTTGTCTTCAAGTCATCTTCGTCTTCAAGTCATCTTCATCTTCAAGTCATCTTCATTATCGGATCTGGATCATCTCTCAATCTGGATCATCATAGAACATCATCGCTAGATATGGATCATCTCTCGATCTGTATCATCATCACTGGACTAGATCTAGATCATCACTCGATCTGGATCATCACTTGATCTAGATCATCACTATTGGATCATCATTACTGGATCTCGATCATCACTCGATATGGATCATCACTGGTGCTATCTCATGATTCTTCTCCTCATAGGAAGTTCTACAGAGCCAACCCTTTTTCATGATGGTTGTAGGCCTAGCCTCCATGTAGGTCTTTTCCAGCACTTACATCTGATCAACACATGATGCGAAGAACGGCTCATCATTTCTATCTGATCAACACATGATGCAAAGATAGATACTGCACTTATATTTGACCTACTCGTCAGAAAGTCATGCCTAGCACTTACATCTGACCTACTCGTCAGAAAGGCATACCCAACACTCACATCTGACCTACTCATTAGAAAGGACCAGCGCTTACGTCTGATCAACACATGATGTGCAGACTAGATCAATCATCTCTATCGATCAACACATGATGCGAAGATAGATACTGCACTTACATCTGATCAACACATGATACGAAGAATGGAACTGCACTTACATCTGATCAACACATGATGCAAAGAATGGCACAGGACTTACGTCTGATGCGAAGACTGGCTCAGCACTTACGTCTGATCAACACATGATGCGAAGACTAGCTCTGCACTTACATCCATCCAGACAAGAACACATCCTATCACAGTGATGGAAGGGCTTTCTCTCACATCTAATCTTGTAGGAACCAATCCTACAGTCATATCAGAATGGCCCCCAGTCCTCCTCGACTGAGCTACTTGGTAACTAACCAGGCGCCTCCATTCTCCTAGAGAATGGCAGTTTCCCTTACATCCAACCTGCTCGTCGGAATGGCCAACACTCACAATTGACATGGAAGGAACTAAGTCCTTTAGCCATGAACAGAATGGTTCAGCCCTTACATCTGATCAAGTGGGAACACATCCCCCTATCACATCAGAATGGCTACTCAGTCCTACACTGAGTGTTCCTGGTAACTGACCAGGTGCCTCCATTCATAGAATGGCGATTTCCCTTACATCTGTCCTACTCGACAGAATTGCCAGCACTCATATCTTACATGGAAGAGAGCAACCCTATCACCATGACAGAATGGCTCAACCCTTACATCTGATCATGGATGGAACCAATCCTCTCACCATGTCAGAATGGCTATGGGTCTCATCACTTTCTCTTGGAGGGAACCTCAATCTGGAGAACACCAAGTCTCTCCCTGAAGTACTCGAACTTCAACCTAGCCAATGGCTTCATCAATACATCAACTATCTATTCGTCCATCGCAATATACTAGAGCTTCACTGCTCCTCTCTGCACCATATCCCTGATATAGTGATACTTGATCTCGATATGCTTCGACTTGTCATGGAACACTGGATTCTCTGACAACTTCACACAACTCTAGTTGTCACAATGTATACAAGTAGTATCTAACTGGAGATCAAATATATCAGACAGTAGCTTCCACAGCCATACTGCCTCACAACTAGCTGAACAAGGTGCGACATACTCTACTTCAGCTGTACTCAGTGGCACACAGGATTGCTTCCTGCTAAACCAAGAGATCACACATGATCCCATACTGAAGCAACATCCTGAAGTGCTCTTCCTCTTGATGGCACTTTCTGCCCAATCTGAATCAACATAACCCTCCAGGTTAATCTTTTGATTCGCATCGTACTTGAGCCCAAAATCAACTGTACCCTTCAGGTACCTCAGAATATGATTTGTAGCAGTCAAGTGAACATTTCTCGGATCTGTTAAGTACTGGCTCAAGGTGTTCACAACAAAGCAAATGTCTGGTCTTGTGTTCATCAGGTACATCAATGACCCAATCATCTGACGACACATCATAGCATTAACCGACTCTGACGAAGCATCACTCAATGGCTTCAGGTTCGATGCCATAGGTGTGGCCATAGCTTTGCAGCCCATCATCCCAAACCTCTTCAGGATCTATATTGCATACTTTCCTTGTCCAAGGAAGATTCCATCTATACTCTACCACACCTCCATACCTAGAAGGTAATACATCATCCCCAAGTCCTTCATTTTGAACTCAGCAGCAAGCTTTCTCTTCGTATCAGCAATCAACCCATCTGTACCTGCCACAAATAGATCATCTACATACAGTAGGAGCATCACTGGGTTGCCATCTTCAACCTTGTAGTAAAGGTTGGAATCTGCTTTACTCTTGGTAAAGCCCAAACTGGATAGAAAGCTGTCAATTCTGCCGTACCAGGTCCTGGGTGCCTATTTCAAACCATACAGGGCTTTCTTCAATCTGCATACATGAGACTCTTTGTCATGAGTCTCAAAACCGAGTGGTTGTTCTACGTACACTTCCTCTTCTACTACACCATTCAAGAAGGCAGTCTTGACATCCATCTAGTGTATCTTCCATTTCATCACTGCAGCCATAGCAAGTACTGATCTAATGGAAGTGTATCTAGCTACAGGTGCAAAGGTTTCTTCATAGTCTACTCCCTCTTTCTGAGAGAATCCTCGAGCTACAAATATTTCCTTGTACTTTTCAATGCTACCATCTGTAGCATGCTTGATCTTGTAGATCCATTTGGAAGTTACAACTAAATTCCCTTTTGGTCTTGGGACAACATCCCAAACATCATTCTTCATGATAGATTGATATTCTTCGATCATAGCATCCTTCCATTCTTTCTGTTCTGTCGCTTCTACATAGCTGGAAGGTTCTTTATCAATGAAATGACATAGTAAAGCTACATACCCGGAATTAGATATGGTCCTCTTTCTTTCTCTGTGATTCTCTTCTGGAGCTCCATATCTTTCCGCACCTTGGATAAGTTCACGTACCCAAGGAGGTTTCCTCTTATGAAGATTCTTCTCCATAGGTGGATCTACAGGTATTTGTGGTTCCTCGAACTCTCGATCTTTTTCTTGAGCTTCTCCATCCATGATTGTATCATGAATCCTGGGTACTTCTGCTTCTGCTTCTTCAGGTTCTTCAGCAGGTCTCTTTCTAGATTTGTTGTAAGCTGTGCCTTCATCAAATGTCACATCCCTGCTGATTTCAATCTTCTTGTATCCTGGGAAATAGATTCTGTAAGCCTTCGAGCTTTCAGAGTATCCCACAAATACGCCCTTCTTTCCTGAAGGATCTAATTTTGTTCTCTTCTCTTTTGGAATGTGGATGTACACATGACAGCCGAATATTCTGAGATGGCTGACTTCTCGTTTCTTTCCAGAGAAGACTTCTTCAGGAGTCTTATTCTCGAGTACTCTATGTGGAGTACGGTTCTGTACATACATCGCTATTCTGGCAGCTTCCACCCAAAGATGCATAGGTAGATCTTGATCATGAAGCATTGCTCTTGCAGCTTCCATGATGGTTATGTTCTTCTATTTCGCAATTCCATTATGTTGTGGATTATAAGGAGTGGACAACTCCCTCTTAATCCCTAATTCTTTGCATATCTCTTTGAATTCGTTCGAGGTGAATTCTCCACAATTATCCGATTGAATGGTCTTGATCTTCTTTTCAGTATGGTTTTCGATCAAGGCTTCGAATTCTTTGAACTTACTGAACACTTCATCTTTGTTCTTCATAAAGTAAATCCATGTCTTTCTAGAAAAATCATCAATAAAAGAAACATAGTATGCATACCCGCTTAGTGAGTTTGATGACATAGGACCGCATACATCGGAGTGAATGATTTCTAGAATACCTTTGGCTTTGCTTTCGCTGCTGGGGAATGTCTTCTTTGTATTCTTCCCTTTCGCACATCCTTTGCAAACTCCATCATGTTTTGCTTGGAATTCTGGAAGACCTTCAACAGCTTTGCTCACAATAGGTAGTCCTCTGTAATGCACATGTGCAAGCCTTCTATGCCAAAGATCATTTGGCTCTACTGAGTCATGGATCAAGGCTTGTTCTGGATGACCCTTCAACTTGTACAAGCCTCCTTCTTGTTCTCCAATCACTACCGCATCATCGATAGACTTTCCTTTTGGCCACATGATGACTTGACCATCTATGAATGCAACCCGCATTCCTTTTGCATCTAATGCTGAGATGGAGAGAAGGTTCTTCTTGAGTCCTGGAACAAACAATACTTCTTTCATTGTTAGAGACTTATCAGAGTCTAGCTCGTATGAAGATTCCCCACTACCTTTTATTGGATATTGGTAGTCATCTCCTAACTTCACCTTGTGAGGTGATTCATGTTCTAACAGTCTTACAAAAGATTCCTTGAATCCTGTCATATGTTTGGAAGCCCCAATGTCTATAAGCCAATCATCAATACCATGAGTAATGTTACCTGTGAGAGCTGATATCAGAACATATTCATCCTCGCTTGAAGAATCTTCACTTTCGTATCTAGATCTCTTCTTGGATGGTTCATCATCCTCTGCAGCATGAGCATGATGTCTTCTTTTGTTCCCCTTCTTCTTATGAGGGTGGCTCTTGTTATTAGGACAGTCTTTTGCAAAGTGTCCTATCTCATCACATGTATAACATCTTAATTTTGAAATGTCTCTTCTGGGATGAGAATCCTTACCTTTGGAGTAATGAGGTCTTCTTCTGCTTTTCTTGGAGTGAGCTGTGAAGGCTTCGTCTTCACTTCCCATATTCTCTTCCCGAGCTGCTGTCCGTGCTTCTTCTTGAGAACATTCTTCCCATAGTCTGCTGAATTTGACTAACTTCTTTCTAGCATAGATTCCTTGGATAAAAGCATCCCATGACCTAGGAAGGCCATTCAAAGTAGTCATCACAATCTCTACATTTTCCACTTCTTCATCAACAGCTTCTAATTGTTCCTTGATCTGAGAAACCCTTGTGAAGTAAGACTGGATAGTTTCTGCATTCTGAATCTTCACATTCTTCAGTTGGTTCCTCAGGGTCATCTTCTGATTGATGTTCTTTCCTTCAAACAATTTGGTTAGGGCATTAAACATAGCTTTAGGTGTCTTGAGAGAGGACACCTGTGGGATAATATGATCCTTAATAGAATCAGCAATGATCCTCTTTTCCATAACCATCTTCTTCTTATGTAATGCTTTTTCCTCATCTCCCTCTGGAACTGGAACCTCCTCTTGAATGTAGGAGTCTAATTCATTCTCTTCCAGGACCAGGGAGATCCTATACTTCATGGCTCGGAAGTTTTCAGCTCCCTCAAGCTTTTCATCAATATTGGTATGATGAGACATCTTAAATAAGAACCTCAAATGGAAATACAAAATTTTTAGATCTTACCAGGTTCAAGATGTCGGATATGAAACTTGAGCTGAAATTCTGCAGAGCTGGTTCAAGAGCAAACTAGGGTTTTTCTTTTCCAGACTTCTGTCCACCCAAATGCCTTGAAATTTGTTCCTAACTTCAATTTTGGGGAGGAGATTAATTCAGGCCTGGGCTCACTGAAAAATTCCTCTTCTGTAAAAATCCCTAATTTTCGACCCCAGTGACAGGTCCAAAACTGAAAAACCTCTGAATTGGATTATGTTTCGACAGAAATATGCACCCTAAGGAGGAGAGTAATTACACCTTACTTTTTCTAAAAATCTGTGGAGGAAGGTCCACAAACTAGGAATCCCTAGTTCCCGCAGCTGCACAGTGTCTTCTTCTCAGGTTAGCTCTGATACCATGTTAGTTTTTCATCAAATAAGCTAGCATTATGATCTTAGGATCTTTTCACTGAGAGAATAACAAGCACAACAATAAAACATAAGCACATCACAAGATACAAGAGACACAAAGAGTTTTCCTCAGGGAAACCATAAAGGAGAAAACCCCGCAACTTCCTTAGAGATAGAATCAGCACCAAAACAGTAAGAGATCTCCCAAAACAGCAGTAGTCTTCTTCTTCTATCTAGTCCCAGTATTTCCTTCTTCACTAGTGCACCAAACTTGAGTGAGTGAATGATGTGTGTCATAAATAGAGAGTCTCACTCTCTATTTATATTCTTCCATTCACTTGAAGTGCACTCAATCATGTCGACCGAACTTAACAATTACTTACTAGAGCCTACACCTTAATGAGTGTATAATAACCCTAGTGCCCCGAAACTGTGGGGACTTTCACAATGACTTGACAAGACTTGTTTACATTATTAATCCTTCCGATCGGAACATTGAGGCATGACAACATGACTCAAATACATAATAGAAACATCCCGGAACAAACATCGGGTTACAATATATAAGATACATAGAAGAATACATTCCGAAGTTACAAATACATCAACAATGGGAGGAACACATCCACCACCATGTTAGAAAGGCATGCCCAGTAGTCACATCTAACCATGAGAGGAACACATCCACCACCATGTCAAAAAGGCCCAACACTCACATATGACCATGGGAGGCCCAGCCTTCGACCATGTCAGAATGGACCAACACTTATATCTGACCATGGGAGTCCCATCCTACCACCATGTTAGAATGGCCCAGCACTTACATCCAACCATGGGAGGAACACATCCAAGAACCATGTCGAAAAGGCTCAGCACTTATATCCGACCATGGGAGGAACACATCCAAGAACCATGTCAGAAAGGCTCAACACTTATATCTAACTATGGGAGGAACACATCCAAGAACCATGTCAGAAAGGATCAACACTTATATCTAGCCATGTGAGGAACACATCCTGCATCCATGCTAGAAAGGCTCAACGCTTATATCTCTCCATGTGGGGAACACATCCTGTGTCCATGCTAGAGTGGATCAACACTAACATTTGACCCGGTCAGAAATGCCCAACACTTATATATGACCCAGTGAGAAAGGCTCGGCACTTACATCCTATAGCATGGTAGGACACACCATCTACCATTTGAGGAAAGGCCTTGCACTTACATCTGACCATGGAAGGAACTAGTCCTATCACCATGTCAGAAGGGCTTAGAACTTACATCTAACCATGGGAGGCTTCACCAACCACCATGTGAAAAGGACTCTACACTTATATTTGACCATGGGATGCCCTACCTACCACCATGTTACAAGGGCTCACAGACTCATCATTTCCCCTTGGAAGGAACCTCGATCCAGAGAACACCAAGTTTCTCCCTGAAGTACTCAAACTTCACTCTGGCCATTTCTAGCATAGAATCACATCAGGGCTAATTATGCCCAAGGATAACTTGTGAGCTTCTCTAGGACAGATTACATCCTACAGGATCGTTTACGTCTGAGCAACCTACGATCTTTGCCAAGATTTTATGATCAGACAACTTGTCTCACTGGCTATGCTAGAAATCCCTCTTTCGATATATCTCAATCTAGATCACAAACTAGAGCTTCACTGCTCCTCTCTTGGCTGTTCTCAGCACCATGTAGTACGACTTCCTATTAAACCAAGAGATCACACTTGATCTCATACTGAAGCAGCACCCCGAAGTGCTCTTCCTATCAATGGCACTGCCTGCCCAATACGAATCAACATAACCCTCTAGGTCAATCTTCTGATTTGTATCATACTTGAGCCCATACTCAAATGTACCCTTCAGGTACCTCACTGCATGTTTTGCAACCATCAGGTGAACATGTCTTGTATTTGTCAGGAACTGACACAACGTGTTCATAGCAAAGCAAATATATGGTCTCATATTCACTATGTGCATCCATGTCCCAATAATTTGACAATACATCATGGCATCAACCGACTCTGATGAATCATCACTCAATATATTCAAGTTCGATGCCATAGGTGTGGCCATGGCCTTACATTCCATCATCCTGAACCTCTTTAGGATATCTACTACATACTTCCCTTGACATAGGGAGATTTCATCTACATTCTGCCACACATACATGTTTAGAAAGTAGTGCATCATACCCAAGTCCTTCATGTCAAACTCAGAAGCAAGTCTCCTTCTTGCAAATTTAATGAGTTTCACTTTTATGTCAGGAACAAGTCATCGACATATAAAAGGAGCATCACTAGTATTCCACCTTCAACCTTGAAGTAAAGGTTGGAATATTCTTTACTCTAAGTAAATCCTAGAGTCATCAATAATCTTTCCATCCCATCATACCATGTCGAACTTCAGGATCTTCTACAGTCAGTCCCTCTGAAGTGGAGCATCACTCTCCCTCTTCCTTTTGTACTCTATGCATTGAAACATTATGTACCGGAGTGACAAGTATCTTCCTCTTCTACTAATATTCTATGTATCCATCTAGGGTCACTAGATACCAAGATCCTCTACCTTGAACCTTTTCAAAAGTTCTTCTCGCACCGATCTGTGAGCTTGTCATCCTCTATAGGCTTTCATCTTCAACCTTGTAGAAAAGGTTAAGATATTCATTTCTCTAGGTGATCTTCAAGATCCTCATGTATGTGTTATCCCATGGGCGTCTTCTGAGCTCATACAAGGCTTTCTTTAATTTGCACACATGAGTCTTCCTGTCATGTGTCTTAACTTCCAGTGACTGCAAATTTCTCTTCGTAGTATATGCCTTCTTTCTGTCAGAATCCTCATGCTACAAATCTTTCCTTTTATCCCATGGAATTCTCTTCAGTTCTCGATACTCCATCCTAGACATCATTCTTCATGATCTGGTACTCTCCTTCCCTTTCTTCTTGGCTACTTCTTCATAGTTGGAAGGTTCTGCATCAATGATGTCGCTTAATAGTGTAACATAACTAGAGTGTCTCTGAGGCCTCTTTCTTTCTTTGAAAGTGTCGTCATATTATTCTTCATCTTGGATTCTATCTTGAGCTATCGTCACTTGTTCTTCGGAACAAGTCTCATCCTTATTTTCTCATAGGAGATTGTACGCGATCTTTCCTATAAGTCAAATGCACCAGTTGTATGGTTAGAAACATTTCATAAGGTATATTCATAATGAAAAATTATTATGCATGAAGATATGATCATGCAAGTATTTTAGCCAATAAAACATTCATCCATATCCCACGAAAACTTTCTAGATGCCTTCCATCTCTACCATGACATCATTGAGATTGTGCATTAATCCAATATGTCAGAAAAAAGGTTTCATTCTAGATAAGTAGCAATGGAGATTTTTATGGCACCATGAGATACATACCCATCACATGCATATTAGTAGTATACTGTCATTAATGCAAACATTCTATCATGCATAACACATCAACTGAATATATACAAATGCATAACAAAACAATATCATGAAATGTCAATTGAATACTTATCTTTATTTGTTTCGTGGGTAGACTCCTTCTTTCAGCTTCATCATCTTCTTCATTCATAACAACATCATTTCTCATCCAAATATTCAAGATGGATAAGAGGCTCTTCAAGAATTAGGTTCTTCATATTCCTCATTGCTTGAGGGATCTTCTTTGAATCGTGAGCGCTTGATCTTCAGTTGCTCCCATCTTCTCTTCTCTTATTATGGGTCGAGATTCATCTTGTGTGTGCTCTTCCCAAAGTTTGCTAAAAGTAATCACTTCCTTCTAGCACACATTCCTCGAATGAATGAATCCCATGATCTTGGGAGGCCATTCAAGGTGGCTATCACAACTTCTGCATTCTCCACTTCTTCTTTTATTGCTTCAAGTTGTTCTTTGATTTAAGAGATCCTTGTAAAGTATGACTGTATGGTCTCTGCATTTTGGATCTTCACATTCTTCAACTGTTTTCTCAAAGTCGTCTTTGGATTTATGTTCTTCCCTTCAAATATCTTGGTAAAGGAATCAAACATCTCTTTAGGCGTCTTTATGGAAGACACTTGTGGTATAAGGTGATCCTTTATTGAATCAACAATTATCTTCTTGGCCTTGACCAAGTTCTTCTTGTGTAAGGCTTTTACCCTCATCTCCCTCTAGAACTGGAACCTCTCTACTTATGTAGGTGTCCAATTCATTTCCTTTAAGAACTAGTGATATCCTATACTTCCATGCTTGGAATTTGTCAGCCTCACCAAGCTTGTCATCAAGCTAGTGTGATTAGTCATTTTGAAATGAGAACTTCAAATATAAATAGCAAAAGATTAGATCTTACCGATTTGAGGTGTTCATCTAGTTCTGGATCTGGTTGATCTAGTGTTTGTTAGAGAAACCATAATTTTCAAAACTTGGAATCTCAAAATTCTGATTGTAAAGAAGGATGGGCCTCTTCAAGGCGATCTATCCAATGTACTCCTTTTCTGAAAATAGTGAAGGGAAGCTCCTAGAACATGAAGCCCTAGTTTTCCAATTTCTTCTACATAAATGCCTGATATTGTTTCTGCAGTATCTCCTAAATTGCTAAACCTATGTGTCTAAAATTTCCTATAGAGGTACCCTCATCTATCCTTTTTCCAACACCATAGTTTTGAGTAGAATTGGTTTCTCCAATTGATAACTACGAGAGTTTTCCCAAGGTGACTTTTTTCAGGACTGTTCAACATAGCAAAGTTGTACATACTGCCATGTGTCATTGGTTCATATTCAGGGTCTTAAAATTTTACCACAAAAAGTGTGGCTTGCTCCCTCTATGGAACATCTTGAAAAAATTCATTTGGACCTTATTAGCTCTATATATAGCAATTCTCCCTATGTGTCCTAGGGATGAATCTAGGAAGAGGCTGGAACCCTGATTTGGAGGAATCATATCTCCCAGAATATAGAGAATCTGACAATGAAATTTTTACAATGGGTACATTAGGATGTTATCTTTGTCCTGTAAATATTTCGGACCTTGATCCTTCTTCGATCTCAAGATATAATGAATGTACCAAAACTACCAGTTTTAGTATTTTAGGGTTTTTCAAGCCTGGGATCAAACTAGGGTTTGACTTTCCTGGGGTTTTACCCAACCAAAAATCTCAACCTTGGTCTCTAAAATTCTATTTTGATGAGGAGAGAAATCCTATGTTGGGCTCACTCAAAAATTCCTCTTCTGTAGAAAGCCCTAATTTCCCACAGCAAAAACTGAAAATGCCCGAAATCAAATTTTGCTTCGACAAAAAGATGCACTATTAAATGGAGAGTTAGCCTAGCCTCCTTTTGCTGATGGATTATGGAGAGAGACCCAAAAAGTAAGAATCCGTAGCTTCTGCAGCTGCACAATGTATTCTTCTTAGGTTAGCTCTCATACCATGTTAGATTTTTATCATTTAAGGAATATGATCTTAGGATCTTATCTGAGAGAATAACATGCACAATAATAATCACAAGAGACACAAAAATTTTCCTTGGGGAAACCATCATGGAGAAAACCCCACAAATTACTCAGAGATAGAATGAGCACCAGTAGCAAAACAAAAACCCAAAAACATAAAGATGATCTCCAATAGCTAATCTCTCTCACTTGTGTCAACACTTCCTCTCTCACTCATGCACCCTAGTTGAGTGGGTGTGTGTATAAAATAGAGAGGCTCACTCTCTATTTATACTAATTTCTAACTTGACAATTACTTATCAGGACCGAAATCTCTAGGAGAGTCTAAAAACCCTAGTGCCCCTCAACTGTGGGGACATTTCCCTTCGATCAATAAGGAGCATTAACCTTAACTCAATTGTGGAGACTATTTCCCCGACTTACAATGGAGGGTTAACCTCAATGACTTTACATGACTTTATTATATTAATGACTCTCCCGATATGAACATCGGGGACTAATCAAATACAATATATGTAATACATAAGTGAATACATTCGAAAGTTACAAATACATCAACAGAAGTTTGTGTTGGGGGCCTGATGGCAAGGGATTCAATTACGCAAGGGGAAACATGAGGAAATATGTCGACAAGACGCAAGTCGAATCAGGCAAGATAAATACATCGATAAGTGGTCGGCTTGGTTACACTTATTGTACTTTTGTCCAAGTTAGTTAGAGAGTCGGTTCAAGTGGGCCATTTTGTAAAAGGCACAAGCCTATAAATAGAGTTAGGAATGTAGTGAAAGATCTTCTAAGATCAAATCTTTTGGCTATGATTATATTTAGGATCTCATCAGTGTTTGTTTTGTGAACTGGTTTCTAATCTGGCTTTTGGTCTGAGGCTGTTGACCAAGGGATGTGGTTTTGAGATGTATTGTGACCTGTGGAAGTTAAGATGATAAGAATGTTGTTAGAAACTTTGTATTGTCTTTTTCTATGATGTGATCTATGATGTTTTCAAACCTTGTGATTTATGTTTATGCAATTAATTGATGCGATCTAAATTAAGTGATCAATATGGTTAATATGCTGTGATATAATCTCGTGATGTTTGACGATTTTTTTTTCTTATCTGAATGATGCGAAGTCATCGTATGGTGAATGAAGTATTACATGTCTACCTCTATTTTGAATGATGAAATGTTGGGACATTAGATCTGGTGCAAATGATGGTAAATTATTTGGATAAATGATAAAGTTACACCCCTTCCTGGATCTATGAGTCGTATTGCGACAGAGGAAGACTAAGTGCGCCAATCCTCTTCCCTTTTGCGGAAACGTGGTTCTTGCAACCCTCCTTCAATCATATCGAATGAGACTGCATCTACTTCATAGGTGTTGTTGGATAGGGTAAAACCTGTCCGTACCAGTGTTTTGGAAGATTGCGTCGAAGGGTGTCAACAGTGTGTGAACCCCTGTTGACTGAAGTGTGTCAACAAAAATAGAGGTGAATAAGTTAATATGCTAATTGATTTTAGTTTGAATTTTTATGATAACTAGAAAGTCTATGTTTCAACATCTATTATTTTGTTAAATACATAAAAATTAAGATTTATTTACAAAAATTTTATAGTATTATATTAAATACTATATTGATTGATATTTAAAAACTATGAATAAATTTATTTATTTTAAATTGTTATGTCCTTAGGCATTTAGATATTATCTCAGATTTTGGGGCTTGGTTGAGCCGATCAACAAGATTAACCCAAGTGTTTAACAAATGTAAAACAAATATTCATTTCATGGTCATGGTATCATTTTCTGCTTAAATGCATCTTCATTAAGATTTAAATTAGCTTCACTTAAATGGTGGTTAAAGAAATGGGTAACAATTTTTCTTCTTCTTCTTATTAAATAGTACTTGTTTTGTACTTATATTAACACCAACAATCTTTAGTATGAAAAATGGATATACAATTATATATTTTAGTCTTTGTTTAACAACTATCTATATTCACAAAATTAAGTGATTGGTTGTGCTTATAAACATGTACCTGTTAATTTACTTCTAGCTATGCTAGTTTATGATTAACTAAAGTATATTAAAAAGACTAATTCCTATAATTCACAACATTTGTGTAAATTGTTTTTTAAATTAAAACCACAAAACTTTTAATTTACAACATTTGTTTAAATTGTTTTTTAAATTAAAACCACAAAACGTTTAATAAAGAAAATATACTTAACTATAAATTATCAATGACAATCCGTGTTATTGTCTTATCAAATGTCATTCACCTAATAAAGACTCGAACCCCTCTATCCTCTTCAACTTGACTTCTCTGTTGACTGCAACTATTTCTCTCCCCCTTCATCTTTTGCAGCCACGCAGGTTCCCAGTTTCATCTATTTTAATTAGATCTACATCCCATCCTGAAAAAAATGTACATTAAGTTTAATTAACTCGGAGTAATGTCATAAACAACACCAACTGCCAATAGTAGGAGCAACCTTGGGCATTGAAAAGTAAATTAAGAGCACAACAAAGCGAATACCAACAGATCCTTGTTAGGAATCCCATCAAAGAACTACGGTTTGATCCCAAGTTTAAAGAATAGTATTTCTGCGTGTCATTCGTAAGACTCCTTGCTTCTAATGTCTTCTTTCCATTAGCTACAACAATGAATGTTAAAAGCAAGTTATTCAGTTAACAATTATCACCTTAAATGTTGTGTTTTACCAGCAAAAAGGCACATGTATCTAAAAGTAAATGGCAATTTTGCTACATCTTGTATATTGCTTCTTAAAATGCAAATGACAGTTTCTCTATGTATTGTTATATATTGCCATGGACTTTCTATTCACATGATTTGGAATTATGCCACTTCCAAAAGATCTGTCACATTGGCTTTCTATGCATATGCTTTGGAGTTATGCCACTTGCAAAGTTCTGCCACAGACATTGCGTCATTGTAAAATACCCAACTTCCACCTCAATATAATCATGAAAGTGGGATATTAATTTTTGTGTTTAAAAATCTTTCAACCAACCAAGAATATTCAATACCAATGATTATTTGTCATTATTAATGAATAACAACGCTGTATTCATATACATACTAAAACATAATTAACTTCATATATTCACAAATTTTAATTTAATATTAAATCCTTTGCTTAATTAATTTAATTTAATTTAACATAATTAATTTAATTAATTTAATTTAATTTAATTTAATTTAACATAATTAATTTAATTAATTTAATTTTAATTTAATATTAAATATTAAATTTTACTTTCTCAAATTATGTCTTTAGATAACATTTTCAAAATACTATGCATTCATATTACAAAGTCTTTTTCTTTTAATTATAGATAAATTCCACCTATTACAATTCAAAATCTTCCGAGTTAATTATTTAAGAAGGAAAATATAAATGGATAATAGATATAAACTCACTAGGCTTACTATCTCATCTTAAGCTAAAAAATAAACATAGTCTTTAGCCATCAAAATTGACGTTTTAACAAAAAGGAACTGAAGTTCCAAAAACATTAAAGTTCATGATGTTGGGGCTAAGCCATTCCTCTACCCAGCATCCATATTAATTGCATGTTCCCTTATATTTGGAACTAAATGTTACGCCCATCCTTCACTTTCTTCATGTGAAGCTAATGTACATATTTATTATTTGTCTAGAGCAATGATTGACGTTAATTCTTCTATAGTAGAACTAAAGGTTACGCTCATCCTTCACTTTCTCCAAGTAAAGCTAATGTACATATTTACATATTTTTTTTAAGCAATGATTAAGGTTAATTCAAAAGGTTATGCCCTATAAATTTAACCATTTATAAACAAACATGGAAGAAAGCAATTCAAAACATTATAAAAAGTTAATCCAAAGTGTAGGTTCCTTCGTAGCTTACTCTACTCGTAAATCAAAGTATCCACTCTTAAATATGCACATGGCATAAATATTTTAAATTATACTTTATCTCAAGTATCCCACTAAGAGATCCACGGGGCTCATTTAAATAAAAACTTAGTGTAGAGTTACTTATAAGATTAATTAAAGATGATGCTTCTTAATATTTTTAAGAATAGTAAACGAAAGGTAAGGTTTTACACTCTTTACACCACTCATATATTTTTCATGGAGTTTTGAAATCTCCCCTAATAGCATTTCTATTTAATTCACTGAAGTCACAATGATGAATAGCATTAAGCTACCTTATCAAACTATTATATTATAAATAAATAACTAAGTAAAATGGATCGACTCTGCATTGGCCTTTTATACTAAATAGTGATCATGGAGGTTGCTCCATGTTTCTGAACAATAAATACTTAACAAAGAAAGGAAGGGAGACTCGATGCTTTATAAGAAGTCTTCTCAATCAAACCTAACTACACACAAAATAACTTACATTTATATAAGCTACAGTTCTCCTGTGAAGAGAGAGAGTAACATGCTCTTTGGTTGTGATCTGTCGCATCCCTTGGGAGAAAATAAAATTATGAACATAAAATATGGGAGAAAATAAAATTATGAATATAAATATTTTATGTGAACTAAACGAATAGGAATTAGTTCTGGGTTAAACCATCCCATTTCAAAAACAACAGTGTTTAAGTTAAACCGGTTCTCCATAGGAAAACATCGATCTCTTCAACAATTTTCTTTTCTAAAGACAGTTTGGAAGTCGTACTACTCTTTTATTGATTCAACCGTATCAATACAACAAAATATATTGTTCTTTAAATTTGAAACGTATTGTAAATCAGGGTTAAGTCTTTCATAGTTATGATTTTTTTTCTTTCTAAGAACACATGCTGAGATGATAGGTGGTTTACCACCTCTACCATCCACGAATGTGGGGAAGTATTACTAAGTTTCTGGTAGATCTTTTCATCTGAAAAAAAACAAGCTGAAAAATTATGTTATTCCTTTCTAAATTTTGTTTGTTTCTCTATTCATAAAATAAAAAATATGGAAAAAGTAACACATATTACTTACTTTCCTATTCAGAAGTGATTGCTTGCGGTATAGTTAATTTACTTGACACAGAAATGTCCATTCAAAACATCTTTGGCCTAGTATATGCTCTCTATCTTATGCAAAAACATCACTTTCCCCTAATCCCGAGGAAATAATTTTTTTTTTTTATTTCCTCCTCTTCCTTTCCTTCGAGCAATCAATAAGAATTTATCCTCCATAACTACCTCCATGCCCAGTTTCCGACGATTAAGTCATTAATACTTCTTAAATCATATGTTTTCCCTTCTTACGGAATGAAAAGGAATTTTCTTCCATTACTAAAATATTAAGTGGATTAAAATATTGATTTTAAAATAATAAAACTTAGCTTAATTATTTTAAGGAACTCTACGGGTAACTTTTTGGAGTGTGTGCAAAAGTTATATTAAATTTTGACAGAAAGGTTTTGGGACAAAAATAATCTCCACATAAAATAGAGAAGAAGAATAATGTGTTATGACATAATGAATTGAAGAACAATAGGAAAAAAATTCCATACGATATAACCCATCACCATTTGTAAATATAATACATCAAATGAAAAATTTGAGATCCTAAAGAAGGAGTTGAACTCCACACATGTGGCACGATTAGATAGACTCAAACTACCCACTAGACATAGAGCTGGCTGTAACACCTGATGAGATCATTTAACTAAGTGTGAGTGAAAGTTAACTAATTGTAGGTAGGCATGTAGGGTGCATTAGAGAGTTTAAGTTCCAAAAATAACAATGACAGTCAATGAGGGCGCATAAATTAGTTAACTAGTTAAGAACTGATGTCATAACTTCCCGTGAGTAATCCGAAGTTGCATGATTTAAGGAAGGCGCTCCTGATCCCTAAAATTAAGGAGAATAAGCACATTAGGTCCAAATATTCATGTCTAGAGGGATAATGAAGGCTAGGATGTGTTACCACCTAAGTTGTACTTAGTGATTTTTATCAAGTGAGCCTGGTGAACTAGACAGGGTTAACTTGTTCGGACTTCAAAAAGACCTTTGGAAGTACTTCTGGGAAGTGCTTGTTGTACTATATCACATGTTCATACCCCATGGGGCAATTGTAATAAATGTTTTAGCATGATAGTGTCTGTAAAAGATTCGGTCTCTAAGACTTCATTTGTCAATCCGATCAGCCCAGGGTGTTTTTTCCCTTGGTTATTATTGGTTGTTGAACAAACGACTGATAATTTTTGAGTTTTTCACTCCATACCTCCAAAGTTGGGGTGGTCGGCTTGGCATTTAGGCCTATTGAGGTTATTAGAGTCTATGTGTCAATGTATAAACATGCTAGACATCATTTTTGAGTCATATGAACATGTCTAAGTCCCCCTAGGTGTTTTTCAATTTTTCAACTTTTTAGTTTTTTCAGTGTTTTTTATTAAATTTAAATTTTTCCACAACTTAGGCTATTTTTTAATAGTTTAATTGGAAAAATTGATTTTGTAATAAAAGTGGGCCAAATAATCGGTTTCAGTCATGTACATGCTCATTTTCAAGCTAAGAGCACCATGTAAACCCATGGACCCACTATTTCCTAGTTTTGAGTGATTTTCCATCACTCAGGTCAGAAAGCCCCAAAAATCAATAATTGATTATTTTAATTAATAAATTGATGAATAATGGAGCAAATCCAAAATCATAGATCAATGGATTCTCAGCCAATTTGATTGAAATCAGTCAGATCTGAAGCAGATTCACTGGATCTGACAAATCTTTGACTAAAGGAGGTGATCAAATCAAATCCAGAGTTGATCTTCAGCATTATTTATGGGGAATTTCTCCCTCCCTCTCTCCTCCACATGTTTTTGGCTCAAATGGATAAGTTTTGGTGGATGATTCAGTCAACAGGTTGAGGTGTCAGTCAGATCAGCCCCCCGATTGACAGTTGCACTCAATGAGACTCAGATCTGGCTCAGCTAGACACAGATTAGGCATTGATGGACTCTCCATCAGCATATTTGGTCTATCACCTTGGGATCTGCGCCCCCCTTGGGCTGGATGGCCTGTGTTTTGTATATATCCTGCTTGAGGCTCCCTCTTCCAAGCCGGTTAGAGCTGGACTGAAGTGCTTGCCATTGTAATATTGTTGTAATCTTTCGATTGTTGAAATAAAGAAGCTTTGGAGGCCAAATGGTGTAATTCTCTCATATGTGTGGATTAAGCATTGTCTTACGGCTATTGATGTTGTCGGCTTTTCTCTCAATTTCTACATCTGACCCCTGTCTGGCTTGAACAATTCAGCTGAATCAATAGGAGTATAGTTGGGCGAGTAAGGTTACTTGTTTTTCTTATATCTCATAGAATATATGTTAGAGGATCTGGATTATACATGTTTAATAAGTTTATTTGCATGTAATTCTTGTTTCTTTTTCATATTTATATCCAGATCTCATGAGGTTTCGTGCAGGATTGTGTGTTTAGCTTTGAGGTAGCAAGGATTGGACGAGCTGTGGATCTAGTTTGACTCCACTACACATCCAAAAGTTTTGTGAAGACATTGCCCCTCTGCATTCCACTAACAAGTTTCCTCTGCAGATCTGCTTCAACAACAAGCACCTTTCTTCCCCTTTCTCTCCTTTAAAAAATCTTAAATTTTCCTCAAACTAGTTACTTTAAAGGTTTCTTATTACTCTGATCTATCTCATTAAGAAAAATACACATAGGTATAATTAGTAAGATCCCTTCCAAATTCTAGATCTTAGTTTTGTTTTGCGCATAAAGTTCAATTTCAAGAGATTTAGCTAAAATTACCATATTGTTGCAAGCAATTTTAGTGAAAATTTGTAGCTTGCTGTTAAGGTAGTTTCATTTGCTATTATAAATTTCAATATTCTGCAATATCAGTGCATATTTAATTGGTTGCACAAATTGCAAGCCAAGATCCCAAGGAAAGCTTGCTTTCCTTGGTTCCTTTTTTTCCCGTTTAGCTAGTTTTAACTTCAATTTTTTTGAGATAAGGTAGGCTGATCCAAAGGTACTCTTAAAGTGCTTTTGGGCATTTGTTATTCTAACATGCTTGCTGTCTTTTAGCAGGTTTGACAGAAAAGAAAGGAAGCTGTTGTCCAAAAAACTCAAAATTTTTCCAAAATTGTAAAATCTTGGTTTCAACCTGTATAAGGACCAACAAGTCTCTGATATATCAGTCCTTTGATACTGTAACCATTAATAAATAAAATCATTTTTGGAATAGGCTCTTTCGAGCCCATTCCCCATCCCCCCTGGGGGGATTTGCATCGGTGTCCTTTTTATTACTTTCTGCTTATTTATTTTTTAAGCTAGAATTGATCTAATTTACAGGGTAGTATAATTTAGTTCATTATTAATATCGTACTCCATATTTTACATTTCAAAGTAATCATAATACTTACCCCACGATTTCCCGATTGACCCGAAAGAGGAAAGAGATTCGTTGTAGGACTAATTAGAAAACCAGAATTGTGTATTTGTTTTATTGGTCATATTTTATTTATCATCAATTTTAAAATTAACCCCTCCTTGATTCCCTGATTGAGATCCACTTGGATCGAAAGAGGTTCCTGGAGGGTTTTCCCTTTAAACAAGAACACTCAGTTTAAAACTTATTAAAATCGACAAGACTCCAGTGTGTATGCTCTACACTTGGCTATGGTTCATCCGATCAGTCAAGCTGTATCAAAAGCACTTGGGTGACTAGTATAATTAGGCCTCACTCTCCCCAATTAACAAACCATCAGGTGAAAATCCAACACCTAGATCAAACCTTTACGGTTGCAAAATACCCAAAGGAAGTGGGAAATTACTGAAAAGTGACCTCGGGGCACCGATCTCTGTCACACCCTGACGGGTGCGTTACGAACAATAGCCCCAGAGACTCCATTTCATCCCACATATTCCTTGCGGGTAGCCGTGAAGGTTTAGTTTTGGACATACTCCAAGTACTCTCGGGTATATCTGGAGTCCCCCCTTTGCCTAATTTAATCAACTCACACTTCACATTTAACTTAAAAACATACCAAGAGGCAATCACAAAACATTCACTCCAAGCACATGCAAGCATATTGATTCTATTTTTGACTCCATTCTAAGGCACTGGTTAACTTCTTGCTTTATATATATATATTGTGTCTCAGTATTGTGCTTTCGTGTGTTCATCTTTTACATCTTGCCATCTGTGATTATCTATAGTTAAACTGTAAACTCCTAAATAACTTAGTCAGTTTAAACATCACAACTCTAAGTAATTCTCCTTAGTAACTTAATAGGGTCTACCCCCCTTGGCTCCATTAGGAGTTGAGCCTAAACGGAGGAGTCAAGAACAAGGTGACAACCTTGACTCGAGACTTGCCCACAAGGACACACCGAGTGGCTTGAATATTTCTACCACGTGACCCAGGTGTGTGAAAGGCGGCAACAGGATGACAACCGGATAGTCCAGATAATAAAAATAATGAGGACTGGCAATAGGAAACCGACTAGGGGTAAATAACAAGGTCTAGGAACTTAGGGAAATCAAATAATGATTAATCCTAAAGTCTAGATGGGGTTAATATTCTAACACCCCCCATTAATCCAAACTTTGTGAAAAATAAAAATATATTAAGGCCCAACAACAAGGGCTAAGGTTACCCTATACAAATTTATTTGTCCATGTAAAATGAGGAAAGAGGCAAAACCTCATGGGGAAAATCCTCCCTCAAGAATGGACATGGCACATAAATTAAATGAATGTATTCACTTTGTCTCGTTCTTCACTTAAATAATCTGGATGTACTTCTTCTAGGTGAAGAACTTGGGGGAGTTTGTGTAGATGCCTTGATCATGTATAAATTTTCCAATGTTTTGCAGACAAAAACATGTGGAGAAACTGCTTGAATCTCATCTTTTAGTGATGAAGAAGCATCACATGAATTCTTATTTATGTGACAACATAAATTATCATATCTGAACATAAAATCAAAGATGGAAAAAATATTGGTATAGTCATCTCCTAAACAAATAACATCAATGAAATCAACATGCTAAATTTCTTGTGTAGTTGCATAATGGTGAACCAAACCATAAAACTTCCTTCCAAATTGATGTGAATCCTTTCTAATTCTATAATGGAGCTTCTAAGGCTCTGAAATATCAAAATATAAGTCATATGTAGAAGAAAACAACCAAGGTATGGTGTCTCTAAAATTAGGTTGAGTCACAATAGGAAAACTAGGTGCAATTAGACTACATTGAAAATTGGGAAAATCTGGAGAGTATAAGGATATTAAAATTTACCTAATGAAGTTTATATCAGATCCAAATGTATTTAACAACATCCCAAATACATCCAATGAAAAGGAAAACCAACCAATGATGGAAAAAAAGACATAATAATAACTTGTACCAATGACACTGTATCAGAAACCATGAAATTGTGTAGTTTACCAACTTGAGAGTTTGGGAGTTGTAGGGTATTGTGTGCATCAAATGGATGGGATAAGGGTGTCTAAACATGAATATGACCCTGCAAATTATCTTCTAAATTAGAGAAAGAAGAATCAGAATGGATTTTGAAAGAGTTGGATGGAGGCAAGTCAGAAACTAGTGACAAAAAACTAGTATTGAGAGGAGATGGATCTAGAGAACTGGTAGGTATCTTTTCCAAAGGAGGCAATGAGATTTCTGATTCTGATATATCATAATGAATATCAAAATAAGAGACATGGAGAAAATGTTTAACTCTGGAAATCAAAGCATGACAATCATTACCTTTGAATTTTGCATTGTGGCAGTGCTCTTGGGGATTAGCAAAGTTTTCCATTCCTTTCTTTCATGCAAAATTTAGAACATCAATGTTGTTCCTTTCAAGAAACTGATTCATGATGTCTATCTTTTCCTTAAAACAATTTTTTTCAGATTGAGAAGGTTTGCTTCAATAGGTACACTTTGATCTCTCCCTTTCTTATTTCTCTTCTTCTTGGAATTCAAATGTTCATCTTTGGAATCTAACTTTGGATTCTTCTCCTTCACTTTTTTCTTCCCTTTGGAATTGAAATTCTTGTTTTCAAGAACTGCAAGCGCATGATCCTTGGACGTTTTGAGAGTCCCCTTTTGAATTGGATTGAATTTCTCTTCGGTGAGATAATCTATGAATTCATCTAGGGATGGAATCCTCCAATTTCGAATTACAATCTGAGTAGCATGGAATGTGGACACAAAAACTGAGTATTCCGAACCCAAATTGGATAGGATGGAAAGAACTAATTGCTCTCGTTTCTTCTCAATACCACACATTTTGAGAAAAAATACTAGTGACTTGAACTTGGTGATGAATTCCTCAATGGTTTCGAATTGACTTGGTATCAATGAGATCAACTCATTCGACAATTGATGTCCTCTGAGATCATCTTGCATTTAGAATAGGGATTCAAGTTTGATCCACTCTTCATCCGTGCTTGTCAAGCCATCAATATGGAAAAGAAGTCCTGGAGAAAGAGAGAGACAAATAAAATCGTAAGATTCATTCTTCTTGTTATGACGCTTTTCATTCTCAACAATTGCATTTAGATCGATTTCTAAAGCCATAGTAGCTCTATAGAGACCTTAGTTGCGCAATGCTATCTCAATCTTGGATTTCCATTCATGGTAATTGAAGGAATTAAATGTTACTATCTTAGATAGATCCATGCTCTATTGTTGTGCTACTAGTGAGAGAAGTTAGAACTTTACACCTACACAAAACATGAAAGATTTTTTTTTTAAGATCAATCAAACTCTACTTCGACAATGAGCACATTATCAGGGTGCTTCAGACTTGGCTAGAATTCTCAGGATAAATCTAGAGGGATCAATGAAATATGCCACGATTTATGTGGAACCTAGTTGCTTCTGGTGCATTAATGGAAGTATCTGAGGATTAAAAATGTCCTGACCAGGCTCTGATACCATATTAGATTTTGATAGGAAGATCTTGTGGAATAAACAATATTCACATAGAGTGTACAAGAAAAAATAGAGAAGAAGAATAATGTCTTATGACACAATGCATTGAAGAACCATAGGAAAAATATTCCATATCATATAATTCATCATTATGTGTAAATATATAATACAACATCAATAACATTATACCCTCTTTTTTGATGTATGGACTATTTAACAAAAAATGAAAATATTCCTGCAATCTTTCGTATTTTAGGCATAACAATTTGCTTGTAACTCGGAATTGGGTATGCTTTGGACCATTGGAAATATCTTTAAATTCTCTACAACTTTTATGTTTTTTGTTTATTCTCATTCCTTACCATTTGTCCAGGGCGGACGTTTTAGTAAAAAATGCATCTCTTAAAAGATGTTTTTTTAACTAAAAAGCTTGCTTCAAACAAACCATAAGGAATTAGAAAAAAATGAAAACAACAAAGTTGTGGATAATTTTAGGAGCTTTCCACTGGTCCAAAGTACGCCCAATTTTGAGTTACGAGCAAAAAGTTCTACCCAAATACGAAAGATTCCAGGAACATTTTCACTTTTTGTTAAATATGATACATTTTGGGAAAGATAAAACTTTATTGATGAAAGAAAATTTTTGAAATCTTAAAGAGACACTTGAAATCCACACATGTGAGAGGCTTAGATAAAATCAAACTACCCACTGGACATAGAACTAGTTGTAACACCTGATGAGATCAGTTAACTCAGTGTGAGTGGAAATTAACTAATGGTAGGTAGGTAGGGCACATTAGAGAGTTCTAGTTCAAAAAATAGCAATGACAGTCTTAGAGGGTGCATAAATTAGTTAACTAGTTAAGAACTAGACCCTAAAATTAAGGAGAATAGGAACATTAGGTCCAAATATTCATGCATGTAGTGATGATGAAGGCTATGGTGACAATTAGATAGTCCATATAATAAAAACAATGAGGACTAGCACTAGGAAACTGACTAGGGGTAAATAACAAGATCTAGAAACTTAGGGAAATCAAATAATGATTAATCCTAAACTCAATATGAGTTTAATATTCTAACAAGTTAAGATAACAATGATAATTAAAAGGATAGATTAAATCATATTTAAGCTTATAATAATAATAATATTTTCACTTGACAATAACATCAAAGAAACTCATTATTACTATCCAGTAATTAGTCACTTAGTTCAAATATGACTCATTTCAATCTTAGGATCACACCTAAGAATTTAAACCATCAAGTAAATGTTTAAGTTTTCTTCAAGTGCCTACGGCACTTAATATGACATCGATCATCAAGCATAGAGGTTCATGGCTTTCTCTCCCTTCTCCCTCTCCCCCTAATGGATTCATGCTCCTATCACTCATTCGAGTCAAGTATTTTAGTTTTCTAAATCTACAACGCAAAATTACAACTTAAGAAAATGCCTAAATATTACTTACAATGCTTTAAGTGACCTTGCGCTTCTCGCTAGAAGGTTGCACATTTACATTTTCCTTGAATCTTCCACTACTAAAGAATCTAAGTAGTAGCAAGGATGTTACACTCATCTGCAGTACAAATTAAGCATTTGGGTGATTACATGAATTTGCTTCACAGTTTTTGGAAAGCAGGGTGCCAAAAATATGTGCAGCAAGTCCTTCATCGAGGTTTTAATACCTCAATCAAGGGCTTACAAATACCTCGATTGATGGCTTAAAAGTACCTCGATCCAACTCATGACACCTTGATCAAAGGGATTGAGCTATTGAAACCTCTATCGAGGGATGGGTTACACCCTCGATCGAGGTATTGCTCGATCTAGTTGTTGAAACAAACAAAAAAAATGCAGCCCATGGGTCGGTGCAAGCTCATTTGGAACTATGACAACAATTGTTAGAGGAGCTCGAACAAGGAGTTAGCAAACATACCACTTCCCCAAACCACTTCACAGAGCCATGTCATCAAGTCCAACAAGTATGTGGACCAAAATCCTCCCTCTCTTTTTTGTTTTTTAAAACAATTTTATTTATTGTTTGTTTTTCTAAGTTTATATCAATTACCTGATTGAAAACATGTGTGACAAACCAATCACATTAGGTTAAATATGTTTTTAATTTTAAATTTGAGTTTTATTTATTAAGTTAAGTTTCATGTGTTTGGCATATATCATGTTTTACAAGACCATGCGCCTTTTGCAGAACATAATTTGTAAAACATAATGTGTGCACCCTTTAGAGCAACATAACACACTCGTTTTTTGTTTAACTATCCTAGTTGGCAATTAGCTTGTCACACTTTGCATTGCTTGGGATGATTTCTCATTTATAGATCTTGAATCTATCATTGGATCTAAAAAGTTCTTCAACTTTATGCAGTCACCCCAGTTGATTTATATAGTTTTGAAGTGATTTTTGCAGTTGGATCCATCCAACCAAAATTTAAAGAAACAAAACAATAATATATCCAAGTGCGAGGGAGAGGATATTCCATTTTTGAAGATTTACTCTAGGCTATAAGGTATGGATATATTTATGGCATGAAAAATTTGGCATCCAAGGGAGTTCTTCTTTAACTCACGGGATTAACATACATCTATAGCAAGATTTCAACGAGGACGTGAGGGTGAGAAAATTGCCAAATTGATCTCTCTATAGATTGAGCTTCTCTCTCTTTCCTGGATCATTCTTTACCTCACTGACTTTCTGGCTAGTGCCAAGGCAGTACACAACCTGTTCTTGAGAGTTTAGCTTGTTTGTCACGTGTTTTCCAAGACCGTATGCACCCTGTGAGCATGTTCTTGAGAGTTTAGCTTGTTTGTCACGTGTTTTCCAAGACCGTATGCACCCTGTGACAGTTTATCTTTCTAGCTGAGCATTTTCACTCATTGTTGGATGTCATTAACTTACCTTGATGAGCGTTTTCATTGAATGTTATGTCGTTTAATTACCTTGTGGAATTACGTTGCTAGGCATTTTCTTTGAGAGGGATTGGACCACTGAGATTGTTCCTACTGACGACCAACATTTGTAGCGAGGTGTAATTGGTCAAAGAGGAAGGGATATGAGCAGTGAGTCAGCTGCCATCCACAAAACGTTCTGACAGACTTCTCATCAAACCAAAAATAGGAGGAATTGGACCACCCAGAATATTGTGACTGGCGACCAACTTTTGTAGAGAGGTTCAGTTGCTCAAAGAGGAAGGGATATGACCAGTGAGTGAGTTTCCATCCCCGAAAAGTTCTGACAGACTTCTCATCAAACCAAAAATGGGAGGGATTGGACCATGGAGATTATTGTAACCGACGTACAACCGTTGGAAGAAATTCTGACAGACTTGCTCAAAGATGTTGGAATACTTCCACCAAGATTATTGTAGGACAATACAAGATGTTGCTGCAACCTGACCAGCTGACCGAATTCTGTTGGTATAGTCCCTGTCAAGCTGTTTACTGAATTCTGTTGATATACTGAAGCTTCGTACAATTACACAACTCTTTTGGAAGAGAACCGTGAACCAAATTAAAGCTAAGATCAAGCATTACCAAAGCCTTAAGCTGCCCAAACACCGGTGGAAGATTTCCTGCCAAATTATTATAAGAAAGATTAAGATTGCGTAATAACGAGAGAGCACCAAGAGATGGTGAAATGCTACCTTGCAATCCCAATCCATGCAGTAATATTATTGCAACGACGCGTTTAGTGCGCTTTCTGCACGAAACGCCATTCGAGTAACACACATTATAGCAGTTTTCTGCAGTCCAGTTGAGCAGCGATCCATCCGGGTCCGACGTAACTGACTCTGAAGGAGTAATCATAAAATGTCGTAACCGATGAATCCAAGTCTAGATATCATAAAATTAATAACGCGCTGTGTCAGTTAGTTGACTGGAAGAAAATGCAAAAAAAAATCAAGAATCAAGACACTGTCCGAAAATTCATATCATCGAAGCGTTGCATTGACTGGAAGTAATTTCGAAGCGAGTTGTCTAAACAGGGGACCATTTTTCTTGTCTTCGGATGCTCTTTATCAGTTTTTTGGTTATGAATTTTTAGTGAATTTTTAAAATGTCAAAAAATATTTACAGAACGTGGATGGTTTTGTACTAGATACTTAAAATCTGTCTATAAATAATAGAAATTACAAATTTTGTAATTAAATTCACGAAATTAAACTACATTTTGAAGTGATTTAGTTTTGGCTTTGTCACACAGGCCAAAGCAAGTTGCTGATAATTATATTAGAAATTAGAAGGGAGCTGTCTAACTAGGGGGCTTTTTTATTTTTCAGGCTGATTTTTTTGTCAGAATTTAATTTACAAAATCTGTAATTTCTATTGTTTGTTAGGTGATTTTAAACTCAGAAATAAAAAACCCCAAACATCTACAGTGTAAAATCTAGCAGTGTTTAGGAACGTTTTGAAAATTCCGTGAAAATTCATAACAAAAAATTAGTAAAAGCCAGCCAAAACAGTGATAAAGAAGTCCCCTTTTTAAACAACTCGTATTCGAAGTTAGATTGGTGCGTTGCTGAAAGTCACTCACTATATTCGAAGTTGGAGACACCAATTTAATCCATTGATAAACATGAAGAAGATGCAGAAATTGTAGAACAAAGGTAGGGAAACCATTCATTCAAATATTTTGAATTTAGCGGTAAAGTTATATAGATGTGATATGGAGTTGTGCAAACTCTACATAGAAGTTGGTAGTGCTAGTATTAAGTTTTAACTAGGAAATAAATATGAAGTAGTGGGTGAAATCGATTGAGGCATTATACAAGTAAACTGTGAAAAGTCATGGATTCTTTGTGAAAATTGGTCGGTATCTTTGTTGTAGGGTATGGAGGTCAAGAAGCTGGGAACGTTGATTATATTGAGTTTGAATTCGGCTTTGGTTGATTGATTAATTGTTTGAGACTTATTATTGAAAAAATGTCTTGAGTGGGACATTGGTGAAGAAAATGATTGATATTAAAAAAAAATAGAAAATAGAGGTGAATAAATTTATAATCTATTTAATTTTAGTTTGAACTTTTATAATAACTAGATAATCTATTTTCTGTTGCTAAATTTCTGTGGTGGTTAGTTTTTGATGTTGATGTCGGAGAAACCACAGTATCGAAATAACCAAGTCAACATTTATTATGTTTCAACATTTATTATTATAATAAGTAGATAATCTATGTTTCAACATTTATTATTTTGTCAAATACATAGAAATCAAAATTTATTTACTAAAATTTTATATTTTTTATAATAATGTAAAAGAAATTATTTTAACTTATTTATAATTGAGTGAATTGTATTTAAAAAAAATAATTTCAGTAATTCACAACATTTGTTTTTGTTTTTTAAATTAAAAATGCAAAACATATGATCAAAAAATATATTTTACTATAGAATATCGATGGCAGTCCATGCTCTTGCCTTATGAAATGTCATTCACCGAATAAATACTCAAACCATTATCTCTTTCGAGCTCGTGCTACGAAGTCCGAACCCTACCGTAGCATGCACATATTTCTGCTAACCTCAAGTCCAAGGTACTTCATTCACTGAGAGAAGGTTGTATTGGAATCGTTTTCTGAATTTAATATTTTTTTCACATAAAATTAATTACTTTAATTTATTATGTTTGTAACATCATGTTTTTCCACATTAGTTCGTCAATATCAATGGCAATTTTTAGATTTGCAATGTTTTGCAAAGTTGAACTTTGATAAACGACCTAGAAATCTGGAGCTAGGGTTTTGCTGTTGGATTGGTTGCTCAATAGTGACATCATCTTCAAAACCTAGAGTAGGACTATGGTGTCAAGGTGATGTCATTAGATCTATAGCACCAATTTACATATATTAACTGAAGGTTTGTACAATGCACCAAACCCTGTATCATTTTCAACTTCACACATTGCTTCTCTATTCATTGCCACTATTCCCCCCCTTCAATCTTCTGCAACCATGTAGGGTCCCGGTTTCATCAATTTTAACTGGATTTGCATCCCATCTTGAGAAAATCATACATTAAATTTTAATGAACTCCAAGTAACGTCATAAACAACAATAGCTATCAATAGTAGGAGCAACTGAGTGCATTGCAAAGTCCATTAATAACAGAACAAAGTGAATACGAACTGATCCTTGTCAGGAATCCCATCAAAGAGCAATGGCTTGATCCACCCTTCGACAACGAGCCACCCTCCCAAGTTTACAGAATAGTATTTATGGGTATCATTTGCAAGTCTCCTTGCTTCTAACGTCTTCCTTCCATTAGTTATAGTGATGAATGTTAAAAAAAGTTATTTGGATAACAATTATCACCATAAGCATTGTGTTTTGCAAAACAATTAATTGATCCAAAGAAACCTCTGACTTGTAGAAAACTAAAATTAAATAGAGATTCAAGTAATGTACCAAAGGAAGTCATGAAAAATAGAAAATCAGTAACAAATTGAAAGCATCTTTGGGACCTTTTCTTGGGATGGATATCGATATAAGTTGCCATCATGAAATCTTCAAATCTTATGCACAATATTTTCCGCCTGCTAGAAATTACAGTTGGTGATATCATGTTGATGGTTAAAACATTTGATGTAAGCTGGCATCATGAAATCTTCAAATCATTAGTACAAAATGAGAGATAGATGACAAAAAATGACCAAAATCCACATATAAATGACCATTTTTTATTTGACGACGACTGGTGAAAAATTAGTGGTCATTGATCACGCCACCAAAAAACTAGTCATATTTAACTTGGTCATTTATAGCTTAACTTGTGGTTACATATTTGGTCGTATATTTGGCCGTTAATTTGGTCATATATTTGGCCATTACTTTTCATAATTAATGACAAAATATATGACCACAAGATAAGCTATAAACGACCAAACTAAATATGACCACATTTTTTGTCGTGTGATCAATGAACGCTAATTTACCACTAGTGGTTGTTTATATGCGAATTTTGGTCGTATTGGGTCATTTATATCTATTTTGTAGTGGTCATTTATCTCTTTTTAGTGGTTTCACGGTATATATAGGGCATAGAGGAGTTGAACCACCAACCTCCTACCTATAAGATAGATCCTCTTCCATTGAGCTAGCACACTTAAATATAATATATTACATAATTTTGCAGTAGTGATCTAAGACACGAGCATGGTCTCATTCAAAATGTTTTATGGTCACATCAAAGACAAGGGAGTACTTTATTTGACTAAGTATGGAACCTTACTCCAAGATAAAATCGCACGAAAACAAGTCATATTGTATACATTAATATACAATCTTATTTTTTGTTTGGAACAAAGAAAGAACATACTAAAAATCACTGTATCACACAAGAACAAGTGCATTTGGGGAAATATTCTTACTTGACCTTCCATAGAAGGTAAATTCTATATCTAAATAAAATTTTAACTTAACCATAAAATTAATAGTAAGTATAGATCCTACACAACTAAAAATTTGTTAGTGTACAAAATTTATAAAAGAACTAAACTATTTTAGCTATACAATTGACTTCCTGGATCATACCTCTATTTGTGTGTCATGTTGTTGAGAAATTTTCTAAATACTCATGTCTTTCCCTGCCTTATGTTGACAATAATGCACTTACATCATCTTGACACATTCCCTAAAAGAACAAATAAACATAAAAAATCAATGAATGATGACCTTTGAAGAATCAAATAATTGGAAAGAACATAAATAACAAGTTAGAAAGCCTATAACAAATACCGAGATTATAATGAATGCTATTAAAAATTTGAAATTCCAAGTATGGAGAAACCATAGGGTTTTGACACCTTTAAATAAAAATATATTATATGCAAAAATTAAAAATATATTTTAAGTCAATTAGGACCTGTTTAAAAAAAATCATAATATACAATATCAAATATTCATTTCCCTAGAGCAAATATTAAGAATATGCAACTAACAAAATACTAGATTATAGGGGTGTACTACCCGTGAATGACCTCTCATTCATTTGTCTTGAGTGTTAAGCAACTGAATGAATCCTTAGAGCCTACATTCCTTAGACACCTACACCAACCTAAACAACAAATAACCTTACACTTTCTTTTGGAAGAATCATATTCTAAGAATTAAATTCAAATTGCATCATTATATACAGTAAACATTAATACACATATACCAATTGAATTACATCAACAACATGGACATGAAGAAATTCAAGTAACGCATAGCAAGTAAGAAGTTCATACATGGACAAGTGTATGCAATCAAAACAAATTTCAAGTTTAAACTCTTTGCAAAATCTCACACATTATATACCAATTACCAAGACCTCTACCATAGGAATAATTATAGATCTTTATAAGTTTGTCATGTAACATCTAAAATAATGCTCAAGAAAAGCAACAAAAGCAACTTATAGCAAACAGAACAGAAAAACCATCAATATTAATTAGTTAAATGCATATCTCCATGGTTGTTATAGTGAAATTGGTAGTTTCCAGGTTGGGTGTTCTTCTACATATCTTATTCCATAACAAGGAAACTTAATACATTGAATAAAATGTGGCATCATACAAGCAGGTGTATAATTTAACTTTTGTAGCTCCTTCAAATAGGATAACCAACATTTTATACACTAATGATGGCGTGAAACCAGCATAGACACAAAAACAAATGTTGTAAAACTACCTATACACAAATAAATACCCTTTCAAAATCAGCGAGGATGGCACCTGCAGCATGGGGAACTTTTGTCTAGTTTTTAACTTGCTAGCATTTCACTTGTAAAAATATTATATCATATTATTTTAGTGTAATTCATAATGAACTATAAATTGCAAAATTCAAACAAGATATAGAGTGTTATATTGACAATAGGCTTCATCGCGATCCAAAAGAAAGGAAACTTGAAAGAAACAAACATTTAAGCAAAAATAGATTCAAAAACTACAACGAAGCTTCAACCAAATAAAACATTACTCCCTAGACCAGTCACCATAACTTTTCCTTCAGACTAAGATTGAACTATAACTTGAGTTGATGGTTGTTCTAGTTGTTGTGTTTGAGTTTCCCCTTCTTTAATAGTATCAGGAACTCTGTTGGGTGGTCTATGAATAATGACTTCATATGAGTACACCATGCAGGTTAGGTAAACCGAGACACATACCCACTCCACCACGGCATGGAAGGAACACTAGATGAGAGAATGGGTTTCCGATCATATTATGTATGCTATTTACATTCAATGCATTGGCATGATGAGTTTGTAAACTTTAGAAACACTCAATGATGTTAATATCAAATCCTCTTCTCTTTGCAAAATTCCTCAATGCTGATTCCAATATCCAGGATGGATTACACCCCACCTATAATTCCTTCATGCATTGTTCCTTCATGCAGACACCTTACAATATCAGTACCACTCTAGCACTTGCTGACCCACTACACCTGTTTCATAGAAACAATTTAAAAAACGAAAATGATAAAATGAGATGACCATTGGCAGTTCAAACTATCCTCTATAGTGAAAATAATGAGTTGAAAACACAGAGAGTAGAGAAAAATCCAATATGTTCAATTGTAAAATATTTTAACATGCAACCATATAACTAGTATTAATACACAAGAATGTTGTAAACACAATAAGAAAAGCTAGCATGACTAGCTAATGAACACAATGAGAAAAAAGAAAGTAATATTTTTAGCTAATTAGAAAAAGGGAAGAGATTTGAAGCTTTTATCAATAAATATGGCAATAGACAACCTGGAAAATTAACCAATTAGACAAGGATTGGTACTTCAGCTCTTCAAGAATTGCAATTTTACTATTGATACATTTCTCCAGTGTTGTTAACAATAATTTCAAATGATATTTTCCATGTACATAGAATTAAGAGTAAGACTATTAAGCCTAACTTCTAAGGAAGCACATGATACTCATGCAAAATAGCCAACCCTGATATCTATAGGAACACATTTATCACACAGACAATAGTCAAAATGTGTAAATGGACTTCCTCTTGAGATGAGATTCGAACTCCATTATTTTCAAAAATCTTACTCCTATGAAATGGTCGAATCCTAAATCCTCCTCCCTTAATAGATTCTAACAAATATTAGATGACTGGTCAGTGATCACAAGCCTGCTTCAAAAGCTAAAACAATAGAAACAACCTTGAAGCATAAGATAAAACTAGAAACAATTAGAAGCTTTCTAAGCTCGATTTCTCATAATTTGTGTTTCATCTGTACAAATTAAACTTGGTGTAGTAATCCTATGGCATGTTTCTTCTTTGAAGTCACAACTCATTATTTCTTTTCCTAAGGTCTCACAATGGTACTTGCGGGGTCGGTCCATTACGACCATGATCAAAACCATCTTCATCTAAGTTAAATTTGTAATCATTTGTTACTTGAAGAAGAGGAAGAGTGACTCACCCCCAACTCTTATTCTTCACATAGATCAAAATGTGCATTGATGGCTTCAACCGAGATACTTTGAAAATACTTGAAGAAGCGTGGAATAATTTGTGCCACAAACTTCTTTTCTTTGATACTTCTCTTTGTTGTTGCTATTACGCCAATGTAATCTCTCTCATGCTTCCATTAAAAAACCAAAACAAAGTTTAATATTGTTAAATCTCAAGCAATAGAAGAAAAAATGGATCATGCTTCCATGCCATCAAATCTTCCTTAGGAAACACTTTTCTTTTGTAATTCTATTAAATTGCAACTTAATTAATTTTCTTCAACCACGCTATAAATTCCAACATAGTTTATTTATCTACTAGAATTCCGTTAGACCAAAAAATAAGAAAATCAAGTTGTGGTTCATGGTGAAGATGGTAGCATTCTAGAGCACACCAAAGGTGCATAAAATTAAGCACTTGATAATAGGTGCAAGTCCCAGTCAATTTTGACCAAAGAATACTTCCAGCTTGCAAAATATTAACCAAGTATAAGTGCTTGATTCAATGGTTCGCCCATTGAGACAACAAGGACACTTCTATATGTGGACCTCTTTAGCACCAATAGAATGCTTCTCTTGAGTTTAAAGGAAGGACTTTCAAGAAAATCAAAAGAAAATATTGAATTGCCGCTAAAACTCAAACAAGTAAATGACTATAGCTTGAGTTTAAGGGGAGAACTTTCTTTCAATAATTATAACGATAAACTTAAACTTATTTCAAAAAAATAAAAGATCAAACAAATAAATGGTTGTAAAGATAGTGTGCCTCTTGTGATAAAATGTGATACAAACTGAAATACAATAGAAACCTATGCAAGAAAAATTTCAAAGATATTATTGAATGGAAAATCCCAATGTAATCACTTCCATCCTACCATAGCACAAGCAAGGGAAAATATGAAAATAAGAAAGAACTCATGAAAGATAAAGTTTATGGATTTAGTAAAGAGGGAATTCCATTGTAGTCACTCTGATGTAGACATTTTGTAAACTAGGAAAATAGGTAATTAGGGTTAGGGTTGTTAGGGTTCCAAGATGGCTTCAATTTCAGTACTATTGCAGGTTCTAACAAAATATAGAACAAAATAATTCTTGCATTAAGTGGTCATAAACGAAAGATTTACAAGGCTTATGGTAAATAAATCACATATGCTATACATTTACATAAAATAAGCATTATCTACAAGTATATTTCTAGATACTAATATATCAAGGTTGATATATTCACTAAGAAGATTGTGATCCAAAATTACCATGCTGAAGAATATAACCTTATGAAATAGCCAACAATATGATTTCTAGAGATAAATAAGGATTGCTATAGCTATAAAATAGCATGACTTCACCTCCTAACCAATAGAAAACAAGCAAATCCAAGTAATGTTCAGAATACTTATGGGTCCTGTTTTGTGGATAAGAACCATTAGATCAATTTTGGGCATGTTCCTTAGCAGAATTCTTTGTGGAACAATAGTAAGAGTGCATTTCTGAGCATGATTGTGGATGAACTGGGCCTTCAAAATATGATCACCTTCAAACTAGATATGGGAATGTCCTAGACTTTTTTCTATCTTTATATCAGTAAGGGATAAACCTCTGCTCCTGAGCATGATTTTCCTTTCAAGCATTTACAAACAAGCAAACTTGGTCATTTTTGTGTCTTTCAAATAACATAGAACAAAAACACTTACAAGGTAAACTCTATGTGGTTGATAGGATTTTTAATACCAATAGTTGTGTGGCTTCCATGTCATTGTCCCAATGCTTAGAGAGCCCACTATCAATGTGACAAAAAAGATATTTTTTAACATTAAGGTATAACATTTCCTGTGTAAATAGTAGCTCCTTGGTAGTTGCTATAACTTTAAATTCTAGCAGACTATCGATAATGATTTTAGATATGGTAATTTTCATAGTTTTCCATAGCTACAAGCTCAGTGAATTTAACTTCTTATTCCATATGAATTTGTAGTGACTCTAGGGAAAACTGTCAAAATGGACAAAATGTGTGGTTACTAGTATTCAATCCATGATATCAGTAATAACTTCCAAAGGACGAGGAATTTTCTTATCTGCAACAAAAATGACTCTAAAAAGGTTTGTGACTTCTCTGTATTCAATAGTGTAAGTGATTGAAATAACTAAATCAAAATTACTATTTTGAGGAATTATCATGTTTAATGAATGACAAGAAAACCCATATACATAGAGGTTACATCCAATTAAAATCTACTTAATTATGTTTTTTATAGATCAATATAAAAGTGTCCCATGGAGAAATGAAAAATTGGAGAAATTGAGAGAAAGTAGAGACACAAGTGAAGATTATCCCTGCGCGTTGCAAGAAGCAACTACAATTAAGAAGAATAAGGAGAAAGAAAGAGAAGAGGAGGAAATCCTGAATGTTCCCCTTTAGCCATCATTTGGAAATGATGGCAAGGTGAAGATAAAATTTGTAATGGTGGAATTTTAATGGTTTGGTAGAGTTATTGTGCTCTTTCTTCTCATCGTTTCGACCATCTACATAGTATGCATAACGATGGATTTGATCGACAAATTAAATTATTGGGTATTGTCTGAATGTGTTGATTAGGGGCTTAAATTCAATTTCATAGCATGCAAAGTCAGGGATGTTAGAAACAGGACCATAGAGAAATAATAGATATACAGTTAAATCATCAAACAAGATGCAAAACACATTAAACACATTACAGAGAGACACATATATAACGTTATACACCCAAACGATGGGATACATCCACACAGCAATTTCCAGTTCTTTTATTACCATCCAAGAAGATGAAGGGATAAAACCTGCAGCAACACCGCTACACTTCCTCTTCACGCTCTCATAGTCTCTCTTACACAATCACAGAGATTGTTTACAATACAATACAATACCATACACAACTGTGTTACAATGATTTCGTTTAAAGGGTAAATACAATGGGAAAAATACTACGGTTAACCCAATACCATGGGTTCGCAAAATTGTTGGCCAACAAACATCCTCGAACTCCAAAGTTGGGGAACGGGTGTACAATACAATTGGGGTACAAACACAACTAAATAATACTTGTAGATCTGGAAGACCAGACTCCACAACCAACAATGGATCGACAAGTTAAAACCTTTCTTACACTCTTTGAAACCTTTGGTTAGGGACACAAAAACGCTTTCAGAGGCCATGATTCCTTCAATCAAGAGTTATAATTATATTTATTGTCCACGAAGCCTTTGATTAGGGACTTCAAATAGTTTTTAGATGCCGCAAATCTTTCAAACAACTATTTACAATGTTTATAAAGTCTTTGAATCCTTTGATTAGGGACATAAAATCAATTTATGGGATTTGAATCCTCCGATCGACAAGTTGAAGTTGTTTTTGTTGTTTAATAACGAAACCTTTGGCCAAGGACTTTAATTCTTTTCTAGAGATTGTAGGGCTGGTGCAAGCTAATACTAGTCACTTATGACATGTTTGTTGCAATGGACTTCTGGAAAAAAAAAATCTGAACGTCAAAAAACAATATTAGAGGTACCTACACAACTTTTTGGAATATGGCGTAAGAATATGAAACGTGGACAATAGGATTACCTTCCATAATATATAACTTTTATTTATGGAAACTAAGTATAAATCCCCAAAAATGAGGTTCTTCTAAGGTTGGTATGTTATTTTTTTCCCCAAAAATAATGAATATGTTTGCGTTGGTCCACTCGTTTGGTATGCAAATGGTGGAATTTTGTGAAAAAAATTATATAGAATTGTAGATAACAGGTGTGTCTAGTGCATCATTATTTTTCCATATTTATTTATGTTATATATATATATATATATTTTTAAATTAAGGAAGTTAGTGATGCCCTAAAATGACAAGGTCGAGCATTGGTCCACCACATCGCGGTCTTAACATAGTCAATGAACAATATTTTTTTTTAGGATGTAGGTCTTTGTCTTCTTGTGTGGGTTCTTTTCCATCTTCTAAATAGGCGAGCCAATCAAAAGTTATAACCGTAGAAAATAGCCTACCTTTTGTGTTAGATTGATGTTAGTCCATTTTAAAATAAATAAAAAATAGAAAAAGATAATAGATTTAAATAAAAATTACATATTCAGAATCTATAGATAGAGTTACACAAGTGTGTGAATTTGCATTAGCAGTGGACAAGCGTGGCATATTGAAAATCATGCATGAAATAGGAGAAGTGGTACAAAACATGTTTTATGTAATAAGACACTCCAAACCACTTAGTTTGGCAACCCGAACCTAAATCCAAAGAAGCCAATTCATCCACCACGCAAGATGGAAAAAAGGTTCCTACAAAAATCCTAAATTTAAAGCACGCATGCACACAGATTAAAACGTAACGCACACACACACAAGAAGCATGATCGTGCTTATTAGTGTGTACACATTAAAGACGTGTGCGCACATATGTTAAGTTGAAACTTTGTTTTGATTTTATTTTCAAGCATTTGCAATGGAATGATGATGATGAACAATGATGATGAGGAGGAGGAGGAGGATGACAATGATGATGATGAGGATA
>LPNX010855446.1:226781-246013 GCA_001517045.1 Pseudotsuga menziesii
GAGGATGATGGCTATGATGATGCTGATGAGGATGATGATGGGGAGGAGGAGGAGGATGATGACTATGATGATGATGAGGAGGAGGATGATGATGATGATGATGATGATGATGAACAATGATGGGGATGATGATGATGATGATGACGATGGTGAGGAATAATGATGATGATGATGATGAGGATGAGGACAATGATGATGATGAGGATGATGACTATGATGATGATGATGAGGATGACTATGATGATGATAATTATGATGATGATTATGATGATGATGAATATGATGATGATTATGATGGTGATGATGGTCAATGTTGTATGCCTCCCTTACCCTCCACTAGCCACAGGTAAGGAGCCTAAGACCTCATAATGGAACCCATGGGCCTAAGAAGAGAGTAGCGGTGAAGACTATATTGTAAAAATACTCGTACATGTGTGAATACCAAGATGTTGTTGAAGAACATTAGTTATTAAATGGGATAAACGTTAGTGACTAAATGTTGTAAATGTTAGGTAGGAGCATGCACACATCTCTTTGTGTGTACATGTTAATGCACATGTGCTCTCTGATACATGTGTGCATGCGCTCAAATACACGTACACACACCTGTTATTAGTTAAAAAAATAAAGATCTATATTCCCGGTAATGCTACCAATTTTCATGGGTTTTCTACAACTGTTCGCACGTTTTGTGCTCCTGAACTCTGCAATTTGGCTCACATTCAATCACCACTCTTTGATCTATTGGATAGAATATAACCCTTGGAATCTAACAAAGATATTCAGTGCTCCTAGAATTTAGTGGATACATTCAAACTACAGGTTTTCATTGCAAGAAGAGATCATTTTAAATAGGTATGGTGAGTTGTAAATAATTTTTTTCATTCACAAGCTTATAGATCATTTCATTGATTTATTTTTTATCATATTCCTAAAGCAATATCTCTTTCATAGACAACATTTAATTTCACAAGAAGAACTCCCAACTTCACATCTAAATAAGTCTCGTATTCTCCACACAAGATGAAGTATGCAATGTTGACTAATTTACATTTACACATGAATATATTTTGATTTCACACAATGATGGCATAGATGAATTTATCTCTTGATACTCTTCAATTTAAAAAAAAACCTTTGAAGTAATCATTGGAGAGGGTCCATATTGAATAGTTCACCAATTTGTCAATATTCTCTATACAAGATGAAGTATGCAATGTAGGCCAATTATCATTTGCACATGAATATATTTTGATTTCCCACAAGGATGTCCTAGATGAGGTTCTCTATTGAGACTCTTAAATTTGTATAAAAACCTTGGAAGAAATCATGGGAGAGGGTCCATATTGAATAGTTCACCAACTTGTCCATGCTCTCCTCTTCATGCTAGAATTATTATAACATGTCTTTGAGCTTGACAGGGATGCCTCTACCTCAATGATTTCTCCTTTTTTTTTTTGGGCGGGGGGGGGGATTTGCAACCTCCTCATTGTGTAATTAGTCAATTTGTTCTCTTAATAGTTAACTTGTAACTTAATGAGTGTAATTTATTGAATTTATTCCCAAGGCATCCAAACACCAACTTGTGTCTTCCCTCACAACTAATTTAGTTAATTATGTTGGAACGCGTCATGTTTCTTGTATAATGGAAATAATACCTTATTTATTGCTTCTTATGCAGGGGTAGAACTCATAGTTTTGATAAAGATAATCCTGGAGATGGGAAACTCATGTAACAGAGAAAGAAAAACCAGAAGGAATATGCCCATTGAAAAGGAAAATGAGGTAAGAGAAAAGGCTAGGTTGGCAATGGAGAGAGTGAGACATGGTCTAGATATTTCCACTAATACCACAACCGATCATAATAGAGTTGATGACATAACAACCTCTACTTCAAAACCACAAGTGAATCAGTTGATTCCAACGGACCCAACTCAAATTCCAACATCAACACAGTCTCCAACCAATAATCAATCAATGAGCCATGTTGAATATCTTGAAGACATAGGTATATTTAGAGACGCTGAGTATCAAGTGTTGTACCTAGGAGAAATGATTAATTTTTAATCTCTCCAAGAATACCACAACCATGTCAAGCACACTCCCAATATGGACCAACATGTGAATGAAGCACCACAATAAAGAAGCCCTGGGATTCATACCTCATGTCCACCTTCCCTACCTCGACTATATACTTCAAGAAAAAGGACTCCTAGATGTATCCATATGGATGAAAGTTGTCTATCAGGCCTTGAAGGTAAGTTTCCCAAATGCACTATCAATTGGCAATGTAGAAAATTAATGAAGGAATATTTGGAATCCAAAGGTGATCTAGGTAAATGTCAATTATTACTATGTTTGTTAAAGGCAAATTGTTTAGTTGTTATTAGGATAATTATAGGCACAAAGATGGTTACAAGTTCAAAGGCTAACAATCATATTGTTAGAAATATCCAATCTTCTTTTAATGCGATCGAGAAGACGTCTCATACTAAATATCTTTGTGTGGCTCGTCATGTGTAATCATAATAAGTTGTAAGCAAGTCCACACGAAAACGTCGCCTCCTTTCACACACTTCTCACATAATTAAATTAAATAGAAAAACTGTTAAGTACTCTGTTATAAGAGAAAATATTCATACTCCAGGTGGAAAATATTGTTGGGATTTTGTCGACAGGTTGCCTCGTCGACATATGAAGCTAATTGATGTTGTTAAGGAATTAGTACAAAATTTTTGGTGTGATCATACTAGACCTTCATCTAACCAAAGAGATGTGCTAAAGGTGACAAAAGGTTCTACTGAACATGAACCCCATGTCAAACACTTCCTTGACACAACAAAGAATGAACTCTATGAAAGATTCAGAAATTAGCAGACACAACTGAACCTGGGCCAAAGGTCCTTTGAGAAATGTAAACCATGGTATGTTCGTATATGCATTGATCGAAACACATGTTGTTGTAGATACCATGTAGAATATGAATATTTTTATGACACGTATAAACATGCATTTTTTTATTTGCATACTAACCTTGAGCAGGGCTGCAATGAATCCATAATACCACTGAATGCATCGAGATATTTTATCGTTAGCATCTTATGTCCAAGGCATGAAGGACAAAATACTATGGAAAATCATGTCTATATGGGAATTGTTCTAGGTGCAGTGGGTTTTCTATTTTGAACCGTTGCATTCATGGAAGTGATGAGCATCAATTTGGCAATATGAGCATGTAGATGCAGAGCTTCAAGTAGGTAACCTATCAATCAGATAGTGCAAAGTAAAGTAAAAATATTGCATTGGTGAAGTAACAGGTGAAAATGATTATTTCCTATTTTTCCTCTTACATGTTCAGTTTCTACATATACATTCTTTAAAGGTCACATTCTAATACAACCCTTGTTTTCATGGCAACAGGTACAGGTATGTGATTTTTTTACGGAGTTCTACAAGCAAACCGAGTGTTGGCACAATCCCAACCAATAAAACCTAGTCGATAGGGGTTCCACTCTATCGATGCTCAACACGCCATGATATCCTTGAGCATCGTCTTAGACAAAAATACTCGCAGAGCAGATGAGGTCTCACTCGAGATGTTCGAGGGAGAGCTGTCGGAACCAAGTTTTCGCAGCATAGAGGGGGGTTGGGGAATCAGAGGTTCAGCAACTTAATTTTCAGATCTAATCTATTAACTGAACCATTCATAATGTTGCATTTATTCATTCATCATTATATTAGATCTACCAATGGGGACAATAGATCTAAAACATGACAATATCCATAAGCAGAAAGCATCGCATTATCCATTCATATGTATATCTACTCATCATTCATTATCAGAATTGTAGCAATGTAAAACAAGAAAATCTAAAGGGAAACATAATTTCATATCATTCCAAATCACATCATATTAAATCCACAGATCAAAATAGACAACGATATAGTATCACTCAGCCTAGTATCACATGCATTATTCCTTCTCCACATGTGTCTATGTGTCTCTATATCTCCATGTATGCGTCTATCTCTCATATGCATAATTATTCTATTTATAGGATTGTTCCTTTACATTCAAGGTTCACTTCTAACTAGATTCTAACAAACTTTTAATTAAATTAACCACTAAGGACCAATATTCGGAATAAATGGTCAATAAGTACAAAAAGTGACATGAAAATATCAAAAAGTGGACTATTTTCCTTCTATCATGCTATATTTTCCTTGTGCGGTGCCACGTGAGGATGCAGAACATCCTAGATGCTACACAACTCACTTACCCCCAACCCCTTGCCAACAAGCCCCTAACCCACTTGTGGCTCGTCCTTGAGCCACGTTAGGTGGGCCTGGTGCATGCAACAACCTAAAGGGTAGAAAACTTCTCATAAGAAACAGTGTGATACATCTTTGAACTTGCCGAATTATGCAGTTGGATGCGAATTCTTCATCTAAGGTCAACTGTGGTGGACCTTGGCATACCTCTGCAACCATGTTTCCTACGATGCCATCGTGCTTCTGCATCCATGAATACTAGTTTCTAAACGTCTTCAGATTTGCTGTCACTCTTTGAGAATATTTTTGTTTCCCGACAATTGTATTCAGTTAAAAATGTTGAAGCCAATCTCTCTTCCACACCCTTGTCCTTCCTTCCATTCAGGCTCAACCTTGGCTGTCTAAGGTCGAATCAATTCCCTGTTCTTGCAGACTTAGTCAAGTGGGGCAATAACTTTAGCTCCATCTGGATTCCTTGTGGGTATCTTAGTCTGCACCTCAACCTAACTAGGGGAAATATAGCCAAGGAAGACCTTGTCAGACACTTCCATCTCAGACAAGCTAGCCCACATACTTGCAAATTCTTCTTCAATTTCCACTGAGAAAGAATTATCACTCATAGTTTTCCCTGTATCAAGTGTATCCTACATTTCCCCTTAGATGGCTGCTTCCTTATGCAGCAAAGCTTCCTTCAACTACCCATCCCAGCCCTTCTACAACTTTGCACAGTGCAGCGCCGCCTAATGGTGTTCGCTCGACTGTCGTCCCTCTGCTTATAACACCATATTCTTTTCAAATGACATCATGAATCTCTCGGGTACATCATTATGACTAAATCATTCATTTATGTTCCAAATACATCGTCGATTCTACCACCCTACCTCTTGGATCCTATATCATTAAATGTGAGGTCAAAACGTACCGTCGGTTACCTACTTTGACAGCCATTATTGAGTATTGATGTGATGTTCGGTTACTAGCATGGTTTCTTCCATATATGCAAGCCACTTAATATTGAGTCGCGACCTCCTATCATGAAACCCTTTCCATTTTTGGGTGCATACCCTTTTCTTTGTGCAACCCCATCCCCTTAGCGCAGCCCCATCCTGGCATGCAAAATTTTCCATTCATAGGAGAATCCCCTTTCTCTTGGCGCAATAACAACTTCTCTGCATCTATCCTTCTCATTCTTTGCCTAGCATCTCAAGCAGTCATGCGATGCTCTCTGGTTACGTATATTGACTACTCTTTAACTAGTGTTGATTTTTCCTCTATCATAACCCTTCAGTGGTTGCAACGGATCCTTCTAGCCATGTTATTGACTCCTACCCTTGCGCAGCCCCTTCTGGTGGGCCCTTTCGCTTTCGTTGTACCTTACCTCTACCTATATTTTGTGTGTTTCTTGTTTTATCCTTGTTCTTGTGTATTTATACCTCTCTCTCTCTCTCTCTCTCAATATATATATATATATATATATACTCATGTGTGCTACCTCAGGTGTTGCGTAGTCCTTCCCCCATCCGATAGGGATTCAAGCGGCTGTCGTTCATGAGCTTTGGCAGTACAACACCATCTAACTGCTGCAATTGCACCCCTAGAGGTAATAGATTTGACAAGATATGGGACAAGCTAGTGCATTTGTAGCTTAGCCGGATGTTTCAAGAACTTGTTGTCATATAGTAGAACCAAATCCCCTTGCTGAAATTTTTGGTTCTGTATGTGGCGATCATGCCACACCTTTTGTCAATATTTCTCAATGTGTTGGTGGAAATCCCCAATGAAACGATCTTCGTCAAGCTGTATCAATTGCGCTATGTGCTCCTCTAGTGCATCATCATCATCCATTCTGGTTGCAGCAGCAATGGACAGACTAGGAATGATGTATTCCATAGGCATAACTCCTCTTGCCGATATGCCAATTTGAACGGTGTTTTCCCCATCAATATCTTGAATGTGGTGCGATAGGCCCACAACACTGTAGGAATATTTAGATTCTAGTTATCTCGGTCAGTGTTACATACCTTGGTAGGTGCGTGCTCCAATATTTTATTGAATGCCTCCATAGGTCCATTTGCTTGTGGATGGTATGGTGTACTTTTCTTGTGCTAAACATGTAATTCCTATGTCAACGCTCTTACTGTGTGGTTGATAAAATAACTAACCTAATCACTCATCAATATTCTTGGGAACCCAAACCGCTTCACAATATTCTCGATTAAAATCAGGCTGTCGTCGCAGTAGTATAGTCCACAACTGGTGGAGCCTCTGCCCATCTCGTCAGATAGTATGTCACAGTGATTATGTAGTGCACACTAGTTCTTTTCCTAAGTTGATTGATCATACCCACAAATTATACCACCCATTTATCAAAAGGTTGCAAAGTTACTTGGGGTATGAGTGGTATCTCATCCCGCCGCGATGGTTTTCCAATGCATTCACAGACATCGTAGCTTTGTGCATAACCTATCACATCATTATGAAGAGTGGGCCACCAAATCCTTGCATGAAGCACCTTCCGCACGGTATCCCATCCTCCATAGTGTCCTGCGACTATGCTGGCATGTGCTTCTTCCAAAATATTCTCTTGTTCATGCAAGAGGACACATCGCCAAAACATTTCATCAGGTCCCATCTTATACAAGTGTCCAGCAATCAACTAGAAATCAAAAGCTTTAACCACACACTGCTTCTTTTGACTCATGGAAATTTCTTCTGGTGTGACTCTCATTGCTAAAAATTGTATTATTGGTGCATAATGGTCATCTGCCATGTCAACTTGAAACAATTTTGCATCAGGAAGTCCATCTTCAATGTTAGTAGGTTCCTCACCCGTCTCGATTCTGGACAAATGATCAAGGCGGCATTCAAGCGACCCGACTTCACGATGATCTCAAAATCAAATTCCTAAAAGAGGAGTAGCCATCTACATATCTTCCCCCACAGCACAAGCTTATCTACCATGTACTTCAAATTCGAATGGTCAGTAAACATCTTGGAGTGACCTCCTAGAAGGTAATGCCTGAATTTCTGCATCACATAAACCATCGTTATCCCATCACGTTATGTGGTTGTATGATTCTTTTCTGCGAATGATAACTTTTGACTTGCAAAATCAATAGAGTGATCCAAGTCATCATCTCTTGGCTATGTGAGCACTACTCCTAGTGCAACAGAATATGCATCAACATGAACGTGGAACTCCTTATTCCAATATGGGAATACAAGTATTGGTGTTGAATCCATCTTCGCCTTCAGTGTGTCAAAGCTACTTTAAAACTCTAGAATCCATTCAAAGCTACTTTCTTCAAGAATTTCTCCATAGGGGCAGTGATTGTAGCATAGCCTCTGATAAATTTGCGATAATATCCCGTGTGCCCCAATGTTGCTCAACGCATCTTTACATTGGTCAGTGGGGGAAAACTCAAGTTGAGATCTATCTTTGCAGGGTAGACAAGTAACCCTTTCTTGCACACAATATGACCTAACAGTATGTTGAATGGGGCACAAAAAATTCACTTTTTGGAGTTCATCACGATCTAGTGTTGGCGACACCTTTCCATCATCATTTAAAGGTTGGCTAAATGATCGTTGATTAGACCGTACACTATCTAATCATCCATGTACACTTGTAAGAAATTTTGAATGAAAACCTTAAAAGCAACAACAACAACCTGAGAGAATACCGCAGAGGAACTCTTCAACCCAAAAGGAATTACTATATATTGAAAACATCCCCATTTAGGGACAAATGTTTTTTTTATGGCAATCTTCCTTGCCGATCTGATCTGGTGATAACCCGAAAACCCATCTATAAAGGAGTACATTTCTTGACCACCTACTCCTTCAAGTACCTCATAAGTGAATGACGTTGGAAATGGGTCATGCATGCATGCATCGTTTAGTTTCTTGAGGTCGATGCAGATCTGAACTTCACCATTTTTCTTGTCTTGGTCCACCATAGGACTGATCCATTCTGACTCTTTAACATGTTCGATGATTCTAGTACCTAGAATATAATCAAGCTTAGATTTGACTCTATCTTTGTATCATGGATTCAGACGATATGGTCTTTGTCGCACTGGTTTGACATCTGGCTTCAGTGGGATTTTCATTTCCCCTAGGTTGCCCAATATCCCTTTCATCTCAGAGAATTTTGTCGAAAACATATCTTGAAACTCATGTAGGAGATCTGTGATCTTGGCCATGGTCTCCTCATCCTAGTACTCCCCAAATTTTGCAAACTTCAGATTCTCATCCATCACAATGCTAAATTTCTTAATATTCAGTGGTTGAGTCAAGGGATCGGTCAGTACAACTGGTTCTCCGACATTTCGACCTCCTTCAGTCTCTGGATTATTAATGTTTCACATCTCATAATCATCCTCATTCTTGCCATACATGTTATAACATTCCATCATCGATTGCACATGGCAATACACATGTGGATCCACAGGACATGCGACTAGCCCAACTTTCAAGACTACATCCTGAATGATCTTAAGTTCATTATGGAAATTAGGATTGGAATCTGCAAAACTAAAAGTGTGGGTGAAACAAACCATCAAATCCTCCCAAGTAGTTATTTCTCTCTACAACTCTGCAGATACGTACCAGGACCTCAGCATTTCATCCAATGCATGAATAAAGGGATGGACCCATTTGTCCTTTGGTTGCACTTCCCATAGTGTTTGACACTCCACCAAATGGCTATTAGGGTCATTATTCCCATCATAATTCCTAGTGTGATACACCTCTATGGCACCGAAATGGACCGTCATCAGCCTACGACACTGTGTGCATCCAGTAATCATTTTCTTACGAGTTTCTCACCAGCGCGTAAGAGTAGCTGTCAGTTCTTCCTCCAGTTCCAACAATTTCAATGGCACTGAGACTCTCTCTTCAAATACTATTAAGAATGCAGACAACTCTGGTAGGCCCTTTTATACTGGCAATTCAACAATTTCATTCGCAACATGATGCAGATATTGTGTAATTAGACCACACTTTCTAAAGGATACCTCATGCATGCGGTTTTTCCAATTCTTGAGCACATCATCAGAATCAGAGGACACAGAGCTAGAACTATACCAACCAAGTTCTACCTCAGCATTCAGGTGGATATAGTCTTCAGATATGTTGTAAGCATGATACCACCCCTTGACAAATTCATCCTTCATAGGTTCAATGTATCTCCGGCCCTTGTTTGGATCCATGGGTGTGATGACTCGAATGTCTTAGTTTTCAAATGTCATCATTTGTTTCCTAAAATTAATCATGACCATACTTTCATTGGCCCATCCAATCCCCAATAGCATGGGATAGGATCCTTCCCCATTAATGACTTCAATCACATCAAATTCAGTGTGTGTTCTCATACATTCAACATCGACAACCAAATTCATTACACGTCTAATGGGTTGCACCTTAGCTTGGTTCTCCAATTGCAACTGCACAGTGGACCAACCCAATGTTGGGCTCCCCATTTTATACCAGGTATGCTTAGTCAGGATGTTCACATCCGATCCCAAGTCCAGGATGACTGAGTCCACCTCATAGTCACCAATCTGGATATTCATACTCATCTCTTTACCTGTCTTTTTCTTCTGCATGGAGTTCACTATGGAGTCCTTCAAATCCTTTCCTGGATGGTACAACAACCTCTCCAGCTCAACGTGAGCCTCGAATCTTGTTCTAGTGCTAAGAATTTCTCAAATAACTGCTGCAAGGTACCATGTTGTTGCGATGGTCCTGCTTATAAAGATAAATTAAAGGCAGATGACATTTCATAGGCAGGAAACGTACCAAGATTTCGTCCAATCACATCCTGAGTTTTAAAATATGTCTCTTTTTTAGTCATAGTATCAAAAGCCACTTTCTTGTTCCCAACTACTCAAACTTGTGGGCAGGGTCCATCATCTCTCATTGTCGCACATCCGCGAATGACAACGGTGACATCGACATCCTATGTTCTGGGCTCTGTAGAAATCATCGCAGCTGTTGGACTTTGTATCTGGTTAATCAATGGAGTTTGAGCCACTAGTGGATTCTGGTTTATTGGTGGGTTCACTAGCTGATTCACAGTATGATGATGCAGTGGAAATTTATTTTGGTCCTAACTTTATAACTAGTTTTGGGCTGGTAGATGATTCTGAGTTTGCAACTGGGCTTGATTTGGAAACTATGTAACATTTCTGGTTTTCCATCTTGCGATTAACTACAAGCGGTTCTCTATGGTATGATTTATCACTGCACAGTATGTGCAAAATAACTACAAGTGTGGCCAATCTATCTGGTAATTCCTGAATACTCCACAACTATAACATTGGATATATGCACAACCTCATCCCCCTCCTCGTCTAAAGCCTCCTTCTCTGCCTCGAAATCCTCCACAGAATCCTCCTTGTTGTTTGTGTTGCGGTTAAGTTATCTATTGTGGCAGCACATTTGGTTGTTGCTGAAAAAAGTGCACTACTTGAACATATTGTGGATGCACCTAGGCCGTCATCATTTACTTATATGGCTGCTGCGGTGCAAACTGCAGTTGTGGCACAAACTGCGGCTGTGGCCGTGGTGGAAAAAAATGCATCAGCGATGGTAGTGTGTACTATGGTTGTGGTTGAAAAATGACCATCTAAGGTTGTGGATGTAGTTTTTTGAATGCACAATGGAATTCATCCCTCATGAAAAATGAATCATAAGTTTTTTCCTGAAGCAGTTTGTATGCCCGACAGTCTCTATCCTCATGCCCGATTGAGCAACAGAATGAATAGTATAAATTGGTAGGCTTTGAAACCATATTTTTCATATATATACATTCCTCATGTCAATGTCCATAGACTTCGCATATGCGACACCAAGGCACACCACCATTACTCAATGGGTTCGGAGCTCCAGATAACATATAGTTCCTGAAGGTGGGGCAAGTATCTTTGGTGTGGCCATCCGCATGACACTGAGTACACCAAAGATCTGCATGTTTCTCCTTAGCTTTCTTGATATCCTGTAGCTGGAGTGTGATTTTTGCTAGCTACACCTGAATTTGATTCATCCCAACTGCACTCTCCCTGATAGGTGAAGCTTCAAGCTTCATTACAATCTCCATAGCTTCGCTCTGCATCATTATCTTTTGGTACATCAATGGTTGTCAGATATGGGAAACAAGTGTTGTGATAAAAAATTCTTTATGTTGGACATCCATCGTATAAAAAAAGACCCTGGCCATCAGTGTCTTGAACCTTTGATCGAAGTCCCAAATGCTCTCATTAGGAAATTTCTTAATTTCCTTCATCTCTGTAATGTATTGTGCTTCTGACTTTAGTTTTCAGAATTCCTCAATTAGTCCCATTCAGATCTCATCCAATGTCTTTGCTAGAGTACCGTGGGGAACTTTGATAAACTTCATAAACCAGTCAAGTGTGCGACCCCTCAGGGTAGTCACTAACTTTCCTTTATTTACATCATCGTCAGTGGCCTGTCTGACATTCCACACTGCTTCACATAAAAACTAGTACTGCTCGACGTCATCAGTCCCGTTTCCATGGAACAAGGGTAGCTTCATATCATCACCCAGTATCTTGGGCCACCTTCCTACAGATGTTGATCTACTATTATATTGTTTCTGGCATGTTGGACAAGTCGATGTGGGACTCATAGTTTTTCCTGAGTTTGGAGTAGTGCACGGAGGCATGGGTATGTTTCTGCTAGGATTTGATATTACCATTGTTCTGGGCATAGCCTGGGCCTGGTCGTCCTCATTGCCATTGTAGGGTCTCTTTTTCTAGAGAGCTTTTCCTTCATGGTCTTGTATTTTGATTGCAGCAGGACCTTCCCCTGTCCTCTCCCTCTTCTCTAGTCAGAACCTAGCTCCTCCCCTTGTACAACCACTTCCTTCCTTGAATTCCATCACAATCTCATTGAAACTTGCACCCATGTACCCCTTATCTTATCATTTGTCTCCACCCTTGGTCATGGTATCCACAACCTTCACACAACGGAGTGTTACCACTGTAGGTGTATCTTGAGTATACCCTTTTCACAAACCAACATTTTAATCGACAATTGAAGTGACAATAAGAACCTACCTCTGGGTCCATTGATGAACTCCCTCTCTGCTTTGATGTAATATTTATTGGTGTTGACAACGAAATCGATGATATATCCCTCTAGGATACTATCCAAATAGACCTCGATGGAGCGCAACGCTCTCTTGTCAGTTTCCTGTAGCTCCTGGATTAGTTCAAGGGTCCAGGACATCGGTTCTCCTCCTTGAAATTTTGTCTTCTTGTATGTGCATTGCGCAAGCCACTCCTACAATATGATAGCAAATTCCCTACAGAAGTATTTGTGTGGACCATCATGTATATATCTCGCTAACCACTTGTTTTTTATCAGCCAAGGGTTCTGATTCTTTGCTTCAGTAAATTCTCTCAGCTATTGATCAACCCAATCTTGAATTTCTAGTCGCGTTGGATGCCACATCCATTCTTGGGTAAACATTTGTCGGATACTACATGCCCTCCTCTCAGTCCCAACAAGGTCCCAGCAATGAAACCATTTGTTGGCATAATCTCAACCAACAAAACCTTGTTGAAAGGGGTTCCACTCTGTCGACGTTCAACACACTGTGATCTCCCTGAGCATCAGCCCAAATAGGTTTTACTCTGTCCAGCAACACCCATAGAGCAGATGAGGTCTCACCCAAGATGTTTGAGGGAGAGATGTCAAAACCAATTTTGCATAGTATAGAGGATGGTTAGGGAATCAGAGGTTCGTCAGCTTAATTTCCACATCTAATCTATTCACTAAATCATTCATCATTACAGCAGATCTACCAATGGGGACAATAGATCTAAAAGATGACAGTATCCATAAGCAAAAAGCATCGCATTATCCATTCATATGCAGATATACTCATCATTCATCATCATAATTGCAGCAATGTAAAATAGTAAAAGATAAATGGAAATAGAATTTCACATCAGTCCACATCACATCATATTAAATATCCAAAACAAATCGTAGATCAAAACAGAAAAAGATCCATTATCACTCGGTCTAGTATCACATTTGGTATTCCTTCTCCACATGTGTCTATGTGTCTCTATATCTCTATGTATGCATCTATCTATCATATGCATAATTATTCTATTTATAGGCTTGCACCTTTACATTCAAGGTCCACTTCTAACAAATTTCTAACTAACTTAACCACTAAGGACCAATATTCCAAATAAATGGTCAATAAGTACAAAAAGTGACATGAAAATATCAAGAAGTGGACTATTTTATGCCTATCACTATCTTTTCCTTGTGCGGTGCCATGTGAGTATGCACATCATCCTAGATGTTGCGCAACTCACTTACCTCCAACCCCTTTCCAACACTGAGAAGTATATTCAACATGTGCATGTAGCGCGATGGTAGGATAAGTAGTACATAAAATGCAAGGATAACTTTCCCATTGGGACCATATTGTCAATTGTGGATTTTGTAGAAAAATACACCCTTCATCCGCAAAATGAAATTCAGAGTCAATACTACAATTTCAACCAAGTCAGCATCATGGTACATATTACTTATAAGCATGGCCTTGAGAGAAGCATTAACAATAGGATAATACAGAAGGAGACAAAATTTTGCATAAGTGATGACATATGCCATGATCTGCATTATGTGCAACATTGTTTTTAAATTTTCTATGATCAGCTAAAGGAGGGATATATACAGATGGATCAGCATTGGATATGGTCAGATGGTTGTGTAGGCCAATTCAAAAATTCTTGAGTACTCCAATGGATGAGTATGTTACATAAAACTTATAATGTGCCGCATATATGGAACTACTTTGAGACCGAGAATGACAAAGGTGAGAATGTTGAGGTTGGTGCCTGCATCAAGATAACATTATGAATGGAGGAGATGAGGTTTAACAGAAACCCCCATATCAAATATGTAGAATCCATAGTTCAATGGTGCTCTGCAACAATGTCCAACTGAACTAAAGTACAACATACATCAACGGGGGTAGGAAGGACAGTCGAGAATTTTTGGCATGTAGTTGACATGATCGATCTCGTTCCTATAGTTGTGGCATGATAGAACATGTGGATTTAATTTGGTTCAAATCTCAAACAAACCCATATTTGAAATATGGATGCAGAAACTTGTTTTCTTTTGCAACCCTTGTAACAGTGGTGAATGGGATGAATGTGAATGCATGGATTGGGTTGCTGATTGGGATCATGTGTCACTTGTAGTATACCCACATGTAGTTGGTGAAACAACCCACTTAGAGGAGAGTCATTCAGTGATTTCGATATACTACAACCATATCTCATATATTGTAGAACTAGGACACATATATACAATTGTTTCCCCGAAAGACAATGAATGGGGCACATAGTAATTGTTGGCACGATGCATTCAAGGTAAGAAAATACTAAATGGATCATTGATTGATGATGAAATAAATGAATTTCCTATTGGCTCGATGCTCGTTCAGGGTGAATATCTTACATTAGATGGGAAATCAAGAAGAACTAGTGGGCATGTATTCGTGGATTACAAACCAGGTTTTGTGGTCTATCACTTCACAAACTTGATTGTTGGCGCACACATGTTAGATTTTTATCATTCAATCTAGCATAATGATCTTAGGATCTTTAATAGAGAGAATAACATGCATAGCAATAAAACACAAGAGATGAGAGACACAAAGAATTTTTCTCAGGGAAACCATAAAGGAGAAAACCCCGCAACTTCCTCATAGATAGAATGAGCACCAATGGCAGCAGTAAAACCCAAAAAAATAAAGATGATCTCCACAGCTTCTGTCTTTCTCTCTCACTTGAGAGAAATTCTCCTCTCTCACTCATGCACCCCAATAAGTGAGCGTGTGTGTGATAAATAGAGAGGCTCACTCTTTATTTATATTCTTTCGTTCACTTGAAACCCACTCCAACATGTCGTCCTCACTTAACAATTACTTACTAGAGCTGACATCTCTAGGAGTGTCTAATAACCCTAGTGCCCCGCAACTTGTGGGGACTTTTCCTCCTCCAACCAACAAGGATGTTTATCCTTAACACAATGATGGGGACTGTTGCCCCAACTTACAATGACTCACCTAGGGTCGAATTCTCTAGGATATTCTAATAACCCTAGGGCCCCACAACTGCGGGGACTTTAACCCTTAACAAATAGGAGGGTTACCCACAATGACTTGACATGACTTGTTCACATTATAGAAACTCTCGATCGAAACATCCGGGAATGACATGACTCAATTACATTACAAACACATCTCGGAATAAACATCGAGGTATAATACATAAGATATACAAGTGAATACATTCCGAAGTTACAATTACATCAACACTCCCTCTTAACTAGGAAGGTATTCTCTCGACACAATTTNTCATCATTGATTTCTCGTCATCTTCAAGTCATCTTCATCTTTAGGTCATATTCATATTCAATTCATATTCATCTTCAGGTCATCTTCATCTTCAAGTCATCTTCATCTTTAGGTCATCTTCATCTTCAAGTCATCCTCATCTAGATCTGGATCATAACTCGATCTGGATCATCATCACTGCTGGATCATCATCAAGTCTATATCATCACTTGATCTAGATCATCACTACTGGATCATCATCAAGTGCGGATCATCACTTGATCTGGATCGTCACTGCTGGATCGTCATCAAGTCTAGATCATCACTTGATCTGGATTTTCACTACTGGATCATCACTTGATCTAGATCGCCACTACTGGATCATCATCAAGTATAGATCATCACTTGATCTAGATCATCATCAAAGATGGATCATCAATGAATCATCATCATCATTACTGCTTCTGCTATCTCAATCAAATGGTGCTATCTCTTCATTCTTCTTGTTACAGGAACTTCTACAGAGCCAGCCCTTTTTCATATTGGTTGTAGGCCTAGCCTACATGTAGGTCTTCTTCAGCGCTTATATTTGACACTAAGTTAGAATGGCCCGCCCAGATATTACATCTGACCTCATCTTGTCAAAAAGGCATGCCTAACACTCACATCTGACCTCGTCTTGTCAGAAAGGCCCAACATTCACATCTGACCATGTGTAAACACATCGTGCTAGAGGGCTCATCACTTATATCCGACCATGTGCAAACACACTGCATTGGAAAGGATATGCACTTACATTTGACCATGTTCGAAAACACCACATCGGATGGGCTTGGCACTTATAGTCGACCATGCTCGAAAGCACCGCATAGAAAAGGCTCATCACTTACATTCGATCATGATCGAAAGCACTGCATCGAAAGGGATTTGCACTTACATCCAACCATGCTCAAAAGGACTGCATCAAAAGGGCTATCAGTCCCATACTAAGGATTCCTAGTAACTGACCAGGTGCCTTCATTCTCCCAGAGAATGGAATCAGCCCTTATATATGATCAAGTGGGAACACCTCCCTCAATCACATCAGAATGGCCATGTGCTCACATATGATCATGTAAGTCTACATCCTATAGTCATATCAGAATGAACCTCGGTCCTAGACTGAGTTTTCCTGGTAACTGACCAGGTGCCTCCATTCCAAGAATGACATTTATCCCTTACATCTAATCATGTAGGGACCAATCCTACAGTCACATTAGAATGGCTTAGCACTCATATCTGACATGGAAGGAACCAAATCCTCTCACCATGACAGAATGGCTCAGCCCTTACATATGAACATGGAAGGAACCTAATCCTCTCACAATGTTAGAATGGCTCTCGGTCTCATCATTTCCCCTCAATCTCGAGAACACCAAGCTTCTCCCTTCACTTTGGCCATTTCTAGCATAGAATCATATCAGGGATGATTACGTCCAAGGATAACTTGCGAGCTTTGCTAGGACTTATGCTGAGACAACCTGTCTCATCAGCTATCCTAGAAATCCTTCTTTCAAGATATCTTGATCTGGATCATTGCTCCTCTCTGCATCATACAAAAAATGCAAGTCATATCAACCAAATCAAATAGTAGTTTTCAAAATAAGCATACTACCTCCCAAATAGCAAGTGGCAACATATTTTGCCTCAGCTGTACTCAGTGCCATGCAGGACTCCATCCTTCCAAACCAAGAGATCACACTTGATCCCATACTCAACTGTACCCTTCAGGTACCTCACTGCATGCTTTGCAACCATCAGGTGAACATCTCTCAATGTGTTCATAGCAAAGCAAATATATAGTCTCGTATTCGTCAGGTACATCAAGGAATAAATCATTCGACAATACATCGTGGCATCAACCGTCTCTAATGAAGCATCACTCAATAGCTTCATGTTCGATGCCATAGGTGTGGTCATGGCCTTACAGTCCATCACCATGAACCCCTTCAGGATCTCTACTACATACTTCCCTTATCCGAGGAAGATTCCATCCGCATTCTTCCACACCTCCATGCCTTGAAAATAGTGCATCGACACATAACAGGAGCATCACTAGTCTTTCACCTTCAACCTTGAAGCAAAGGTTGTAATCCTCTTTACTCCTAGTAAAGCCTAGAGTCATCAGTAATCTATCCATCCTGTCATACCATGTCGAACCTCAGGATCTTTTGCAGTCACTCCCTCTGAAGCGGAGCATCATACTTCCTCTATCTTTCGTACTCTATGCACTGAAACATTCTGTACCAGAGTGACAAGTAGATTCCTCTACTAATAACATTCTATGTATCCATCTAGGATCATTGGATACCAAGATATTGAACTTTTTCAAACGTTCTTCTCGCACCCATCTGTGAGCTTGTCATCCTCTATCAACCTTGTAGCAAAGGTTTAGATCTTCATCAAGCTCCTCATGTATGTGTTATCCCATGTGTGTCTTCTGAGCTCGTACAAGGCCTTCTTTAATTCGCACACATGATTCTTCCTGTCATGTGTATTTCTAGTGGCTGCAAACATCTCTTCATAGTCTATGGCTCGTGCCACGGATCTTGCCTTGTATCCCATGATGTTTCCATCTACTGCATGATTGAACTACGAACTTCCCTTCATGTGTTGATACCGCATTCTAGACATCATTCTTCTTGAACCTTTCTTCTTGGTTACTTCTTCATGGATGGAATGTTTTGCATTAATGATGTCGCTGCATTCGTCATATTATTCTTTATCTGAACTGTCCTCACTTGTTCTTTGGAACAAGTCTCATCCTTCTTTGCTTGTAGGTAATTATGTATGCGATCTTTCCTACAAGTCAAACACATTTGTATGGTTAGAAACATTTCATATGGCATATTCAAAAAGAAAAATTCTTATGCATAAATATATGGTCATGCAACTACTTTAGCCAATACAACATCCATCCATATCTCACGGAAACTTTATAGATGCCTTCCATCTCTACCAGGACAACATTGAGATTGTGCACTAATCCAATATGTCAGCAAAGAGGTTTCATTCTAGATAAGTAGTAATGGAGAGTTTTATAGCACCATGAGCTACTTACCCATCACATGCATATTAGTAGTATACTATCATTAATGCAAACATTCTATCATGCATAATACATTAACTGAATATAAATAATTGCATAATCAAAACAATATCATGAAATGACAATTGAATACTTATCTTTATTTGTTTCATAGGTAGACTCATTATTGAGCCTTCAGCTTCATCATCTTCTTCACTCATCATTTATTATCCAAATGCTAATTTGGATAAGAGTTTCTTAAAGAGTTGATTCCTTCATATTCCTCATCGCTTGAGAAAACATACTACCTCCCAAATAGCAAGTGGCAACATATTTTTCCTCAGCTGTACTCAGCACCATGCAGGACTCCATCCTGCCAAACCAAGAGATCACACTTGATCCCTGTTGCCACCTTTTCACACACCTGGATCACGTGGCAGAAATCTTCAAGCCACTCGGTGTGTCCTTGGGGGCAAGTCTCGAGTCAAGGCTGTCACC
>LPNX010855446.1:246025-271169 GCA_001517045.1 Pseudotsuga menziesii
CCATACTCAACTGTACCCTTCAGGTACCTCACTGCATGCTTTGCAACCATCAGGTGAGCATGTCTCAATGTGTTCATAGCAAATAAAATATCTATTCTTGTATTTCTCAGGTACATCAAGGAATAAATCATCCGACAATACATCGTTGCATCAATCGTCTCTAATGAAGCATCACTCAATGGCTTCATGTTCGATGCCATAGGTGTGGTCACGGCCTTGCAGTCCATCACCCTGAACCTCTTCAGGATATCTACTGCATACTTCCCTTATCCGAGGAAGATTCCATTTGCATTATTCCACACCTCCATGCTTAGAAAATAATGCATCGACACATAACAGGAGCATCACTGGTCTTCTGCCTTCAACCTTGAAGCAAAGGTTGTAATCCTCTTTACTCCTAGTAAAGCCTAGAGTCATCAATAATCTATCCATCCTGTCGTACCATGTCGAACCTCGGGATCTTCTACAGTCACTCCCTCTGAAGTGGAGCATCATACTCCCTCTGTCTTTCATACTCTATGCACTAAAACATTATGTACCGGAGTAACAAGTAGATTCCTCTGCTACTAACATTCTATGTATCCATCTAGGATCATTGGATACCAAGATCTTGAACTTTTTCAAACGTTCTTCTCGCACCCACCTGTGAGCTTGTCATCCTCTATCAACCTTGTAGCAAAGCTTCAGATCTTCATCAAGCTCCTCATGTATGTGTTATCCCATGTGTGTCTTATGAGCTCGTACAAGGCCTTCTTTAATTCCCACACATGATTCTTCCTATCATGTGTATTTCTAGTGGCTACAAACGTCTTTTCATAGTCTATGGCTCGTGCCACTGATATTGCCTTGTATCCTATGATGTTTCCATCTACTGCATGATGGAACTACGAACTTCCCTTCATGTGTCGATACCGCATTCTAGACATCATTCTTCTTGAACCTTTCTTCTTGGTTACTTCTTCATGGATGGATTGTTTTGCATCAATGATGTTGCTGCATTTGTCATATTATTCTTTATCTAAACTGTCATCACTTGTTCTTCGGAACAAGTCTCATCCTTCTTTGCTTGTAGATAATTATGTATGCGATCTTTTGTCACATACCCCAATTTTGTAAAATTATGTAAATTGTTTTATTATATTTTTGAGACATTATGTTAAACTTAATCCTAAGTAGGGATTGATGAATCAGCAGAGTCAATAGTAATGGAGTGTAATTCAGAATATTTTATTATCAATAAATAAATTATGGAGACAACGGCATGGGAGAGCCGTTAAAAGACGTTACTGGTCAAACTGGTGGATGGAACTAGGTGGAAAGGAAAAAGACAAGTGGCAGCATTCTCAAACACTTCCTAAGTTGCAGGTGGAAACTTCCCTATATTTGGGGTCATGATTCCCCAAGAAAGTGGAATCAGAGCAGGTGGCTCATTAAATGACAGTTAACCCAACAGAGACCTAGGCAATCTTTTAAAAGAACTCAATGCAGAGAGCTGAGGCTGCTCAGAGATTTTCCAGAGAGAATTCATTCAGGTGAATGTTATTCAGGAAATCCATTGAGGAAGAGGGAAATACAGTAAGGAAGTTGTTTTAGGAGGATTGCTGTAGTAACTTGATTTTTAATTACAGCTATTGGGCTGAAGAGAACTGACTGATAGTTTTGAGTTAATACTGAGTTGAAGACTGGTATCTGACTTTGTTGCACCTAGTTCCAGCCAGGGAGACCAGAGCAAGCTCGGGGCTCCTGAGAAGTTGTTGTCTGAGCGCTCTCTAGGATTTGGTAGGGAGAAACAGCCTCCCATTGCTGTTGTTGTCCACAGTTAAACAGGTTCTGTCACTTATTTTCTTATGTTTACCAAGTCTGAATAGATGCATGTTATGTTTATTTTATATGTCTGAGGAGTTAATTAGTTTAGAAAAGTTAATATCTCAGAATATCAGTAGTTAATATGATAAAAGTTACTGTGTTTTTCCACATCTGGGATCACCAGATCGTACTCCAGCACAGTATCTCGGTGTTGAGAAGTAGTATTCTTCTCAACCGAGTTTCCTATTTTTTTTACTTGCAGTTACTACAAGTGTTTTCACAAATTCATAAGTTATTTTCCTACAGTCTTAAAAACTATTCCTAGTACTGTATTGTTGTTTCATTTAGTTTCTTTTGTAAGAATAGATATTAGAAGTTAGACTGGAAATTCATACTGTTTACTATATAGTTCCATTCCATGTTTTCGGATAACTTCATTACTAAAAATAAACTCAAGAAAGAACTAGTTATGTAATAGTAGATACTACTGTCAACTATTCCAGATGGGAGGTTATGAATGTTTATATTGTTTCCATTCTTTATTAATTACCTTCTTTTATTTTAGACTAGGTTCGAACAGGTCACAGAGTTTACATTCTTTTATTCCGAATAGAATTATGTTAATGTTTGTACTTACAGTAAATTCATAAGTAACTTTATAACTAAGGAAAATAAACTAATTACAGTAGAATATAAATAGAATAGTATAAACTATAAAGGAATAAAAAAAAAATATTATTCAAACATATTATAAAAATAAACAAGGTTACATAGATGGAAAATATATTACTCCAATTAAAATAGGATTATTATTTTGTAATGGTAATTACTAATATAATAATAATATTTATCCAATATAAACTTAAGAAATAACAAATATTATTATATTATAAAATGGGGTTAAAATTACCCTGTTCTACAGTCAACTAGACTTTTACAAGAGTTTTTAGTTAAAATAAATTAAACACCAAATATAAAAACCTATATGGTTTAAGGATATAAATCCTATATATATATTACTTAACAAAGTTTTTCATAATAAGAAAACTATAGTATAACTCAGGTACTTAACCTGACAGCAACCTTATAAAAGATTTTTACTTTAATAAAATAACTCAGTGCATAATTAACATAAAGGTAAATAACAGAATTGCTCGTACGATGAGCTTAATCAATAGGGTAATAATATTTTATTTAACCATAAATACAACAGAGTAGAATTATTATTACTTAATATCAAATTAAGAAATAGTATTGTTTTCAAACTGTAAAAATTAGGGTTAAACCCTATAATATCCTGTTTTTGCAAGTAGATAATAATTATAAAAATAAGACAACAATTTACTTACAGCCGCATTTTTAAAACAATACTATAAGGTTGTTCTCAGCCTGTATATTACTTATTTCTTACACAGATCATAACTAAGAAAACAGTAATAATCTCTTAAACGGTATTAGGGTTTGACCCTATAAATACCTGTATATGCAATGAAGTATTATTTATAAATTAAGACAATAAACTTACTTACGACCGCTTATAAATTTACAGTGGAAGGTTATCACAATGCCTGCATCTATCTTTATACTCTTTATAAATTAAATTTAAAAACTGTATATGGTAAAACAGATCAAAATTTACAGAAAGACAGTAAAATTATTTATATTATAAACCCTTGGGTGAAAAAACCTAAACCAATAAGAGTACAGTCATAATGAAGAGTCGAGGTCTTAAACTCTTTGCAAACAGCAGCAAGGGTTCCAGGCATCGTAAGCCAACCCTCGGAGGTTCCAACTGAAAACCATAAGGAGGACAAGCCATGGTGTAACCAGGCTTACCAGGATTGCAGAAGCTGTCCTCAATCTCCTTACCAAAGGCCGCGCGCTTGGAGCTTTAAAACCTGCAACCACAAGAGTAAACCCCACTTTAAAATATTGTAACCTGTGTTAAAGGAAATAACTTACAGCTAAGTAAAACTAGTAAGCGAAAGTCTGAGTTCCTATTTCTTACCTGTTCGTTGAAGAAGCTTGACTGCTGGTAATGACGTCCCTACTAACAGCACAAGAAAGCAACACTACGGCCAAGAAGAATAGGAAGAATAACTCCCAAACCATGCACAGAGATTAAATACTGTAAGTCCAACCATCGAAAACCCTGGAGGAAGGTGTTAACACCGGCGAGGGTTCGGTTTAGTATGACAGAAGAAAATATAATATGTGTACGAAGGACTAAACCTCAACATGAAAACATTGGGAGCAAGCCACGACTGGGAAACAGACATGGAGGATACTTCACAGATGGGAGGTCACGCCAAAATTCCCAGCACAGTCGTAGAGCGACCAGCGCCGAGGAAAAAGGAGCAAATGAAGTCAGGTTAACAACCAAGGCTTATATCCACGTAGTGCTTGGCTGGGATAATGCCACGAAATCGGTTTGATTATCATTGCAAAGTGGGTTTAAGTCTATAGTCAACCAGCGATCTTTTGATGGAGGAATGATTTCTCCAAATCATTCGAATGATCAAGTTTATCCAAAGTCGGGGAGCAAGACTCGTCAACTAACACTGCATGCCAATGATATATGTCAATATTCACCACTCTATTGCTTAAATCATTGAAAATCATATTAAATCTAATATGAACATCATAGTAATCATAAGTTTGATGATCGGGAGGTGTTCGAATTTGGGATAGAGACATTGTTAATATAGTTTATATATTCTTGAAGGGTAGTATAGTATGTGATAGTATATATAGAGAGATTTTTTACTTGGCGCATGTTTCATATAAACCTATTTCATTATGTTTTAAATTGCCTCAAAACTCTAAATAGGTAAAAGAAACATTAATAAAAAGATCTTAAATGGTTAATTAAGTGCACTCTATTTAAACTTTGGGTTACATTATAGTATTGCCATTAACCTTGTAGATCATCCCTTGTTGAAGTAATAACTCTGTAATAAGATAAACCTCCCCTTTGAAAAGGGTTAGTCTTAAAATTATTCCAAGTTCAAATCTAGGATAAATACTATAGAATTGTTTAATGATTTCTAGTTTTACAAACTAAATTCCTTTATTGTTAGTATAGTCTAAAAGTTCATAAAGGAAGGCATGATGGTAGGAGGATAGGTATAGTTTCTTTCTGCTTGTAATCTTCTAGATGAGTGATTATAGAGATTAAATTAGCATCTTTAGTACTAATTACTAAATGACAAGGGAGTAATATTTACCATGTGGAAATGAGGTTTTTAGTTAAAATAATACCCTTATTTATAAGCGAGGATTTGGAAAGGATAGGCCAAACCCTTGCAGTATTACAGGAAGTCCTTATCATTTCCATTTGACTGGGAATGCTTGCTTATATCTGGATTCTATATATTGGGTTCCGCAAATGTGTTTCTATACTCTGATTTATTTTAAAAGAATTAAAGGATACATGTATATAAAATGCAACTGTAATAGAATAGAGAAGATGACAGATCAATAGGAACATAATTATATTTTGCTAGAAAGAAAGCAATTGATTTTACCTTTGCAAAAGTTGAAATAAACTATCTCCTACTATGTCTCTTACGATAATCTTAGTAAATACTTTATAATTTCAAAATGCAGCGACACAACCTTTTACCTTTACGTCTGTAAGAAAAGTAGAAACCGTTGCGTTAGCTCGAAAGCTAAGTAAGCCCAGTTATGCATAACAGTTCACCTTATGGTCAAAAGGAACAAAATTCAGTAAGCTGTAAAATATGTTCGACAACTAAACATACTAACTGATCAATTCAATAGCAAGCTGTTAACACTTAACTAATTAATGTTAGTTAATCTGATTTACTTCAATCTTTTGCAGATTTAAAATTTTTTAAATTTTTTCGGAAATTTTGGGTTTTGACATCTTTCCTACAAGTCAAACGCATTTGTATGGTTAGAAACATTTCATATGGCATATTAAAAATGAAAAATTCTTATGCATAAATATATGATCATGCAACTACTTTAGAAAATACAACATCCATCCATATCTCATGGAAACTTTCTAGATGCCTTCCATCTCTACTAGGAAAACATTGAGATTTTGCACTAATCCAATATGTCAGCAAAGAGGTTTCATTCTAGATAAGTAGTAATGGATAGTTGTATAGCACCATGAGCTACTACCCATCACATGCATATTAGTAGTTTACTGTCATTAATGAAAACATTCTATCATGCATAATACATTAATTGAATATAAACAATTGCATAATCAAAACAATATCATGAAATGATAATTGAATACTTATCTTTATTTGTTTCGTAGGTAGACTCCTTATTGAGCCTTCAGCTTCATCATTTTCTTCATTCATCATTTACTATCCAAATGCTAAGTTGGATAAGAGTTTCTTCAAGAGTTAATTCCTTCATATTCCTCATCTCTTGAGGAATCTTTTTTGGATGGTGAGAGCTTGATCTTCAGTTGCTCCCATCTTCTCTTCTCTTATTATGAGTCGAGCTTCTTCCTCTTCCAAGAGTTTGCCAAAAGTAATCACTTCCTTTTGGAACGCATTCCTTGAATGAATGAATCCCATGATCATGGGAGGCCATTCAAGGTAACTTTTGCATTCTCCACTTCTTCTTCTACCACTTCAAGTTGTTCTTTGATTTGAGAGACCCTTGTAAAGTATGACTGTATTCTAGATCTTCACATTCTTCAAAGTCATATTCTGATTTATGTTCTTCCCTTCAAATATCTTGGTCAAGGAATCAAACATCTTCGGTGTCTTTAGGAAAGACACTTGTGGTACAAGTTGATATGTGATTGAATCAACAATGATATTCTTCGCCTTGACCAAGTTCTTCTTGTGTAAGGCTTTGAGCCTTATCTCCCTATGGAACTGGAACCTCTCTACTTATATAGGTATCCAATTCATGTTCTTCATAGAGATCATATACTTCCATTCTTGGAAGTTTTCAAATTCACAAAGCTTATCATCAATCTGATGTGATACATCACTTTGAAATGAGAACCTTAAGTGAAAATAGCAAAAGATTAGATCTTACTGATTTGAGGTGTCCGTCTTGGTTCTGGAGCTGGATGATCTAAAGTTTGTCAGAGAAACCCTAATTTTCAAAAATTGGAATCTTTTATATCTGATTGGATAGAAAGATAGATCTCTTCAAGTTGAGCTTTCCAATGTACTCCTTTTCTGAAAACAGTGGAGGGAAGCTTCTGGAACAGGAAACCCTAGTTTTCCAATTTCTCTTGCAAAATTTTCTGTTACTATATGTGCGGTATCTATGAAATTACGTCTCCTATAATTCTAAAACTTTTCATGGAGGTAGCCTCACCTATCCCTGTTCCATCACCATAGGTTTCATTAGAATTGGTTTCACCAATTGGGACTTAGGATCATTTTCCCAAGGTGACCTGTTACAAGACTGTTCAGAATAGCGAAGTTGTACGGACGTCCATGTCTCACTGGTTCATCTTTTGATTCTGAAACTATGGCCACAGAAATTAAAGTTTGTTCCCTTTATGGAACATCTTTAGAAATTTAATTTGGACCTTTTTAACCCAAAGTATAACAATTATCCCCAGGTGTCCTGTTTAGGGATGAATTCTGGAAGAGGCTGAAACCCTAACTTAGAGGGATCATATCTCCCAGAATATCCTGAATCTGAGGAAATTTTTTTGATACATTGTAAATCAAGATTGTGTCTTCGACATATGCAATTTTTAGCTCCTGAACCTTCCCCAATACTGAGATATAGTGAATGTTACAAAACTTATCAGTTTTAGTATTTTAGGGTTTTTCCAGCTTGGGGTCAAACTAGGGTTCGACTTTCCTGGAGTTTCACCCAACCAAAAATCTTGACGCAGGTCTCTAAAATTTTATTTTGATGAGGAGAGAAATCCTATGCTGGGCTCACTCAAAAATTCCTCTTTTGTAAGAATCCCTAATTTCCCACACCAAAAACTGAAAATGCTCAGAATCGAATTCCGCTTCAACAGAAAGATGTGTCCTTCAATGGAGAGTCAACCTAGCATACTTTTGCTGATGGATTGTGGAGGGAGACCTAAAAATTAAGAAGCCCTAGCTTTTGCATTTGTACAATGTATTCTGCTCAGGTTAGCTCTGATACCATGTTAGATTTTTATCATTTAAGCTAGCATCATGATCTTAGGATCTTTAACTGAGAGAATAACACGCACAACAATAAAACACAAGAGACGAGAGACACAAAGAATTTTCCTCAGGGAAACCATAAAGGAGAACAACCTGTAACTTCCTCATAGATATAATGAGCACCAATGGCAGCAGTAAAACCCGAAAACATAAAGATGATCTCCACATCTTATGTCTCTCTCTCTCACTTGAGAGAACTTCTCCTCTCTCACTCATGCGCCCCAATGAGTGAGTGTGTGTGTGATAAATAAAGAGGCTCACTCTCTATTTATATTCTTTCGTTCACTTGAAGCCCACTCCAACATGTTGGCCTCACTTAACAATTACTTACTAGAGCCGACATCTCTAGGAGTGTCTAATAACCCTAGTTCCCCACTTCTTGTGGGGACTTTTCCTCCTCCAACCAACAAGGAGGGTTATCCTTAACACAATGGTGGGGAATATTGCCCCAACTTACAATGACTCACCTAGGGTCGACTTCTATAGGATATTCTAATAACCCTAGCGCCCCACAACTGTGGGGACTTTAACCCTTGACAAATAGGAGGGTTACCCACAATGAATTGATATGACTTGTTCACATTATAGAAACTCCTGATCAGAACATCTGGGCATGACATGACTCAATTACATTACAAGCACATCCTGGAATAAACATCAGGGTATAATACATAAGATATGCAAGTGAATACATTACGAAATTACAATTACATCAACAAAACATCCATATGCAAACAATGTCAAAAAGGAACTCAACCAAGGTACTATAGCCCTTTCCTCATTCATATCATGAGAGATTGATGGAGGAAATTAGCAACACAGATGATCGAGAGGAAATTAGCAACCAAAAGTCATTCAGGGACACTTGACCAATTCAAGGTCGGGCTCCAAAAACCAAACCAAGAAATGATTTTTGATTTCATCAGCTCCTACAGGTGTGTTTGGCATGGGCTCCATGGGAAATCCACCCCCGGCTGCTTGGTACAGGGTTTTGCAGGGCCAATGCACCATTTCCAGGGTTGTTTGGACCCCATTTTCATGCGACTTTCAACTCGACATAACTCAACAACCAGTTGTTGGATCGATGAGCTGTTGACTCTGTTGGTCTCCTAGAATTCCATTACCTCTAGTGGGACCTCTCTACCATGTTTTCATGTCCTAGGGTTTTGCTCAGTTTCCTTCAATGCAGCTATCGCATTGGTGGATCAACTCTGCAATAGCCTTCACAATGCCATTATTGGTAGTGTTTACATATCGACATTGGCCACACACATTTTTCAAATCCAACGACATGCAATCTTGCTGCTCCATTTTGTTTTTCTCTCCTGGACTGAGAGTGACCAAGTGTCCTTGAGCGACATTTTCATGCGACTTTCAACTCAACATAACTCGGAAACCATAGGTTGGATCGAGGAGCCGTTGACTTCGTTGGTATCCTGGAATGCCATTACCTCTAGTGGGCCCTCTCCACTACGTTTTCATGGCTCAGTGAGTTCATTGTGCATCAGTTTCGTAAACTAGGGCTTTTCTCAGTTTCCTTCAATACAACTCTCGCATTGGTGGGTCAACTCTGCAAAACCCTCCACCATTCCAATATTGGTAGTTTTCTCATATCGGCATTGGCCATACACACTAGTCGAAGCCAAATCCATGCAATCTTGCTACTCCGTTTTCTCTTTCGGTCCAGGACCGAGAGTGACCAAGTGTCCCTGAATGACATTTTCATGTGACTTTCAACTCGAAATAACTTGGAAAAAAGAGGTCAAATCGATGATTCGTTGACTTTGTTGGTCTCCTAGCATGTGATTACCTCTAGTTTTTTCTCTCCACTGGGTTTGCATGGCACGGTGAGTTCATTGTGCATCAGCTTCGTACACTAGGGTTTTTCTCAATTTCCTTCAATGCAACTCTCACACTGGTGGGTTAAATCTGTAAAACCCTCCACTATGTTAGTCTTGCTAGTGTTTCCATATTGGCATTATCAATACACACTTGTTAGAGCCAACGACATGCAATCTTGCTGCTCCGTTTGGTTTTTCGCTCCCGTTACGAGAGTGACCAAGTGTCCTTTAATGACATTTTCATGCAACTTTCAACTAGATAACTGGAGGTCGGATCAATGAGCCTTTAAATATGTTGGTCTCTTGGCATTCCATTACCTCTAGTGGGACCTCTCCACCGCATTTGCATGGCTTAGTGAGTTCATTGTGCATCAGTTTCATCAACTAGGGTTTTTCTCAATTTCCTTCAATGCAACTCTTGCATTGGTGGGTCAACTCTACAAAACCCTCCACCGTTCCAGTATTGGTAGTGTTTCCATATTGGAATTATCCATACACACTTGTCCGAGACAATGGCATGCAATATTTCTGCTCCATTTGGTTTTTCGCTCTCGGCCCGAGAGTGACCAACTGTACCTAAACGACATTTTCATGTCACTTTCAACTCGACATAACTTGACAACCAGAGGTTGAATCGACGAGTCGTCGACTTCATTGGTATCTTGGAATGCCATTACCTCTATTAGGCCCTCTCCACCACATTTTCATGGCCTAGTGAGTTCATTGTGAATCGGTTCGTAAACTAGGTTTTTTCCTAGTTTCCTTCAATGCAACTCTCACATTGGTGGGTCAACTCTGGAAAACCCTCCATCGTGATAGTATTGGTAGTGTTTCCATATCGGTATTGTCCATACCCACTTATTGAATCCAATGACATGCAATCTTGTTGCTTCATTCATTTTTCTCTCCCGGACAGATAGTGACCAAGTGTCCCTAAACGACATTTTCATGTGATTTTCAACTCGACATAACACGACAACCGGAGGTCGGATGGACGAGTCGTCGAATGCGTTGGTCTCTTGGAATTCCATTACCTATAGTGGAACCTCTCCACCATGTTTTCATGTCCCAGTGATGTTTATTGTGGATCCAATGGCAGTTGTGTTATTCAATTTGGACATTGCAATCATCAAATATGACTATTTTAGTAAAACCACTTGTTTAAGCCTAAGCATGGAAAAATTTAAGGATCATAATTTCTTAAATTGTAGAAGCCTTGGTGAATATTACTAATTCTTGAATTTTTAACCATAAAATGTTTGACCATATTTTCAACCACAAAATGATTGGTGATATATGAATTGTTTTTGTTGTCCAAATCTTGTGTACTTGCAGATTTGAATTTAAACTTATATTATTTTCATGATCGGGTATATTCTGGCATTGGTTATGAATTCTAATTTGGAAAAAATATGGGTTGAATTTGTTAAGTGATTTAACACATATGTTGAAAATAAAAATTTTAACATATATCTTGAAAATAAAAGAGTATATTTATTGATGTTGTAATTTGTTGTAATAAGAGATTCTGGATATGTTATTTGCTTGGAAAGGGTGCCCTAAGGGATGTATCTTCATGGTGTTAACATACACTTGGACTAGGGTTTATTTTTTTGGGTTTCCTTGTGATATTAGGATGAATATAAGTGAAATATTGGACCATAGTGACCACCTTCACACACATGTTGAGAAGAAGAAAATGAGCATAGTAACCACCTTGGCACACATATTGAGGATAAGCATTGGATCATTGTAACCACCTCTAACACATATGTTGAGGAGCATTGGGAACAAGAAGATGTTGTACACAAATAGAGGAGGAATGCATTACATGAGGAAACTTGGATATGCATGAGGACACTAGGGTTTATATATGTAAGTAAACCTTGGAGAAGGAGATATAATACTAGAGGAACTTATGGTTGTCTTGCATATTCTGTAGCTCTTGTTGTGAAGGAAAAGGAGGTATAAATAGGGTTCCAACCCTATAGAAGATACAAAGAGAAGAGATAATGTCTTTCATGATATTGTATTCATGTTCTTGTGTGATACATGGAGGTTAGGGAAAGACCATGGAAAAATTAACTTAATAAGTCTCAAGCTTCTTTTTATGACTTGCTTAGAAGAATATTTTTTTAATTTTATCTTATTTACCCTGGAGGTATTGGTTCTTGTGTTTATGCAATATTCAAAGATGTAGGTTTTGAGGAATTATCCTAGTATAGACATGTTGACGTCCAAACTGGTGCTAGACTTATCTGAAAGGCCATGTGCTTCTATGATGAACGATGATAAGGGTTTATAAACCCTAATGAGGAAAACAATAATAGTGTGGATACCTAAATGACAACAATGATAGTTTGGGGCTAGATTCGCTTATGGTTTCCAAATATATATACATACATATCATATATATACATATATATAAGAAGGGACCTCCTCAAGGAAGAACACGTTTTATGTCTTGGACCTCCTCACACGTGTTTTTTCTTTTGTGTTATTTTAGTTTCTCTTATGTAGAACTAGTTCGACCATATACCTAAGCTACAAGAGAAAATATAAAAAATCTAGGGTTTCACGAATTACAAACCATAAGCCTAAAAACTAGGGTTTATAAATTTACACATATAACTACAAACTAGGGTTTTATAAAGTAGAAATTCACATACAAAGATATCATGTGCTATGTTAGTCTCACTTATGTAGAAATACTTAAACAACATACTGAAGCTACATTCATAAATAGAAAAAAAACATAGGGTTTCATGAACTACAAACCACAAACCACAAACCTAAAAAATAAGGATTACAAATACCTAGACCATATACCTAATCTATAAGAACAAATGTCAAGAAATCTAGGGTTTCTTGAAGTAGAAACCACAAACTTAAATTCTAGGGTTCACATATTTAGACATAGAACTACAAACTAGGGTTTATGAACTCATTAGATTTATATCATTATATTTATTAGTGTCACTTAACTTGAAACTAGTAGAACCATATACCTAGAAGATATATACCTACACTACAACATAGATAGGGTTTCATGAACTACATTGGATGTAATTTTCCTTTCAATTATGCATGTGGTTGAAGCATGTTAGTGGTGTTGATGGGACATCATCATCATATCGTACAAAGTCAACCTCTTTTGTAACCGACATACATTGACATAAACCCCAATCAATCCACTTTTCATGAAGATAGGATTGTCAAACTAAGAATCATTTCTAGCCATGTCAAAATGATTATGATAGTCCAAAACACTAATTTACAGCTTTCCAAATTGAGTGTACAATCCCAAATGCAAGTACAAATGATAAGCAATAGTTGAAATGGCACTTTGAATTAGTGAAAGGTACTGTCAAAACAAAGTATTTCCATCCAAGCATTTAGCATTATGACAATCCTATATTTCACCTTTTAGCTTGTCAAGACAAAGGTACAATCTTTTTAGTAAACATCAGTGATAAACAATTTTATAAGTGCCAAGTTTCCAAGCCAATGGGACTCTTAAACCAAATCAAATTTCTAGTCAAGTAAAATGTCTTATGTCAATCCAAGATGTAATTTCCATTGAAGTAGGAATCATAACAAGTATATTCACTTGGCTTTTGATGACACAATGAATTTCAAGAAATTCAAGGCCTTTTCTTGTATTTTTCCAAGTTATGGATGTTTGTATACCACTGTAAGATTTGTTTAAGTATGGCTCAGAATGATTGTTTAGATACAGTCCCTTTAGGGTGTCTTTGTGCCACCTTAAATTGGGTTATGGAAAAATTTGAGGTGAGGTGTTAGTGAACAGGTAAGATAGGAAAGAAAGGAAGTGGCCTTAGGCTATGATAGGTGGGTAAGGAGGATATTAGGGTTTCTCTAAATAGGATATTACAGTCAAGAATTTAGGGTAGCTATTAACCCAAAAAATCCCTCACTCAGCTCTACATGGCCTACACCACCCAATAACACCCATGCACGACCCTCATTTCACCCCATTAGACCTCCACACCCTCAAAAAGGCTTAAGAATGAGCAAAAGGGCTTAAAAACCACAAAAAAAGAGCCTAAATAGTTCTCCTAGGGGCTAAAACCCCTCAAAGGGGATAAAAACCCCAAAAGGAGATAAAAATAGGGTGAAATGAGCTAAAAGCCCAAAAAAGGGGATAAATCCTAAACCAGGGGCTTAAAACCCTAAAAAGCCCCAAAAAGCTATAAATAGAGGGGTGGGGGTCACTCTCAAATGACTTCTCCCTTGCATACTATTATGCTACCCAAGTGGATGCCTTGAGATCCTTTGTCTCTCAAGCCACCCACACTCCCTCTCCTCCATCTTCCATTGAGCCATAGCTCCCCCATCCAAGAGAGGTGCTTCTCCAAGCTAGGGAATGGTGGCCCATTCCATCAAAGAGAAGGTATAGCTTGTTGTTTATTTATTTGCTTTGGTAGTTTGCTCAGTTTTTCCTAACCCAAATTTGTTTGCAGGTTTGTTTCTAATATGTTTTTGCAGGTATTTTTGTTCTAACATTTTTTTGCAGGTTGCTGGAGCTAAACCCTAACAGTGTTTGCAGAGGGGTTTCCAACCATTTCTTTTATTTCATTTCTGCTTTGCTTTCTGTATGTTTGTACTGCATTTCACCAACAAGAACCTACCCTTCCATCCTATAGACGGAAGGTAGCCATTTTTTCCCTGTAGCAAGGGAGAAATCCCTGCTACAGATCTAGCAACGATACTAGGTCGATCGCACAGGATCCCTGGGTTTTATTTTTGCAAGTTTAAATTTTTTCCCTAGGTTAATTTTTTTGTTAAATCCAGCTTAGATTCTAGTTTATTTCCATTTTATGTTACTGCCGAGCCTCCACAAGGAAAATATGAGTCCATTTGGCCACAGTACAGGTTACTGTCTGCCAAATCTAACTCAAGGTCAAAAAATCTCACCTTCCGGAGTAGGTCGCACTTATCAGGCCTAGATACGGGACCAGGTCACTCATTTGGGCCTCACAAGTGCGACCAGGTCACCCTTTTACCCTCGAAAGGTGTGAACCCCTTCCAAAAGACAACCCGCTTCTGTCTGCAAAATCTGAGGGACCCTCTTTCCTGTTTCTGGAAAAATTTGGCGACCCCCTCACCACATTTGACCACAAACATGTGATCTATCACTCAAAATTGGGTTTTTAATAATTAAGGATTGTCAATGCGGCTCAGCCGCCTCTGTCAATCCGAATTGTTTATTTCAGTTTCTGTTTATGTTAATGTCAATTTCATGTACAGAATAAAGTGTAAATTAATTATTTAATGGGTTAATGAATATAGTTTGACTAAAACTCACTTAAAATCAACAATCTTGCTTACCCTTCCTCCTCTACCCAGTCATCACCCTTCGGGGTATTCTAGGATAAGACAAAGGGCATAGCTCGTATAGTAATAGGCACTTCACCCAATATTTTTCGAAACCACTAAAATTGGGTGACTTGGAAGGTAGAGGGGGTAGAGAAGGAGGGCTTCTCACAGTGCTCAGCGTCCTCCCTGTTGACCAACCTTGCATCCAGAAGGTGACCTATGGATCTACGGATGGGCTTAGTCCCATTGTGTTGAGAGCAAAGAACCTTCTCCTGGTTGAAGAAGGATATAGGTGTAAGGTAGTCACCTAGTTAGGCTAACACAATTGAGGATAAAAAATGGCATATGTCTACAAAATTTCTGTTTATTTACTACTTTCATCCACAATGATATGAACTCTGTAGAATATTCATAAACCATTTGCAGCCACCAGATAATAGAAAAACAAAAATACATACACACCATACCATGTAAATCAACCCAAATCAGTTCATGACGCTGAGAGAGCCACTAAAATTTACAAATTTACACTAAGTTAAAAATCTGCAGTCTTTGAGGACATAAGTCCCTGACTTCCTTAACCGTGGGAAGTACTTGGAATCAGCCTAGAAACTCATTGTGAGGAGTAGCATGGGAACCCCAAAGTAGTTGGCCACTAAGAGGAATTGCCAAGCGAAACGGGCAACGACCCCCACCGATTGAGTAGAATGCCCATGAGGAAAAAGCCAAGCATTATCTTCTGGCAGTCTTGGTGGCTGAGTGACCACCTGCAGCTAATAGGTAGCCATTGAAACTGGGGTCCAAAAAATCATTTCCACCAGTTTGATACAAAAATCTAACACAATTGATCCCTCACGCCTAAGAGGCAAACCACCACAATTTAGGTCATTGAACTGACATCATTGAGACCATTCTCGATGACCTCCCACACCATAAGAAGGCCACACAACCTCTGATTCAGATTCAGACCCATATCATTCTGAACCAGACCTGCACACTACACCATCAAGCCCCATGGCTGGTGCAAACTCAGATCCATTTTTTGGCATAGCCATAGCTAGTGGACCCATGTCCACACCACAAAATATCACCAACAACCCTGTAGGTGGCCCCAACATGGTTATGCAAACTATGATAAGTCAGCTGCCACCACCCATATTGATCGGTCAAGCTATCCCACCTGCAACACATGGGGGTAGTGGCCCTTCCACATACACTGCCCCTCCTATCACACATCGGGGCAGTGGACCTTCCACCGACACTGCCCCTCCTATCATACATGGGGGCAGTGGCCCTTCCACCAACATTTTCCCTCCCACCACACTTGGGGGCACTAGCCCATCCACAATGGTGCCACAAGTACCCCCAGCAATGCAGATGCATTATGCACTTGCAAACCCCAAAACCATGGCTGCCCCATCTCACATCAATTTAGGGCCAAACCTCCCTTTCATGGCACATCTCAACTTGGCTAATTTGGCCTAGTTAACAAATTACCCTCTCCGCCATAAAAAAATTTGGCCTCCCATGCCAACCAAACTACCCTCAGATGTTTCCAATTTTGAAGGGAAGGTAGGGGAGTGCCCCCAAAACCACATCATGATGTTTCATCTATGGTGCTCATCAAACAACATCATAGATGATTTGATCAGGCTAAGGCTATTCCAACACACCCTCATAGGTGTCATAGCCAAATGGTACATTGAGTTACCACAAGCCAAGTACCCAAATTTCAACTCCCTGGCTTTCATGTTCCTGCAATATTTCCAACTCCCCATCAGATATGACGGAGGGATGGAGATCTTATTGTTTTGCAGTCAAAATACTACGACCCACATAACTGACCACATCCATGAATGGTGGCAACGCCGTAGTTTGTGTAAGATCCAACTTGATGACAAGATCTTCCTCGATTGGTTCCTTAAAACCTTTCTCCCACCTATAGCAAAGGACGTCGCATCCGAACATCCCTAATCCGAAGAGGAGGCCGTACTGAAATCCCAATAGTTTGATCTGATTTATGCACAGTATGGGTACCTTTACACTATCATTCCAGACACTCCCCATGCAGGCACCTCCTACTGGGATGCACCTGGGGCATCCCATGCTGCAGATGGCATCATAGGCTTGGTCTCTCACTAACCACAACACTATCCAACACCACCTACAATACCACCACAACCAAGCAACACTACTAGTGTTGCCTACCAAAATCAAACTTTGGACTATGCAAGAATGATGTCCCAGTCCGGAGCCACAACTTCTTACGCACAACCTGGGCCACCGCAGCAGGCTCAAGCCTTGGCGTGGCCAACAAAGCAATATGCATGGCAAATTCCCACATTTGTGGCACCGCCACCCACCCAAATCTACTATGCACCACCAATGCAAGCGGTTCAAGCCCCCAGCCCCGCTCCACCCACTCCATTGGGACAAGTGTTTGCACAAAAAAACCGTCCCAACCAGCCATCCCCTAATAATAAACAAGGGCAAGCTAGGAATAACCGACCCCGAAACCAAGGAAACAATCAACTGCAGGGAGGTGGTCAACAACCAAACCCTCCCAACAATGCTGCGGTAAACTAGCTAGTCCAAAATACTCCATGACTAAATTCACCAAGATGCAATGCCCCGACCTCGAAACCAAGGCAACAATCAACTACAGGGAGGTGGTCAACAACCAAACCCTCCCAACAATGTTGTGGTAAATTGTCCAGTCCAAAATCCTCCACGACCAAATGCACCGAGATGCAACACCCCGTTGCGAACAAACCAACCATGCACACTCTGTGACGTCTATGGGCACTACACATTCGAGTGTCCCTTCATGGGTCATGCTAAGCAGACCATTGGGAATGAGGTTCAACATGCCACCAACACAATGGACCAAGCCCAACCCAACCCAAAACCACAAGAACCTCCTCCTATGGTGCTTCAAAACCCATTACCATTTTAAGGATTGGTGGCAACCGCACCCCCTCCCCAACCCAATCCCAACGCTCAGGGGCACTTCCCACGGTAGAAATAAGTGTCCACCGCCTGCTAGCTATGACAACTGAAGAGGTCAATCTAAAAACTAGACGAAATCAGTACAGAAACAACACCAAACCCATTGACACATCAGTGACATCAACATCTAAAATAGTCAATGCACCTCTTCAGTTACGCCCGTTCCCATACCCCCCCATATCCTGGGTTGCCAATAATGCCACAGCTAGAGCTGCTGTCAGCTACAGCATCAGGGATGATTTGGCCCAAACGCCAACCGCCATGTCCACTCTTGAGGTACTCAAAACGTGCCCAATGCAGCGGAAATCTTTACTAGCCGCCCTTGGGGCCATAGACCCCTCCAACTCCAAGTTGATCACATTCGACACGAAGAATGGAGAACCGCGAATGCCATCAACCATTTCCTTCAAATCCTAGTGTCTATCCAAAATTTGGTTGTGCACCGATGCATAATGAATGAGGGGGCATCCACATGCATTATGTCTACCCTAGTTTGGTAGAAACTTGGATCCCCAATTCTACAACCATCCTCCACAACTCTATGAGCTTATGATGGCCATCCCACTAAACCTCAAGGAATCCTCCCCCGTGTGCCCATCACATTAGCCGAGAAGACAGTTCTAATTGACATAGAGGTTTTCAACGCTCAATTGGACTATAACCTTCTCCTTGGAAGAAGTTATATGTATGCCATGAGAGTTGTCACATCAACTGTCTTCTATCTCATGATGTTTCCCCATGAAGGGAAAATCATGACGGTTTGTCCAACTAACTTATCACGATCCATAAGAGCTAATGGGACCCACCAACATTATCCCTACAATCAACACCATTGATCCGCAAGGGATGAACACACACGCTAATGTTATCCCTGCGGTCAACACCATGGTTGACAACATACCATCCTCCCCATTGTTGAGTGTGGGCCCTGGGTTGTTTTCCAATAGCACCATGACGGTTCCTTTCCCCTTATTGTCACCACCACTGACACCAAATGAAACTATGGACTTGTGCATGCTCTCATCCAGCACCCCTGCACCCAAGCAACAACCGCAGCCGCAGCCCCAACCACAACCACAATGTCGTCCACAACCGCAACATCAATAGCAGCCGCAACATCATCCACAGACACAACATTATGCACAGCTACAAACAAAACCTCACCCCCACATACAACCATCATGGATTTATCTGGGATCCTCTCCAGTCCATACAAATCCCTTCCTCTTTCCCCCGCCTGGTGTCATTAGCAAGCCAGTAATGGCCACCCTAAACCTACCCAACTTTACATTGGGAATTCTCGTGTGGTATCTTAATCCACTAGCTCAACCATCATTTCCCAAGGTAGTCTTAACCCCCATGCAACCCATTGCGGTCGAGTCTCATCCTCCAACCGGCCCGCAAAAACCAACCACCGCACTCGTACCCGCACTACCCCACCCAAAAAGGGCCAAGGGAAAGAATGCGAAAGCCACTGCAGAGCCTCGATAGACCTCACCTTGCGTCATCTGCGAAGAACATGGCCATCCAACTCAGAACTTCCCTGATATTCCTATAATCCGTGTGCATTTGGATGCCATGGATACAAACGAAAACCTACCCATGGTTGAGCTTACAAGCATGCCAACAGTAAGAAACAAGTCACTGAGAACAAACCATGCTTATGCCCTCTGCAGTTTGTATGGACACTATTCTCACCACTCTCAAGACTTGCCCAAATTATGAATGGGTTTAGCCGACCTCCGTCAACATTCCCTTGAATCTGAGATCACCCTAATCAAAGAAGTTCACCCCCCACTTCCTTCTTCGGACACCATGTCCATTTACATGATGTCCAGTTCAACCGACGCTATTGCCTCCACCACCAATGACAGTCCATCAGACCTGTCTCTTCATTGCTTCTGCAATGATAAGGAGATACTTAAAGCCTTGACCACCCCAAAATACCCATGGGATGACATGCACCATCACTCGTTCTTCCTCCCCGAAGAACTTGTGTCGTAGTCCGAGCAGTTTTCCGTGGAAACCAAATATTTCATTCATGGGAAAGTTGACTTGTTCAAGAACCCCATCCTGACACCAGACGCCTTCGAAGAAGGGAACATGGCCAACATCTCACCAACCATCAAAATCAACATCTGAAAAAATCTCAAGGTTGTTGAAGAAATCATGCTGGGGGCATCTAGCTCCTCGAAAGAAGTCATTGCCTACAAATATCTCTTCTAAGAATTCCACGACAATTTTCCTGGTCTTACGCTAAAATGCCCAGCTTGGATCCATCCATCATGGAACACCACATGGACACATGGCCTGATGTGGCCCGCGTATGTCAAAATAAATGGCCCATCCATCCTTCCAAAGTGGCCGCGGTCAAAACCAACATAGAGAAGCTGCACACAACTAGCTTCATTTACCCCATTTCCTACACCACTTGGGTTTCTAATCTTGTTCTTGTGAATAAAAAATAGGGTACCATCCATGTTTGCACAGAATTCTGTGATCTCAATGGGGCGTGTCCCAAAGACAACTTCCCAACACCCTTCATCGATCAGATTATCGATGCATGCGACAGACATGAGCCCTTTTTCCTTCATGGATGGATTTTTCGGATATAATCAAATTCAGATCCAGAAAGAAGATCGTTACAAGACTGCGTTCACAACCCCGTGGGGCACATTCACATATCGAGTCATTCCCTTTGGCCTGAAAAACGCTGGAGCCACCTTCCAGCACACCATGACACACTGTTTCTGTGACCTCATTCACATCATTTTGGTTTGTCTTGACAACCTCATCGCATGGTCACATAACCAAGCACAACACATAGACTACTTACAGCAAGTCTTCTTACGATGTCGCAAGTACAAAATCTTCTTGAACCCTTTCAAGTGTGTTTTCTATGTCCAAACAGGCCGTCTCTTAGGGTTCATCGTGTCACACAAAGAAATGACCACTGATCCACTGAAAGTCCAAACGAATTCCGCCCTAACATCACCCCTTTGAGTGACGATAGCATAGCCTGTATTATAGTCTTTTCTTTTTTTGTTTTACACATTTTTCAAAAGTGATTCTTATGTATCGTTTCCCCTCATTGCTCCAGATGGATCCTACCTAAAACCAGTACATGGGATTTGCTGATGGAGCAAGTAGATGGTCTCCCAACCTTGCCTCACCTGCATGGGGCATCTACTCCCCGTCACACAAGTTGATCCATATCGATGGAATATGCGTGGGCAGTGCAACCAACAACTAGGATGAGTATTATGGGGTCAATGGCCTCTTGGCCACCGCTCTCCAGTTAGGAATTCACCATCTTGATGTATTCTTAGACTCCCAGCTGCTTGTTTCTTAGTTGAACAACTACTATCGGGTACGTGATCCATGACTCTTTAGAAAATTCCTGCGCACTAAATAGATGGTTAGAACATTTGAGTCCATGACATTCACACATATTCCCAGAAACCTCGATAGTGTAGCAGATCAAATGGCTAGTGACATTCTAAATTGGCACATTCATAATCACATATAGGAAACATACATGGCATAACATCATGCATAATCATATCCAAAAATACACACACAAGTGTAACAATACATCATCTAGGCATTTGCATTTCACATCATCATAAAAGGACTCACATATAAAACCATAAAAGCGCATCTATGTGCATCGAATATATATATATATATATATATATATATATATATATATATATATAAATCGCATGTCCAAAATATTTCTAGTACAAAATGAGAAGCCACATATGCTTTCTCAGCTGAATATACATAGCGATGCAAAAACTCCTAAGTGCACCAACGCACTAGGGGTAGCCCCACCAGGCTGCTAATCAGACTCAAACTCATCATCTGGCTCAGTATCATCATCTTCCTTAGAAGACTCATCCTCTGCAGGAAGATCGCCTCTCACCGCCTGATGAATGTAATCACAGGCCACGACCATCCTCCTCATCACAGTAGTCCACTCTAGAGGAAAACTATGAATGGAAGCAATCACATAATTGCTCAAATGTTGCCAGCTATAATCAAAGACCCCAGTGGCAAGCCACTCCAGATGCGGCAGAAGTCCATCCACCTCCGACCGTTTCCTGCGAGGGTTCCCTGCAAGAACTACCGCAGGCGCCATAGAAACCACTTGCCTCTGATAACCGGGCGGCGGGCGGGGACCAATATCTGCATACACAAACAAGGACACCATTAGTCCACACATATCAACATGAAATTATCAACCAGATCAACTACACTATGTATAAAGATGAACATAAAAACATCACACATACATACCAATTGGTCCCCATGCCTGGCCTGCAGGTCAGGGCATCTTAGGGTCCCCATGATAGTTCATACCCACATACGTGTACTCCACAATCACCACTAGAAGCTGACGCCACTGCTCTAACAACTCCTTAGTGAGAAGCGGCCCACTCTGCAACCACCCTCTCGTATCATCTTCTGACACCACCTGTACATCTGCAGCTCCCGTGGACCACTAACCTGCACGACCTAGTGTGGACGCAGTGTAGGTACTTTCTCAAAAAAGAAAACACATAGAAAGGAGCCAAAACAAAATCCTACCCCAGATGCCTTCGCATTGTTCATTTAATGCCGAACAGCCTGAAGATACATCTGGGCCCACCCATAGTACATGCCCCCCATAGCACACTCTACCAACTGAAGCTACCCTCTAGATATCTTATGGCTCCTCGTGGAACCCAAGATACACAGTAGTAATGTTGCCACTTCCCATGTCGACGGGTCTCAATGTCACACATCAAGATGTGGGAGCCACGCACATACATTGTAGTGTAAGAGAGCCTATCAGATAGCTCCTCCAATGACTCCCCCCGAGACAGAACTTGCGCCAAATCACCAACAACTCCCAACATAGGGAGCCCAATGAGGAATTACACATTTGCCAGCGTGATCTCAATATGCTGGCCTTGGAAGAGGAAGGCCTCCTCCCCAACATCCCAAAATCTCACCAGCGTTTGCAACAACAGACGCAAGCTCTTCATGAGGGGTATCCTCATGAACTTTAATAAACCACAACAGACCAGTGTATCACATACATTCCCATCCCACAATGACGCCTCCTGGAGGTCTTTATAGTCTCTCTCCCACCACTTAATCTCAGCCATCTTGCATAAGCAAAACATAGATGTCAGCCACTGATCTCATAAAAAAAAGCACCTAGAGGCCAAGTCGCACCTGTTTAGGCAAAATGAGCGACTAAGTCTCTCAAAAATGCCCCACAGGTGTGACCGGGTTGATATTTTTCCCTCGAAAGGTGTGAATTGGCTCCATGAAACCCCAGCAAGCTCATGGAACACCTCCAGGTGGCCAAATGTAGAATGTAAACCACTAAAAAGATGAGATTTGGCAAGAGCTCTTACCTGCAAGTCATGGAACTCAAAACTGTCAGTTGGAACAGGAAAAATCAGTAAATGAAAATTTACGGCCCACCTCTCCAACTCTATAGTGAACAGTGACAATGACACTTCACAAAGTGGTCCCCACCTTTATATAGGCCCTATTTGACCTAATTTATCCCGTTCGACATAACAGGACCATACGAAGTCCGTTTGAGATGCCATTTTCCCCACTGGTTTCAGAATTCTATCCTCTATCTCCTTATGAGACCATTGTCTCATGTTTAACAAACAAATTTTGGGACCGCTTCCCAGAAGTTACCTTGATTTACGAGCTACAACATGGTTATGCAAGTGTCTGCAGACCTGTACTTGCATCACACTTTCCTACCACTACTCATGCAGGTTATCAAGCCACCGCCCATTAAGGAACATCATTTTTACTTTTGTAACATATAGTTGTCTACTCTGTCCACCGCACCTTACACAGATCTCTGGACCATTGTCCAGAAAATGAATTATTTCTCTTGCATGTATTTGGCATATAACTGCCCTCGGACTTGCACTCACATCACATGTAGTTAAGTTCGTCCACCACAACTCACATACAGCTCTCCTGATCTCTGTCCGAGAGCCACCTCGATTTATGTGCCTATGCTGCACCGACTCGCATGCCTCTTTCGTGATCTATCCCGTGCATGTATTGGTATGTTTGGGAGCCATCTGCTCTGTCCATACTGCGTAGATGACCTTTGGACCACTGTCCACCATCCCGACATGGGGCACCACTTGTGCCACCATGATCGGTTGACCATAGTAGAGTTTGCTTGAAGCTCTTTTCGGACTCCTAAAAGAATGAAAAGATTGCCGAGTGTAGCTGCTTCCTTTCCCGCTTGCTAAAGTATAGGAAAGGGCGTCTACATCATCTTGTTTACCTCCTTTTGTGGACAATGTAGACCATCAAATGAAAAGGACCACCTTGGCATATTCAAGCCAAGACCGTTCCCCTCTACATATTTTTATGCTTTCTCAGGCAGAGGGGCCACACTTTATGAAAAATATCACTATGGGTTGTCGTTAAGCTCTTTTCCAGCCTTCTCATCAAGAAAATATTGCCGAGCCAACTTGGTTTTGTTCATGCTCATAAAAGTATCTGAATGACCATCGAGTCAGTATAGGTTTAACCTTTTCTGGCCTGATTGGACTACCAATGGTAAAGAAGTCTCTCATCCCCTACAAGATGGGCAAGCTCTCCTATGTATACTTTTATCCTTTTTGGGGAACAGGAGACTACCAACGAAAAAGATCCCCCACTAGAGTCATTTTCGTGATTTCAGACTCTCTAAAATTTAAAGCACCATCGATCATTTACTTTCTCGGGCTCGCCAAAAATCCACAAGATCGTACCACAATGGCGTCTCTAGACACCACCCCGCAAAAAACAGTTTGGCAGCATTCCCACTTTGGGTATCCTTTGTTCAGAGTACTCTGCAATGTGTCTTCCTTGGATCCCATCAATATCAAAAGTGTCTACCTCCCCCAAGTATTTCCCATCTGCAGTGACATTCCCAGTATTGCAGCTATGATCCCATTCCCATGA
>LPNX010855446.1:274168-293021 GCA_001517045.1 Pseudotsuga menziesii
GATTTGACAAATAAGGGGGAGTTGGATGTAAGTGTGGTGGTGGATGGGAGGCAAGGGATGGATGTAACGGGGTGGGGAGGGATGCAGGGAAAGGGATATGTATGCCAGGGGATACACCTAGCATATATGGTGGGAAAAAGGCAGTTGATTGAGAGATGGTGACACCGAGGTGCCTATGTACTCAAACCTACATACAAATTCATGGCCTCGTATATTAGTACATAAAAAATATAGCTATACAAATCTAAGCCATCAAAACTGAAATTAAATTTATACTTTATTACAAGATACCTGCTCATGATGGGGTCTGCTGATCCCCGGCGGGGATGGGTGGTTACTCACTCCTGTGAACACATGTTCATTTGCACAAAAATATTTAGATTCAATTACTAAATATTAACTACATTGGAAGACAAGATTAACTACTAACATTAAATTTAATTACTGAAAGAAAAATACCTGTGTGTATGGTGTCGTGATGTCCTCTACAGTTTCCATGGCTCCATCTAGGTTGAAGGAACCAAATTCCTCCCACCCGGGTGTTGGAGACTCAGCACTGAATAGTTGTACATTAAAACAAATCAAGTCATCAACATATGATTCTAATTTAAATTTATTATAAATTATGAGATTGCATAATGTATAACCAATACTTGAACATTAAATAAAATAATAACTAACTTGGTGTAGGTAGCTCTCTGTGGCATGCTCCTACGTGAGAACATGGCATGGATGCCCACAATGAGAACAATGATGTGGCATTGGTCCCATCAAGCTGGATGGATCATCCTGGCTACCACCTATAGTTTCTCTCCCTCGCCTACCACCAGTAGACTGTGCAGAAGTGTGTCTCTCGGGGTAGTCCTGCTTGCTCTGTGAGGATATAGACACAAATGTGGTATGCTTGAGAAGGTATTGTTTGGCACATATAACATACTCATGGATATCATATAGCCCACTACCTAACCTAGGGGGTTGAGGAAGCAGGTTTGGATCTCTCCTAGGTGCAGGAGGTCCTCTCAGTGGGTTCTGGTTAGCGTGAGGTTGATCTTGGGCTGAGCCAAAACTGATGCCCTGGAACTCAGTGACGTTGAAGTAGTTCACATGGAACCCTAACAAAAACTCAACCCGTAGTTTCCTAAGAAAATACCGTGGGACCTCAACATTATTTCATGGAGGCTTGTCAAAAACCATGAACCATCTCTTCCTCCATTTTTCTCTCCATGGCTGGTAATTACACTAGTCCATGAAAACTCGCCTCTTCCTCATATCTAGAGGTTTTCCTATTCTCGGATCTGTAAATTTGCTCCACATTTGTGATTTTGGGATATTCAGGTTTTTTATATCCTCTTTGGATATACCAGTTCCATAATGTTCCTTCATTCGAGCCCTATATTCGCTCAAATTGGTTATGTCACTGTGGGAAATGCTTATTGACTCAATTATTTTTTATAGTGATGTGGAGAGGGAAACTCGAGAGGGTTCCCTGTTGTTATTCAATTCATCACTCAAAATTCTTAATTGGTTGAAATCCCCGTGTAATTCATCTTTAGGGTTTTCTTCATTTAATTCAAGGTTTGGATCATCTAATTAGTTTGTTTCATTCCTTTCTTGGGATGGTTCATTGGTATTTGTCATTATGTTTAGGTAATTTGTACCTGCAATATAAATTTTTTCCCATTTCAATTCATTTTCAATTTTTTTTTAATTTTCTATTTTATTTGAAAAACAATAAAAAACATCAAAATAAACAAAAAATGGCATTCCTACTCCATCTACCTTACTCCAACATCGTGCGTGTCATTTTAGCCTCTTTGGGCTCCTTGGGGATCATTTTCACCTCCTTTGGGATCGTTTTTGCCTCCTTGCACTCGTAGGTGGGTTGTGAACAAAACAAACTGTTCACTATTTTTTTTTTTTTATTGATGTATTTGAACTTCAGAATGTATTCACTTGTATATCTTATGTATTGTACCCCGATGTTTATTCTGGGAAGTGTCTGTAATGTACTTGAGTCATGTCATGCCCCGATGTTCCTATCGGGAGAATCAATAATGTAAACAAGTCATGTAAAGTCATAGAGGGTAACCATCCTTATTAATCAAGGGTTAAAGCCCCCGCAGTTGTGGGGTCCTAGGGTTATTAAACTATCCTAGAGAAGTTGACCCTAGGTGAGTTATTGTAATTCAAGGTAATAGTCCCCACCATTTTGTTAAGGTTAACCCTCCTTGTTGATCATAGGGGCAAAGTCCCCATAGTTGAGGGGAACTAGGGTTATTAGACTCTCATAGAGATGTCGACCCTGGTAAGTAATTTTTAAGTGGGGCCAACTTGTTGGAGTGGACTTTAAGTGAATGGAATAATATAAATAGAGAGTGAGCCTCTCTATTTATCACACAAACACTCACTCATTGGGGGGGCGCATGAGTGAGAGAGGAGAAGCTCTCTGTAGTGAGAGAGAGAGAACAAGCTGTTGGAGATCATATTTATGTTTTCGGGTTTTACTGCTGCCATTGGTGATCATTATCTCTGTGAGGAAGTTGCAGGGTTTTTTCCTTTATGGTTTCCCCAAGGAAAATTATTTGTGCCTCTTGTCTCTTGTGTTTATTGCTGTGCATGTTATTTTCTCAGATAAGATCCTAAGATCATATTGCTTAAATGATAAAAATCTAACATGGTATCAAAGCTAACCTGAGAATAAGAAATTGTGCAGCTGCAGAAGATAGGGCTTACTTTTTGGGTCTCTCTCCACAATCCATCAACAAAAGTATGCTAGGATGGCTCTCCATTGAAGGGCGCATCTTTCTGTCGAAGCAGAATTCAATTCTGGGCATTTTTAGTTTTTGGTGCAGGAAATTAGGGCTTTTTATAGAAGAATAATTTTTGAGTGAGCCCAGCATAGGATTTATCTCCTCATAAAAATCAAATTTTAGAGACCTGGGTCAATATTTTTGGTTGGGTGTAACTCCGGGAAAGTCAAACCCTAGTTTGACCCAAGGTTGGAAAAATCGTAAATACTAAAACTGATAAGTTTTGGTAAATTCTCTATATCTCAGGATTAAAGAAGTCTCAGGGGCCAACACTTTCATATGTTGAAGGTAAAATCTTTATTTACAATATATCCAAGTTTCATCCTCATATTTGCTATATTCTAGGAGATATGATTCCTCCAAGTTAGGGTTCCAACCTCTTCCAGGATTCATCCCTAAACAGGAAACCTGAGGAGAATTGATATATATCAGGCTAATAGGGTCCAAATGAAAATTTTGAAGATTTTACACATAATACATAGACTGTACTTTATGTGGTATAATTTTCAGACCCCAAAGGTAAAACATTGACACATGGAAGTCCGTACAACTTCACTATTCGGAACAGTCCTGAAACATGTCACCTTGGGAAAACGATCATAAGTCCCAATTGGTGAAACCAATTCTGATGAAAAATATGGTTTTGGAACAAGGACAGATGCGGCTACCTTAGGACAAAATTTTAGACACATAGGAGCATTAATTTTGGATACACCGCTGAAACAGTTTCGGGCATTTCTGTAGAATAAAATGGTAAACTAGGGCTTCATGTTCTGGGAGCTTCCCTCTACTGTTTTCTGAAAATGAGTACATTGGATAGCTCTCCTTGAAGAGGTCTATATTTCTATCCAATCACATCTAAAATATTCTAATTTTTGAAACCTAGGTTTTCTTTGACAAACCCTAGATCAGCCAGCTCTAGAACTAGGACAGACACCTCAGATCAGTAAGATCTAATCTTTTGCTATTTTCATTTGAGGTTCTCATTTCAAAGTGATCTATCACATCAGCTTGATGATAATCTTGGTGAAGTTGAAAAATTCCAGGCATGGAAGTATATGATCTCTCTGAAGAAAATGAATCAAACACCTACATAAGTAGAGATGTTCCAGCTCTAGAGGGAGATGAGGCTAAAAGCCTTACATAAGAAGAACTTGGTCAAGTCAAAGAAGATCATTGTTGGTTCAATCACGGATCACCTTATACCACAAGTGTCTTCCCTAAAGACACCGAAAGAGATGTTTTATTCCTTGACCAAGATATTTCAAGGGAAGAATATAAATCTGAATATGACTTTGGGAAAACAGTTGAAGAATGTCACAGATCCAGAATGCAGAGACCATACAGTCATACTTTACGAGGGTCTCTCAAATCAAAGAACAACTTGTAGTAGTAGAAGAAGAAGTGGAGAATGCAGAAGTGGTGATATCCACCTTGAATGACCTCCCAGGATCATGGGATTCATTCATTCCAGGAGTGTGTTCCAGAAGGAAGTGATTACTTTCAGCAGACTCTGGGAAGAGTGCACACAAGAAGAAGCTCGACTCATAATAAGAGAAAGAGAAGATGGGAGCAACTAAATATCAAGCACTCAGGATTCAAAGAAGATCCCTCAAGCGATGAGGAATCTGAAGAATTCAATTCTTGAAGAACCTCTTATCCATCTTAGCATTTGGATAAGAAATGATGAATGAAGAAGATGATGAATCTGAAGGCTCAAGAAGGAGTCTACCCACGAAACAAATAAAGATAAGTCACTTCATTGTCATTTCATGATATTGTTTTGTTATGCATTTGTTTATATTTAGTTGATGTATGATAGAATGTTTGCATTAATGACATTATACTACTATTATGCATGTGATGGGTCAGTAGCTCATGGTGCTATACAACTCTCCATTGCTACTTATCTAGAATGAAACCTCTTTGCTAACATATTGGATTAGTGCACAATCTCAATGACGTCTTGGTAGAGATGGAAGGCATCTAGAAAAGTTTCCGTGAGATATGGATGAAGGTTGTATTGGCTAAAATAGTGACATGATAATATATCAATGCATAATAATTTACCATTATGAATATCCATTATGAAATGTTTCTAATCATACAACTGGTGCATTTGACTTGTAGGAAAGATCACGTACAATCACCTACAAGAAAAGAAGGATGACACTTGTTTCGAAGAACAAGTGACGACAGTTCAAGAAAGAATCCAAGATGAAGAATAATATGATGATACTTTCAAAGAAGAGATCTCAGACACAGTGCAGTTATGTAACACTGTTGAGCGACATCATTGATGAAGAACCTTCCAAGAAGTAGCTAAGAATAAAGGGAAGGAGTGTACTAGTTCAAGAAGAATGATGTTTAGGATGCAGTATCGAGACCTAAAGAGAATTTTGTAGTTCCATCATGCAGTAGATGGAAACATCGTGAGATACAAGGCAAGATTCGTAGCACGAGGCTTCTCATGGAAAGAAGGCATAAACTACGAAGAGACATTTGCAACCACTAGAAGTTAAGACACATGACAGGCAGAATCATGTGTGCAAATGAAAGAAGGCCTTGTATGAGCTCAGACGACACCCATGGGATAACACATACATGATGAGCTTGATGAATATATTAACCTTTGATACAAGGTTGAATATGAAAGCCTATAGAGGATGACAAGCTCGCAGATGGATGCGAGAAGAAATTTTGAGAAAGTTCAAGATAGAGGATCTTGGTATCCAATGACCCTAGATGGATACATAGAATATTAGTAGCAGAGGAAGCTACTTGACAGTCTGGTACAGAATGTTTCAATGCATAGAGTATGAAAGATAGAGGGAGAATGATGCTTCGCTTCAGAGGGAGTGACTATAGAAGATCCTTAGGTTCGACATGGTATGATAGGATGGACATATTACTGATGACTCTAGGCTTTACTAAGAGTAAAGTGGATTCCAGCCTTTGCTTCAAGGTTGTAGGTGTAAGACCAATGATGCTCCTATTATATGTCAATGACTTGTTCTTGTCAAAAAAGAGGAACTCATTAAAGTTGAAAGAAGGAGACTTGCTGCCGAGTTCGAGATGAAGGACTTGGATATGATGCACTACTTTCTAGGCATGGAGGTGTGGCAAAATCTCCCTGGGACAAGGGAAGTATGCAATAGAGATTTTGAAGAAGTTCAGGATGATGGGCTTCAAGGCCATGACCACACCTATGTCATCAAACCTGAATCCATTGGGTGTTGCTTAATCAGATTCGATTGATGTCACGATGTATCATCAGATGATTTTTTCCTTGATGTACCTGACGAATACGAGACTAGATATTTGATTTGCTGTGAAAACATTGAGACATGTTCACCTGATGGTTTCAAAGCATGCAGTGAGGTACCTGAAGGGTACAGTTGAGTATGGGCTTAAGTATGATACAAATCAGAATATTAACCTGGAGGGTTATGTGGATTTAGATTGGGCAGGCAATGCCATTATAGGAAGAGCACTTTAGGGTGTTGCTTCAGTATGAGATCAAGAGTGATATCTTGGTTTAGCAGGATGGAGTCCTGCATGGCACTAAGAATAGGCGAGAGAGGAGTAGTGAAGCTCTAGTATGTGATCTAGATCGAGATCTCCCGAAAGAGAGAATTCTAGCATATCCGATGAGACAGGATGTCTGAGCATAAATATTGGAAAAGCTCGTAGGTTTCTCAGATGTAATCAGTCTTGTAGGTTGTCCTCAGATGTAATCGGTCCTGGTGAATCTCACAGGTTATCGTTGGACATAATCATCCCTCATGTGATTCTATGTTATAAATGGCCGGAGTGAAGTTTGAGTACTTTAGGGAGAAGCTTGGTGTTCTCTAGATCGAGTTTCCCTCCAAGGGGAAGTGATGAGTCCATGAGCCATTCTGTCATGGTGAGAGGATTGGTTCCTTCCATGGTCAGATGTAAGTGCTAAGCCATTCTGAGGTGACTATGAGATGTGTTCTCACATAATCAGATATAAGCATTGAATGCCATTCTCAGGGAGAATGGAGGCACCTGGTCAGTTACCAGGAATAATCAGCTTGGAGCTGAGGGCCATTCTGATGTGACTGTGGGATGTGTTTTCACATGATCAGATGTAAGAGCAAAGCCATTCTGACATGGGGGCAGGCTGGGCCCTCCCATGGTCAGATGTAAGGGCAGACCCATTCTGACATGGGGGCAGGCTGGGCCCTCCCATGGTTAGATGTAAGGGAAGAGCCATTTTGACATGGGGGCATGTTGCGCCATCCCATGGTCAGATATAAGGGTTGGGCCATTATGACATGGGGGTAGGCTGGGCCCTCCCATGGTAAGATGTAAGGACTGGGCCATTCTGACATGGTTGTGGATGTGTTCCTCCCATGTTCAAATGTGAGTGTTGGGCATGCCATTCTAACATGGGGGTGGGATGGGCCCTACCAAGGTCAGATATAAGTGCTAGATGGGCCTTTCTAATCGAGTGAGATGTAAGTGCTGAAGAAGATGAAAACCTACTTGGAGGCTAGGACTACAACTAGCATGAGAAAGGGTTGGCTTTGTAGAAATTCCTGTGACGAGAAGAATCGAGAGATAGCATGAGTGATAATAACCCAATGATGATCCAGATCGAGTGATGATCCAGATCCACTGATAATGATTCAGCAGTGATGATCCAGATCGAGTGATGATCCAAATCCTGTGATGATGATCCAGATCGAGTGATGATCCAGATTCAGATGAAGATGACTTGAAGATGAAGATGACGAGAACTCGATGATGATCCATATGATATAGAGAAGAATACTTCTGCTGATAAATTGTGTCGAGAGAATACCTTCCTAGTTAAGAGGGAGTGTTGATGTATTTGTAACTTCGGAATGTATTCACTTGTATATCTTATGTATTGTACCCCGATGTTTATTACAGGAAGTGTCTATAATGTACTTGAGTCATGTCATGGCTCGATGTTCCTATTGAGAGAATCAATAATGTAAACAAGTCATGTAAAGTCATAGAGGGTAACCCTCCTTATTGATTAAGGGTTAAAGTTCCCGTAGTTGTGGAGCCCTAGGGTTATTAGACTATCCTAGAGAATTCATCCCTAGGTGAGTTATTGTAAGTCGGGGAAATAGTCCCCACCATTGTGTTAAGGTTAACTCTCCTTGTTGATCGGAGGGGAAAAGTCCCCACAGTTGAGGGGCACTAGGGTTATTAGACTCTCATAGAGATGTCGGCCTTGGTAAGTAATTTTTAAGTGGGGCCAACTTGTTGGAGTGGACTTTAACTGCATGAAAGAATATAAATAAAGAGTGAGCCTCTCTATTTATCACACACACACTCACTCATTGGGGCGCATGAGTGAGAGAGGGGAATCTCTCTCAAGTGAGAGAGAGAGAACAAGTTATTGGAGATCATCTTTAAGTTTTCAAGTTTTACTGCTGCCATTGGTGCTCATTCTATCTCTGAGAAAGTTGTGGGGTTTTCTCCTTTATGGTTTCCCTAAGGAAAATTCTTTGTCTCTTATCTCTTGTGTTTATTTCTATGCATGTTATTCTCTTAGATAAGATCCTAAGATCATATTGCTTAAATGATAAAAATATAACATTTTTTAAACAAAGGGACCCGTGCACGTACCTGTGTGTGATAGCACAAAACACGCGCATGCATCCACATATGCATGCGTGCACTTATACATGATCGCATCATTAGGCGTGCATGTGCACTCCTACTATCCACGCTGGAAATCTATCTTGGAAGTTCGCCACTGCCGAAGCAGGAGCACGTGCGCGTATACAAGGGTGTGTGTGCGTTCTTGTTTTGTTCTGCTCGTGTGCTCTCATTGCATCATATTTGGGTAGCAGGTTATTACGGGTGCCCTGCAACATTTGATGGATGTATGGAAATCATTTTTACAATCTATTAAGCCTATGGTAGGGGACTTTAAGTCAATTTTAGATTCTGTAATTCCATCAATCAATGACTTCGAAGGAATTTCTTTAGTCCCTGAAGCCTTTAATGAGGGGCATCAACCATTTCTAGGGATTGTGAAGCCTTCGATCAATGAGATAGATAATTTATGCAATCTAGCAGTGTTCTATGTCGATTCTAGTAGAAAAATAAAACCATTCATGATATTTTCAACTAGAAAGACATTTGTATAGTCACGATGACAACATTGCAACCACTTTACTCCTAAATTCCATAACGGATCCAACCAAATTATGCAGGGAAAAAAGGAAAGGGAAGGAGTACATGCATGTATATGGGGCTTAGTATTCTTAATATCACTTGAAACAAAACAAATGGTCCTTGTAGTCATCCTTTCTCTCCACTTTGTTTCCACCAAGCAATATTGATAGGTGATATTCTATCTATTCTATAGGGATGGCTAGGACTCTTGGGAGGATAAAAGGAAAAGGGTCAGTAGGTCAAGGTTATTGCTAGTAAATTTCAAGTATGTCATATCATTCATTGTGGATAGAATCATTAAATTTAACTAAATTTGACAATTTATTATTGATATGCTGGAGAAACTAGTTTTGCTTAACCAAGCAGATCATCGAGATCACCAATATGTTGCAGAACCAAGCGAAGCACCTGGATCACCAATTGGCCAATGCATATTCAAATGGATGAAAATAAACTCATAGGAGTCTCAAAACTTAAGAGTATCAATGGTAGAAAATAAACCAATAGAAACTTAAGAGTGACATCAAGAAAACTAATGCATTGGTCTTGTAACTCCAATTGTATTAATGATGTAACAATGTCGTGATAAATACACTAGAAACCCTAAAAAAAACAATAGAAAATAAAAAAAGGGGCTTTGTACTTACTATCTCGTGAAGACTGGACCTAAGCTCATTTGCGATGAAACCTTTTGTGAGAAGACAAGCCTGGAGGGTTTTGTATCACAAAATTTGTCAAAAGAGAAAAAATCCCCAATTGAAACATAGTAATCAACAGTGTTCCCTTCTCGCTAATGTCTAGTAACTTTTTTCCCTTTCTTGATCATTTCATTGTGTTTGTTTGGTTATTTTTATATTATTTTTTATTTTTAATATTACATATAATATAATTATTATATAAAATTACCCTCAAAGTGGGGTGATCATCGAATATACTAGGGACGTCAATAATATTGTAGTAGTAGGACATGACGTCAAACACTGTATTAACTTACATAATGCATGCTATCTAGGTTCTAACATGCCATTGGGAAATAGAGAGGCTATAGTTTATCTTCAGGTAGATGATGATCATAGGGAAAGAGGAAGCTCAAAAAGGGAAAGGTGGGAAAATGGGTAGGTATGATAGGGGATATTTCATTTTTGAATTAAAAAATAAGGGAAAATGTACTTATTAGGAAAGGTAAGTGAACATTGGAAATGAGGGAAGTATTTTCACTTTTGAAAAAGTAGGTCATTGGTTTTTTTGCAAGGAGGGACCCCAAGGGGATTTGTTGATGTAAAGGACATAGGAATGATGAGAATAATTTCAATGGATGAGACTAAATAATTAATCACTAGATGTGACATGGTGTATTTTAATTGACATAATGCAAAATATTCTAACCTGCTGAAACTTTAATTATGTGTCGATTGGGTCAAACAGACTCAATTTTTTCCCAATGAAGTATGAGCATGATCATATCAAGTTCTAAATGAAATGGCGTTGAATCCTTGGCACGATGACGTAATAGACAAGAAAGACAACATGCCTAGACTTGACCACAAAATGACCATGCATAAGATATAACTTGGCAAGTTAGTCGTAGGGTCATATAAAAGCGTAAATAGTGAAACATTAAGATACAAGCGTGACAAGAAAATTTCCTTGGACACGATGGTATAGGTACATGTCGAAACATGATGACGCTAGTTGAGACATCACGATCAAATTTATGGTGTCTAATTTCTAAGATGTTGTTGTAGGGGGGATAATGAACAAATTTGGAGTTGGTGGAGACAAATAGCCATATTTGATGATAATGACATAAGATACAATGTCATATATTATTTCAAAATAATGCTCAATGATCCAGTTGATGAAACATTAATGAGGGAATAACCCATGTTATTTGAAAACAATGCTCAATGATTGCGTCGATGAAACATTGATAAGACAATCTTGACAATGCACTGAATCCATTTTAACACTGCATATGGATTTAGAAGCTCCCTAAAAGGGGGTCTTTGAATCCATCTACAGTAATTAATTTTAGTAAATTGTCAAAATTGCAATTTTCCATTGTTGGAGGGACACAACTAACAATGACCATTTTTTTCCAAGTCCAACTCTTCCAAAGTAGATATCTCACTAATAGATGTAGGAATTTTTCCTTCGAGCTGGTTTCTTAATAAACTCAACAATCTGAGACTACTCAAGTTTCCCATGCTTGGAGGTATTTCTCCCATAAGATTATTCCTAGACAAGTCTAGCATAGTATTTGTAGACAACACATATGTCAAACTATACTCACATCTCTTGATCCCAATATCAAGATCCTCATACAATGAATTACTTTGAAGTTTGTAAGACCCAATAATCAAAATCATTGGGATCGTTAGAGTCAATCAATTGTTAGATTTATCCAACACTTTCAATTTAATGAGATTTGTGATATTTGAAGGAATATCACCACGAAGCTTATTATGAAAAACACTTAAAACTCCCAACTCATAAAAATATGTGAGGTACCTAGATAGTTAACCTATAAGTTCATTTTTGTTTAAATGTAATGGTTGAAGCTGTGTAAATTGGGCCAAAGATAAAAATAGAGTCCCAAAGAAATTATTAGAATAAGCAGAGAGAACATTCAAAAACATGGAAAATCCAATGTCTAGACTTCCAATGAGTTTGTTATGGGACACCTTCAACCTTTGTAAGATACTGCATTTACTTAAAGAATTTAGTATTGCAGTAAATTCTTCATAGATGCGATTGGGAATCTTTCCATTCAGCTTGTTTTTGGACAAATCTAAGTCTTCTAGTCTCACAGATTGGCCAATTTGATTAGGGATTGGTCCCTCTAAATTGTTTTTAAATGCATATAAATGTTGAAGCGAAACCAAACCAGTAATAATTTGAGCCTATGTTACCAAAAATATTGTTTGAATTCATAGCAAACATTTGAAAAGATTTTGTATTTCCTATACTTTTGGAATTGTACCTGTCAACGGTTTCTATCTATATAAAATTGTTCAAGATTCTTCATTCTTCAAGTCATCTGATTTGTACCAAAATTGACTCACTCAAATTTGTAATGGATTTAGGTATGCCAACAATGAAGCTATATGTACCAAGATTTAGGTATGTAAGCTGACTCAAATTGCCAATATCTTCATGAATGTAACCACTAAGTGAGTTGAACTGAACGTACAGATAATCTAGTTTTTTCATCAAACCCATAAATGAAGGGAATGGACCAGTTAGGCTGTTGTATCCGATTGGAGAGAGGTGCTGTTCTTCAAAGACGAAAGGATATGACCCGTGACTGAGTTGTCATACATGAAAAATTGTGAGAGACTTCTCATCAAAACAAAAAATGGGAGGGATTGGACCAGTGAGATTGTAACATTGGTAGAGAGGTGCTCAAAGTGGAAGGGATATGACCAGTGAGTGAGCTGCCATACACGAAAAGTTCTGTCAGATTTCCCATCAAACCAAAAAAGAGAAGAATTGGACCACGGAGAATGTTGTGACTGGCGACAAACTTTTGGAGAGAGGTGCAGTTGCTCAAAGAGTAAGGGATATGACCAGTGAGTGAGTTGCCATCCACGAAAAGTTCTGACAGACTTCTCATCAAACCAAAAATGGGAGGGATTGGACAACGGAGATTATTGTAACCGGCGTACAATCGTTGGAGAGAAGTGCAGTTGGTCAATGATGTTGGAATACTTCCACTAAGATTATTGTAGGACAATAGGAGATGTTCAAACTTGACGAGCTGACGGAATTCTGTTGCTATAGCCTCTGTCAAGCTGTTTAATGAAAGTCTGATACACTGAAGCTTCGTACAAATACACAACTCTTCTGGAAGAGAACCCTGAAGCAAATTAATGTTTAAGACCGAGCATTACCATAGCCTTAAGCTGCCCAAACACTAGTGGAAGATTTCCTGTGAAACTATTATCAGAAAGATTAAGATTGCGTAATAACGAGAGAGTACCAAGAGATGGTGAAATGCTACCTTGCAATCCAGGCAGTAATATTATTGCAACGACTTTTTTAGTGCGATTTCTGCACGAAACGCCATTCGAGGAACACACATTATAGCGGTTGTCTGCGGTCCAGTTGAGCAGCGATCCATCCGGGTCCGACGTAACTGACTCTCTGAAGGAGTAATCATAAAATATCATAAACGATGAATCCATGTCTAAAGATCATAAAATTAATGACGCGCTGTGTCAGTTAGTTGACTCGAAGAAGATGCAAAAGCAATTCAAGAATCAACAAACTGCACGAAAATTCATATCATCGACGCGTTGTATTGACTGGAAGTAATTTCGAAGCGAGTTGTATGAATCTTCATTAAATTTTTAAAATGTCTAAAAAAAATATTATTAGATATTATAGAATGTGGTATTAGATATTATAGAATGTGGGTGTTGGAATCTTGTGCTATACATAACAAAAATTACAAACAACATGTTACAAATTTTATAATTAAATTCATCAGATTCCAACAAAAAAATCAACATAAACATCAAAATCATCTAGTTAAATTCATCAGATTCCAACAAAAAAATCAACATAAACATCAAAATCATCCACTAGTTAGAATGCTTCATTTTCAAGTGATTTAGTTTTTGGCTTTGTCGTCACACTGGCCCAAGCACGTTGGTGAAAGTCACGAACTATATTCGAAGTTGGATACCCCAATTTAATCCATCGATAAACGTGAAGAAGATTCAGAAATTGATGGAGAAATTGTAGAATAAAGGTATGGAAATCATTCACTCAAATATTTTGAGTTTAGCGGTAAAGTTATATAGATGTGATATGGAATTGTGCAAACTCTACATAGAAATTGGTTAGTGCTAGTATTAAGTTTTAACAAGCAGTGGGTGAAATCAATTGAGGAATTATACAAGTAAACTGTGAAAAGTCGTGGATTCATTGTGAAAATTGGTCGGTATCTTTGTTGTAGGATATGGAGGTGAAGAAGCTGGGAACATTGATTATCTTGAGTTTGAATTTGGCTTTGGTTGATAGATTAATTGTTTGAGACTTATTATTGAAAAAAATGTGGAAGCTAGTTCAATTGTATGGAATTTAGCAGTCAAGTTGTCATGAATGGAACATTGGCGAAGAAAATGATTGATATTGAAAAAAAATAAAGGTTATAAGCTAATTACTTTTAGTTTGAACTTTTATGATAACTAAAATGAAAATGTTTTAATATCTATTATTTTATCAAATACATAAAAATCAAATTTATTTATTAAAATTTTATATTACAAATTATATTTATTTATAATTATGTAAAAAATAAATTAATTGAGTAAATTGTATTTAAAAATTAATTTCCATAATTCACAACGTTTGTTTTTGTTTTTGAAATTAAAACTGCAAAACATATAATCAAAAAATATATTTTAATATAGAATATCAACGACAATCCATGCTATTGGCTTATCAAATGTCATTCACGTAATAAATACTCAAACCATTATCGCTTTCGAGCTCGGGCTACGAAGTTCGAACCCTACCGTAGCATGCACATCTTTTTTCTAACCTCAAGTCCAAGGTACTTCATTCAAAGAGAAGGTTGTACTGGAATCTTTCGTTTATTTTAATATTTTTTTCACATAAATTTAATTATTTTAATTTATTAGTCCCTGTTGTAATGAAAATTTATTGTTTTTGGTTTTTTCTATTATTTTCATAAAATGACATTTAATTTTGGAATATGTTTAAAGTGTAGTTATAGTTTCCATTTATTTTCGTTATTTTTTCTATTTATTTTAATTTTTATAAGACCCTTTTTGAACTATATAATTAGTACTGTAACATAAAAATTATGATTCAAATAATTGGAAAATAAAAAAATTTCAACCAAAAAAACTTCTATGAATATAAAACTTTTTTATTTTTATTTCTAAGTTACCAATAATCGTTTCTAATTTTGAAGCATATATTATTGTTTTGTGATGTTTCTAATATTTTGATGGAATGATATGAAAAATTATGATTAAAATTTGTAAAATAAAAAATTTCCAACCATACAAACATTAGTAAATGTAAAACTTCAGTTTTTTCTATTATTTTAATTTTTATGACTTTTTTTGAACTCTAATTGGTGATATACCATAAAAAAAAAATTGATTCAAAAAATTGCAAAATAAAAAATTTTCAACCATAGAAACTTATGTGAATGTAAGACTTTCTTATTTTTTTTCTAATTTACCATTAATACTTTCTAATTTTGTAGCAGATACTATAGTTTGTTTCATTATTTTCATGGAGTGGCCTGAAAAAATATGATTAAAAATTGTAAAATAAAAAATTTCAACATTAGTAAATGTAAAAGTTTAATTTTTTTCTATTATCTTCATAAAATGACTTAATTTTTGGACATGCCTAGCTACAGTTTTGATTTATTTTCTTTATTTTCTATTTATTTTAATTTTTATTTGACTTTTTTTAAACTCTGGTGCTATGCCATAAAATATTGTTTCAAGATATTGCAAAATAAAATATTTTCAACCATAGAAACTTTCATAAGGGTATTTTTTTTTCCAATTTACCAATTATAGTTTCTAATTTTTTAGCTGAAAGATGTTTCTATTATTTTTATGGAATGACATGAAAAATTATGATTAAAAATTGCAAAATAAAAAAAAAAAAATTCAGAAGCTTTCTTACTTTTTGATTTACCAATAGTAGCTTCCAATTTTGAAGATGGATTTAGTACACCTTAAGTAAAACTTGACAAAGGTTTTCATTTTTTATTAATTGTTCATTCTTTAGTAATAAAGCCATAAAATCTAAGGCAAGGACTAGAAGAGGAGAATAGCCATGGATGGATCCTTTGCTTTACACTTACAATGTGGATATTTTTTTTGCAGGCCATGCACACCCCTCTCAATGAGAATGTGATATGGTTTTTTGAGGCCATGTCCACCCTCGTGAATGCTAATGTAGATATCATTTTTGGAGGCCATGAACACCCTTGTGAATGCTAATGTGGATATCATTTTTGCAGGTAGGTTTTTTCTTATTAGTTTTTGTCCATTTTGATGCAACAATGGTTCATAGGCATGTAATTGTTAGAACTTGTTTGATATATTTTTCTCATGTACATCATCCACACTATGCAATTAAAAAGTTGAGAGAGGTGTGCTTCTACTTGAACCATGAATGCTTCTACTTGAACCATGAATGTTTGGTGACATTCCACTCTTTCTCATAAAATTATAATAATAATTACAAATTTAATAAATGAAACTTGTTATTTCCTTGAAATGAGTTAAATACATTCTTACAAGCAGCTCTCAAAATCAAGAATACATTGTGGAGTACATTCAAATTTAGCAATATGTTGTGAAACCATATAAGCAGGAAGACTTACAACAACAAGGTTTATTATTTTATATGCTCTATGATCTTTCTTTTATTGTACAACTTTTTCTATGATCCTTAGTTTTTCTAAAACAATTACAAGTAATTCTCCTTCATATGAAAAATTTGAACAAATATTTCATAAAATAAAACAGAGTTGCATGTCATTCATTTTTTGTTTATTAATTAAATTAAAATTTATTATAGGTTTTTTAATTCAATCAAATTTGTAAACAACACAATATTAATTAGCTTATTATTTGTCTTTGCTTGTTTTAGGTTTTTAGCTCTAGGAATGAAATTTAATATTTGAACATGCCTAAAGTATAACTATAATTTTGATTTTGATTTATCTATTTATTTTAATTTCTATATGAATTTATTGGAACTTTAACACAAAAAAATTGCAAAATAAAAAGTTTCCAACCATGGAAATTTCCATGAATGTAAAACTTTCTTATTTTCTTTCCTTACTTCAAACTTGGAAAAGCGTTTTCATTCTACAATATTAAATATGGATATTTGGTATTTCACTTTGTTTAATATAAATATTTAATAGAATACTTTAAGAATTTTATATTAGGATCATTTCCAATTTTTTGTGATATTAATTTTCCTTATTAATATTGCTCAAAACTTTATTAAGTACATTTAAACATTACAATGCCAATAAATACATATTTATATTTTTTTTTGTAAGTGTCCATTTTTCTATTTTTGTTCTTTTGTTTATGCATTTATTATCATTTACTCACAACAATATTTATTTCCACAAATCTCGAGAATATGATTTCCATTCTATAATTAAGTGGACGCATTCCCAACAAAAATAAGATTATGTTTGAGCCTCCTTACTTGGATGTATAAAAAATTTATAATAATATCATTCTCTATTTACTTAAGTGACTTTTGAATTAGTACAAATTTGATTTATTTAAAGTAATTATTATTCCATTCCCATATTCATTAATAATCATCAAGGGAATATATTGGGTACATAGCCAATCTCCACATTAAAATAAAAAACATATTTTACTTATGTTTGTAAAATCATGTTTTTCCACATTAGCTCGTTAGTATCGATGGAAATTTTTAGATTTGCAATGTTTTGCAAAGTTGAACTTTGATAAACCACCTTGAAATATGGAGCGGGTGTTTTTCTCTGTGTCCTTGTTATATTGGTTTCTCAATAGCGACGTCATCTTCAAAACATGGAGCAGGGCTATGGTGTTGAGGTGATGTCACTAGATGTTTAGCACTAATCAACATACATCAACTAAAGCTTTGTGCAATGCACCAAGCCCTCTATCCTATTCAACTTCACACATTTATTCTCTATTCAATGCCACTATTATACCCCTTCCATCTTCTGCAACCACGTAGGTTCCTAATTTCATCAATTTTAACTGGATTTGCATCCCATCCAGAGAAAATCGTACATTAAAATTTAATTAACTAAGAGCAATGTCAGAAACAACATTAGCTATCAATAGTAGGAGCAACTAAGGGAATTGAATAGTCCATTAAGAGAACAACAAAGTGAATACTAGCAGATCCTTGTCAGGAAACCCATTAAAGGGCGATGGTTTGATCCATCCTTCAACAACAAGCCACCCCCCAAGTTTACAAAATAGTATTTATGGGTCGTAAGTCTCCTTGCTTCTAATGTCTTACTTCCATTAACTATTGTAATTAATGTTAAAAAAAGTTATTTGGTTAACAATTATCACCATAACCATTGTGTTTTACAAAAAAATTAATTGATCCAAAGAAAATTCCAACTTGTAGAAAACTAAAATTAAATAGACATTCAAGTAATGTACGAGAGGAAGTTGTGAAAACTAGAAAAGTAATAACAAATCTAAAGAATCTTTGAGAAATTTTTCAGGGATGGATATCGATATAAGCTTCCATCGTGAAATCTTTAAATACTATGCACAATATCTTCTGCATGCTAGAAATTATAGTTGGTGACATCATGTAGATGGTTAAAACATTTGATGTAAGTTGGAATCATGAAATCTTCAAATCACTTGTACAAAATCAAAGATAGATGACAAAAAAAGACCAAAATCCACATATAAATGACCATTTTGTGTTTGGAAACCACTGGTGAAAATTTAGTGGTCATTGATCACGCCACCAAAAAAGTGGTCATATTTAACTTGGTCTTTTATAGCTTATCTTGTGGTCATATATTTGGTCATTAATTCAGTTATATATTTGGCCATTACTTTTCATAATTAATGACAAAATATACGATCAACTATATGACCTCAAGATAAGCTATAAATGACCAATCTAAATATGACCACATTTTTTGTCGCGTGATCAATGAGTACTAATTTATCACTTGTGGTCATTTATATGTGAATTTTGGTCGTATTTTGGGTCATTTATATCTATTTTGTAGTGGTCATTTATCTCTTGTTAGTGGTTTCAGAATATATATATATATATATATATATATATATATATAT
>LPNX010855458.1:0-15385 GCA_001517045.1 Pseudotsuga menziesii
TTTAAGGGGTTCCACTGGAGCATCAGGGTCATAGTGAGAAAAAAGGGATAAAAGGAGTCTACATAGGGACAATGATCAACCATCAAAGCATGATGTATCAGGTGTGGCAAATCACGCTATAACATATGCCCCCTAATGTGTGAGGTTCAAGGGGTACACGATAGTCGAAATACATTTTAATAGTCCCACAAGTGGAGTAATGAACACCAAGGTGGAAAAAACTAGCCACTCATCAGTACAATACAATGATAGATCTCTACACATGACTGCAAAGACATAGCAATCATGGATACATAATAATACAATGGCCATGAATATGCATAAGAGAAATATGCCATGAGTGGTCATCGCCATGTACAATATACAGTGATGTAAGGTATCCATACTGAATGAAGACATTAAATGTGTAATGATTTGAAGTCTAATATGCATATCAAATCACTAATATTTCTACCAACTTAATTTAAAATTTTTGATATGACACTTGCATACACTAAGTAAAATTTTAGACTAGGAAAATGAGGTATTTTGTAGAGAAATTCATAAGTATGGAAACAGGTAGAGGGAAGCAACCAAAGTAAGTTTCAGAACAGTGGGATTTGCATTTTGTCCATTTTTTAATCAGCGCTTGTATTGTTAATAATATGTGGACATTTTGTTTCTAGTTTAGGAAGACAAGGGAAATCTTTGGTTGTCTCGGCTATACAGGTTCACAACACAAAGAACTGTTTTTTAGCCATCATTTTTGGTAGGAATGTTTTCTTTGGTGTATGAGTTGATTTAAATAAAAATGATCATTGGGGTGATATCTAGTTTATTTTCAATAAATTGTCACTTTAAAGAATAACAAAATGATGAATGCCTCATTATAATTAGGATTTTGCAAAAAAAACAAATTCTAAACAAATGCTACTATAATTCTTTAAACTCCATAATGTGTTAAAGGAGTAATTCTAAAAAAATGCTATAAATATTGGACTTAACATTTATGTGAAGTTTATGTTTGATGCATGGTAATTTTGGTAATATATTACAATAATATTTCATTGAGTAACTCATTTATTTTTGGCTTTTGACAATTGAAAGGTTTGATGTTATAGGGTTGCACAATCTTGATAGTGATTGTAAGTGAATGTCATGTTCAAAGTCCCGCAAAATTTCTTTTTAATGTTTATAATATGCTTTGGCACTTCTTACCAACACACTTTCTGCATTTAAAATTTATATTTATAGTGTGTATGCAATAAAATTTATGAAATCCACTTCATAGCTATGATTGCATTGACAAGGAACGAAAAAGGGGAAGAAATAGAAGGATTTCTGTCGAATTCTATGCTACACCAACCAAAGGGAAACCAATTAAGGCACAATACTGATCAATGTAGAAGCTTAGAATCTGCAAAGATGTGATTGAAGCCTATAACATTTAAAACATGGTTGTCCTTTTCACAAGTTCTTAATGACAACTGAAGAATGAATTCATAAAATGGCATTTCTTTTTTTATGGTCTCAATCCACTATGTTTAATCACTCATCAATGGGGGAAAACTATGATGATCATACTTTACTTTGGTAAATTAGTGCCCCTCACCTTAGCAGCCAGTTCGGTAATCTTTTACTTTTTAATGTGTTTTTTGTTTTATTTTGCTTATGTGTTTTATAATGTATTGTAATATGTGATATCCTTTAGATTTATCACTTGGGGATGTCTTCAACATATCTAAAACTTGTACCTGCATCCCCTCCTCTCACTGTCCTTAATAGTTGCATAAAATTAAACGAATTTTACATTACTTAGAAACACCATCCTTCTATCCAAAATCCTAGAATATTATAGTGTTAGATAGAGCTAATTTTGTATTGCTAACTACCTTTTTGAATATAATATATATACCTCCACTTTTGTAAACTAAGCATAGTCCAATTATATCATATTCTAGTCACCCAATCATCTTGATCTACTCGATATTGGATTGTTTAATAGAATTAAATAGTGTATCGGTTTCTATAGATTTTGACAAATACAACTAACTTGATTCTAGTATAGGTATATTTTACAATACTGATCTGGGTTACAATACCTTACTTCTAGTTTTGTATATTCATTTTAACCCATAAAATGTACAAATTTTAACTTTTGTACTATTTTTTGTCACAAAAAAGGAAATTTTCCTTGCTATTATATTAATCAAAGAAAAAGTCTTACCTCTGCATATCATCCTTACAATCTTCTTTATTCATACATATCAAAACAAAAATACTTAGAGAGCTATTCCTTTTCATATTCTATGCCTATATCTGAAATACTTCCATAGAAGTAGTATTAAACTACCAGATAATATCAACAAGAATATGAACATCTAAACTTTCTGGCCATCATTTAGACTAGATCTAAGAGATCAACCTATCCTTAATGGATCAAAAGTCCTTCCAAAAATTCTTGAAATGGTAATAAGCCAGATTTAAGTGAAATAACTCTTTTAGAGAGAATATCAACCCTTGTATTAAAGGTTTTGGAAATGTCTCTGAAAGTGATTTGCTTAAAAGATATTTTTAAAGATTGAACTCTTTGAAACCAATGATTTATCAACAACACCCGAAGATTATATTTACCATTCATCCATTCATATAACAGTTTGGAATCACCATAACTACCAATATCATATATGCCAATAAGGGCAACAAACTGAAGTAAACCCCATAAACTCAACAATTCTACTTTGGTATTAGTTCCATGTCCTCCACCTAGACTTAAATAAAAATAGTGATCCTTGTTTAATATAACTACCATACAAAAACCATAGGAGGAGTTATTGGAGGCTCCATCAAAGTAACCTTCACCACAAAAAGAAGTGTTATCTACCGAATAGTAACTTTTGATCTTCCTTGGAAGAGTGATGTTCAAAAAGTATTTAAAAAGTCTAATACCACTAATCCCATAGAGAATAACAATGGGACTGATATCTTGAAATACAACTTTATTCCTCGAAATCCAAAGGGACTAAGAAATAAAAATTAGAAGCATGTTGAAGGAATCCGTGTTATGGAACCAATCTGAAAAAGAAACCTCCATATTTTTAGCACCCCATTCCAAAATGAAACCCAAGATATATTTTGCAACTCACCAAACATGTCTACAAAAAAGGAAATTTACAAGATATGTAAGGCTGCTTCATTTTCTAGTTTGCAAGGAGGACAAAAGCTTGGGCGTTGCCATCACCTCTTCATGAGATTATGCCAAGTTTGGATCTTATATTTAAGATTTACTACACCAAAAGCATTTCAATTTCCGAGGTATATTCCATTTCCATAGGTTTTTATACCACCACCTTTGCTTTGCCTTACTCCAATTCTTTGCTATGAACTCATATGCCAACTTAGCAGTAATGATCCCATTTTTCTTATTGGATCCAAACCAATTTGTCAGTTTCCGCTTTAAGTATCACCCCTACCTCTTTCAGAATTTCAATATAAGATTCCCAATGCATAGCCCATTCACCAGTCAAACCCAGATCTCTCGTATTTAGCCAATAACCACCCTTTAAGACCAACCATTTGGGTCTCTTTAGTTTATCCATAGTATTCATTCCAATCCATTCAAGATGATCAAGTATTTCCTTAGGCAGATAAAAAATATCTTTATCCCCAACAAAAGGATCTACTCCTATGATAAATTTTTTACCATTACCAATATCCCAACTAATTCCCTTTGTCATCCAATGAAGCACTTTGAGAAAGCTAATCCATACCACCGAGGCTCCATTTGTATCAAATTCCGACAATCTGGGCCAATCGCTAACTGAAATTTTCTTCAAATATTTGGTTTTCATCACCTTACTCCACATACCTTTATCAAAGAGGAATATCCATAGGCTTTTTAAGCGAAGGGTATTAAAAATTGACAAATTTTTAATGCCACGACCTCCCATGTGATTTGGAGAGTCCATAACCTCCCGTGGTGCCAAGTGAAACTTTCTTTCTGTTCTTGTCCTTGCCCATAAGAAATGAAAGATATTTTCTCTGATAGAATTTATAATAGAATTTGGGAGCTTAACCAGAGAACACCAATAGACATGGATACTTTGTAGAGTAGCCTTAATTAAATTAATCCTACCACCCAGTGAAAGAAATCTATAATACCAATTTGAAATTATTTTTTCTATCTTCTTTATCAACCAAAACCAATCCTTCACGTGATAGTTGCTAGGTTTAATAAAAAAACCCAAATATCTGAAACCAGCGTCCATTTGATCAAACTTAAACTAAAATAGATTTCCCAATTCTGTTAACTCTCACTGAAACTTATAATTACAAGAGGAATTGTTTTCAGTGTTGACTTCCATACCTGTGGCATTGCAGAAAAGATCCAAGTTAGAATACAGAACCTTCCAATCCTTAATAGTATCCAACCCAAAAAAGATTACATCATCTACGAAAAGCAAATGGGTAATTATAACATCATCTGAAAATTGTATACCTAATATCAGACCTTCATTACGAGCTTTAGAGATCATTCTACTTAATCCTTCAACATTAGTAAAAATAATAATTGAGATAAAGGACAACCCTGTCTTGGTCCTCTTGTGCTTCTGAAAAAAGAGGCAGGAGATCCATTGTTTAGGACTGCAAAATTTGCAGTAGAAACATACGCCATAATCCATATCATCACTTGCTTAGGCAGACCAATTTGAAGAAGAGCCATTCTTAAGAAGTCCCAATTGAGTTTATCATAAGCCTTTGCTAAGTTAATTTTCATCACAACGAAGCTAATATTTTTTGTTTTAATAGAATGAATGCATTCCTAAGTAGTCCCAATAGAATCTAAGATCTACTTATTGGCTAAGAAGCCAAATTGTTCTTTTGAGATTGCTTCTGAGAGTTTAGGTTTCAGCTTGTCAGCAATAACCTTAGTCACCGTCTTATATACCAGATTGCAGAGGGAAATAGGCCTAAAGTTAGAAAAAAGACTCATGGGTATCCTTTTTAGGAATCAAAGTTATGAATGGAGAATTTAGAGATCTTGTCATAAAACACTCCTTTATGGAAAACTCCGCAACTTCTAGCAAATATTCACCCATGATATCAAAAAAATCGAAAAATAACTCAACTGTCCAGCCATGAGGACCGGGGATTTTGTCTTTGGAAAACTTGGATAAAACCTTCTAAATTTCATCAAGTGAGATTCCTTTACCAACCTCCAATCCTTCTTCCCTTGAGAAAAAAGAAGGAAAATGCTCAAGAAATTTCAATTGATTTCCAATAAGAGCTTTCGTCTGGTCTTTGAAAAGGTATTTGAAGTGTAATTCAACAACATTTTTTATCTTATCCTATGAGCTAATCCTAATCCCATCTTCATTCTCTATTTCCTAGATTGTATTTATATTCCTACGGTAAGAAGCATATCTATGGAAAAAAAGAGTATTCTTATCACTAGCCTTGATCCAAAGGGATCTATTTTTGAGTCTCATTTTCTCTTCTTATTTCTTCAAGATATCATTCTTTTTTCTTGTCATCTCAAGTAGTTTAGCTTTATCTTTTGCAAAAAAGGATCCTGTCAAGTTAATCAAGATGAGCTCTGTAATTTCATCTTCAATTTTCTATAAAGAGGATCTATCTTCTATAGATTTTCTTTTTATCCAAGAAGTTACTTGTTTTTTAAGTAACTTCAATTTAAAAACTAAGAGATCCATCACATTCATATTTTCTAGGCAAGTAATATATAACCAAAAATCTCTAATCACCAGACAAAAGTAATCATTTTTAAGCCAAGAGTGGTCAAACTTATAAGGACGATTTGAGTCATAATGATATGCATCAACTTGTAAAGAAAATGGAAAGTGGTCTGGTAAATTGGTATGAAAAACCTAGGGTCTAGATCTCGAACAATAATCCACCAAAGATTCTTTCATAAGAAAGCGATCTAGTCTTTTACTCACTCCTTCACCACCCTGTTTACTAATTTTCCATGTGGGAATGATTTTTGAAGGAGCAATGTCTACTAACTGATATTTTTTAAAAAGATCTAAGAAATAGTAATCCAAAGGATCAGAAGGAGAAGTTGTACCCCAGTTTTCAAAAGAGTGTAAAGTCAAGTTTAAAACTCTAGCAATTACCAAATTCTCAAGACTTAACAAACCACTATCTTCAATCTTATCCCAGAACTACTTTATATCCTTATAAGGAGCATATATATTCAATAAGAGCATAAATTTCTCAAAGCCCTGAACTTTTAATTCCAACAAGATCTCAACTCAAGTCCTATAAGGTTTAAAAAATCAAGTTTTTGGATTCCAAGCTACCACCAAACCACTAGATAAACATTCTGCATCTATAGCACACATTTTGTAGTCTTTTAATATTCTTAGAATAATCTCACAAGATTTTGTTTCCCAAGTTCATAGATTATTGGAAAAAATAAATGTCTGTTTTGTTACTATTTATGAAATTTTTGAGGGCTCAAAATTTGGGACCACCCCCTAATCCCCTAACATTTAAAGAGATGCAGATCATTCTAAAACCTCCAAAATGGGCTTCTGTGCTCTAAGTTCCCTACAGTTATCAATTACACTGTTTCCTCCTTCCTCTGCCATACGAATTCTATTAGATACCATAATGTATCATGCTTCGAGAAGTAGTTCCTTTTCTTCTTCATCCAAAATATTCTCTCTTGGATCCTTCTTCATATTCTTTCTTCTAATTGTCACATTTTGACATCTAATTGAATTAATTGGAACATTGTCTGATGTAACAATGTGTTTGTTAACATAAATGGTAAGGGGAGTTTTTTATAGATTCTCCAACCATCGAACAGTCCTCAGGTGCCTTTGAAACATCCCTAGTCAACCCCTTTAAAGATAGTATTAGCTGGTTCCTCTGAGCTAGGGCTAACAAGGATGGAATTAGGGTTTTTTCCAACACAAGTAGGATTACTAAAAACACCACCGTCTGCCACTCATAGAAACTCTCATGTCCCAGATTTAAGAATATTTGTATCAAACCCCAAATCCTTAGAAGAAGGAGACCTTTTAGTATTATCCCTTAAAAAATGAGGCTTTTATAGAGAGCTAGTCCTACGTGAATAATACCTTTCAACCGACCTAATAAAGATCAGTTCTTTAGAGGAAAAATCTTCATAAGGAATAAGAGAAGTGCAAATAGATGTTCCTTTTGAGGAGTTATCTTCATCCTTCAAAAACTGACCATGAAGTGGTACCAGTGGAGATTCAGTAATATTGTTCGTCTTCTAATACTTGGTAGAATTAAGATTCTTCAACATATAAGGGCATTCTCTCTTTACATGCCTTGTAATATGGCAAAAGAGGCATTGAAAGGGGATTCCCCTATAATCTAGATGTTATTCGAAAGAGAAATCCCCCAATTTATCAATAAGGACTTCGACAATCCTTCCAAAATATCGAATTCTACCTTTTCCCGAGCCATTCTTTTGTCTCCCAACCTCATCGCAAATTTATCAATAGCAATGAATTTTCCTAGGTGTTTTTCCAAATTTATCAGAATTTCCTTCGACCAAAATTAAATAGGCAATTGTAACCATAATGTCTCTTATGAACCTTTTGAGTTAAAGGATTAAAATCCACTGTCTAGTTCCATAGAACCAAAGAGCCATCATGGATTACCCAATATTCCTTTAGTGTTTTTTGAGCACGTTGTTTAGATAGAAAAATGAAGCAAAGCCAACCATGAGGCAACCAAATGACCTGTGGTGCATAGTCAAATAAGGGTTTCCAAAAAATATTAACCCAGTCTATCAATTCTAGGAAATTCATTATGATATACTCTAGTTTACCTACGAAATCCCTGTCACCTAAACCTTCAGCCTTCTACAAAGTAATATCTTTACCTATCGTAAAATCCTCAATATCTCTTTTTACTTTGACAAACTTTAGTTTCCTCCTCGTTCGAGCTGATTCACTAGTATAGAGTTTTGGAAAGGAACCCATAACTTGACCATTCTCAGGATCCACACGAAGATATGACCGCATATGACCCCAATCCTTCCCCTTTTCTAGATCCAAGCTTGCAAGTTGATCAAAGTTTTTAATATCACCTACTCTTAGGGAGTGGCCTTTTTGTTAGGCTCTTTAGAAGCATAGACATCAGTAGGTAACACTACAACCTCAGTGTTTGAAGTTTTCACAGCGTCCTGGATAGGAAACCCTAGTTCCAGATGAAGAGTTTTGGTTTCAATCGATCCTTCAGAAATGCAGGTTTTCAAAATGTCTGTCCCATCAAGACCCAAGACACATGGAAAGAGATCTTTTCGTATCAAGTGACCGCCAACCCTCTCTGTACAACAACTATTTGTCTTGGTAGAAGCCTCCAAGTGGTGGTTTATTGGCATCCAACTGTCATCATGGGGAAGCAAAGGTAATTCCTTGTCTAGGGGGGGAGAAATGGTATTTTTAAACCCTAGTTCCTCCTTGAAAGGTTTGTAAATATGCTTTTTTTTACATCTTTTTTAATGAAAAAAACCAAAACAAAAACCAAATCGCCAACTTCCCACTCTTTTTAGTCTTGGTCGGTACTAGGCCTCATCAACTTGACTACAAGATGGAAACATGGTTAGGGTTTTCAGAAAGCAACTTTTGTACTATTTAGTTTAATTTATAACCATTTTTATAAATACATTACACATTTTAATTAATAATTGTTTTTTATTTTATTTGTGATTATTATTAATTTATATATGGCATAGGAGGAGGATGACTTCTCAACAAAGATACAACGGAAAAAGAAATTTATAAAATTAAAATTTTAAAATTAATGAAAGTTTAAGTTCACGCTAAAATCTTAGATTTCACATTGGTTGTTTGATTAACAATTTTATGAACCCAAGTATGATCGTACTTATCATTATAGATACATTTGATATCGTTATATAAATGGCATGTTTAAAGAAATGAATTTAGTTTCAAATATTCTCTAATTGTAATCCATCTTTTCATTTAGTTAATGTGAGCTAGTTTATAGCTTAGCAATCATAATTTCTTTCTTGAAGCTTTCAACATTATTAGGTTAAAAAAAACGACCATGATTGTGAAACCATGGTTAGGATTCACAATGTTTTTATAACAACATAATTTTCTTTTATCTTTAATATTTTCATCACTTTATAGAAATTTAGACACTTTACTTACATCATTGCTTTAAATATGTTCATTATGTGATTGCGATTTTGTCATACCAATTTCAAAATAAAAATGCATTACTACTATAAACACATAGTACTTCCAATGTCAAATATAAATACATTACAATGAGTTCATGTACATTTTTTTAGAAGATACATGACGTTGTAGAATGACACCATCTTTGGTAGGGACATCTTTATTTAAGTAGAAGTCTCTCGTATTTTAAACATGTTATAAGTGATTTTAATTATATTTTCAATATGTTTTCAAAAATGTGGCAACAATAACTTTATAATATTTAGATTATAGTAAACTTTTGCATTATTACATCCAAAGTAATTAAAATAATTAGGTGCCTTACAACTTAGAAAAATTAATATTATAAATTTGGATTTTTTTTAATTTAACAAAATAAATAAGAAAACAAATATTATATAAAATTTCCATAACATCAAATATATATATATATTTAATGAAAAAGTTTACAACCCAAATACCTTCATTAGTTATCATGTAAAATCCACAACATTCATAGTAGAGGATCTCAATGGTGCATAACCAGATCAGGTTTTAGGTTATTATTGAGACATATATAACTAAATCGTTAGAAGGGTCCAATAATCTTGCAGTTTTCTTTGTCTTTCACTACTTTGAGAGCATATTTTGTACTAGTGTACATTACAATTAAATTCATATGAAAGACCATATACACATGTATGATAAGGTACGAGAATGTTTCCATACATTATGTACCTTTTGTTCCACACTAGCTCATATTTTAAGGCATACTATAGGTTACATGTAATGGTGTCATATATTTATTTTGACTTGTATTTAGGTTAAATAATCCCACTTTTCCAAAAGTACACGATCACTGCAATGCATGTATCATAATGTTGGCAAAATATGTATTCAACTCCCCACCACTCCTAGCAAGTATTATAGAGTAAGCTAACCTTGTAGAAAAATTATCCTCATTTGGACCATAAGAATATTTCAACATGAACAATGGCAATAATGTAATCACCAATAATATGAATAATCTAATGTTTTGAGAATATTGTATCAGCTCTCACGTTTTAGCTTTTAGTTTGTAGTTCTCCTTCCAATAATCTATTTTGTCTTGTCTTCTTCATCTCTCATTTTTCCCTTCAATACCAGATCCTTTTATTGCACTCCAAGATGCAATTACTAATATATACTAAAAAATCCAAGATACACTGGTTTGCACATGCATATATTGATTTTTTCCCTTTATTGACCAACCAAGGAATACAAAATGGTTATCATAAGTAATATCTACTTGGAATAACAAGAGAGCCAAATGTAACTATATGCCGAGGCCTAGTGCTCAACCTCTATCCACTACCTCTATGTCTACTCGGAATAAGAAGAGAGACAAATGTAACTATAGGCCCAGGCCTAGTGTAACTGTTAGTCTCGAGCAATATTCATGCGAATTGTTCATAAAACAATAAAGACCTTTCACATTTAGCTAGGGTTCAAGCGGCTAAGAGCTCACAGTGGTAGACACCCCATGGTGGAAGGATGGGATCCGATTATACTAACTTTTATCCTGTTTTAGTAAAATGTCTGTACACACGTACCCATTTGCCGATTCTTCTTGGGACTTTTACAGATTCTTAGGACCGTTTACTCTCTCCTCTATTTGCGACAACATTCATGAGATTCTGCCACCTTTATCTTGTATTTGGAATCTTGCATGGCATTTTCAGTGTATCGATGTTAGTGGCATCCACCACCCTTACTAATTGACCTTATCTTTTGATGATGACTAGGGTGGTCTATTTGCGTCGGTGACTACTGTGTAATGATACGGCTTGACGGTGTGAAGGACCTCACTGGACCCGGACTTTGAGGTACATTATCTCACTGTTACTGCTCTGTTTGATTTATTTATCAGTGATAGGGGTTTGTTTTTTTCTTTCTTATCTGTTGATGGTATCTAACCCTACATGGAGTCCACCCTCTCTCGAGGGTTAGTACCAACCATGTTAAAAAAGTGGGAAGTATACTGTATTTTGTTGGGTTTCTAGGGTTTATTCATCTGTTATTTAATTTAGTCCCATTTTCTAGCTCCCTGTCGGGGTTTACTGTGGTTACTATACTTTTGTCGGTTTTTTACCTTGGATTCTGGGTATATCCCCTTTCTTTCTGTTTCCTTATCGGGGCTTCGTATATTTACTATGAGGCCTCTACTTGTTCCCTTCTCGGGACCTTTATCCTCACTTCCTCTGAGGAAGGCTTAGCACCCTTTTTGACTGCCCAGAATTCTACGGTTATGGAGTCTCCAGAGTTCTATCCACCTAGTGGTCCCTCTAGGGGTTTTGACCATTCTTCTCGGTATCACTAGCATAGGAAAGCCAAACTCTTGAAAGCTCTTGACTCTAAATTCCGTTATGTACTCGGGAGGGACATTATGTTGGATAGGGTTCATGAACTCTATCATAGGGCTTTGATTGGTCGGTTGGAGTATTGCAGTATAAACGAGGAAGAATGGGTCTCTTGGGCCACTACTCATTGGAATCCTATCCTTAACTATACCCCTACCATTAGCCTGCTTGCCAATCATTGGCTAGTCATTGTCTTTATCGAGGATTCAGATGCATCTCGTATACTGAACTCCCTCTGGACTATTGGGAATGGCTCCCTGGTACTCAACCATTAGCATGCTAAGTTGACCCACTCAAAGAAAGAGTCGCCAAATGAAATATTTGGGTATTGATGCCAGCTCTACCCTTTCCATTGTGGAATAAAGATTTCCTCATAGGTATTGTGAATTCACTAGGGATATTTGTGGCTCTAGAAAAATATTTCCACCTTATATTTGAAAAGAGAATGGCTAGGGTACTGGTAGAACTGGATGTATCCAAAGGGCTCTTACCTGAGATTGAGATTGACTGTGGCATGGTTATTGCCCAAAGATTATATTATTTGAACATTCCATTTAGGTACAGCTACTGTCACGATACGGGTCATTTAAAAAATAACTGCACCTCCCTTCATCATGGGCTACCATTGAAACTTGGCTTTTTTGATATGGATCATGATATTGACTCTCCTGTGGAGGGGTCTCCTCCTATTGATACTTCTGGTTCTCCCACTCCTCCTGGTCCTTATGATTCATCATCTTCGACATCCTTTGGCAACCTAACTAAAGGAGAGTTACAGTATATCTAGGATATTGAAACTCTTGCTTGGGCAACCTCATCCCTGGAACCTACTCAGGCACCTCACTCCACATTGTCTATTGCACCTGCTTCCTCTGAGAACCCACCTTTAATTACAACTACTCAACGAATCGATGAGTCTACTGTAGGTACTCCTACACTAGTACCTGATTCTACTGCTTCTCCTCAGCTAATCCTTCCCTTGATGTTTCCTCCTCACTTTACATTGGAAGAGTATCCTCCACTCTAGAGGAATACTACACCTATTACTTCTACTAAACATTCTAGTCCCATCACTTATCCTTGATTTATGGACCCTTAACTGCTGAAGTCATTGGATATATTCTCTGACAAATCACCTATCTCTCCCTCTACTTTACCCTTGAATTCGATAAGATTCCAGAATGTAACTATCAGGAAGTCTAGGAGGAATAAATCAACGAATGATTTTGGTTCATCTGGACTTTATACCCCTCTCTCAACTCGAATCAAAGCAGCTGCCAAATCCCTGAACACACCACAAGCACTTAGAGCATTGTCACCTAAATCTTAGTTTGACCTATGAGGATCATCTCTATGAATATTCGTGGTTTTGGGGGGCTTACCAAAAGAAAAGCCCTCAGATCTCTCTTCTCTTCTCTTAATCCTGACATGATACTGATTCAAGAAACTATGTGTTATCACTTCTTTTCTCTTCATTTCTTTTCCAAGATTAAGCCGGGACGAGAATTTTGTGCTCTTGACTCTCATGGCCTTTCTGGGGGTCTTCTCACTAGTTGGAACCCATAATTAGCTCGTTGTAAGGCTTATCACTCTTATGCTGGTATCTTGATCAAGGATAGACTCAAAGGTCTGGACACTGTATTCTCCATTGTTAACTATTATGGATCATACGCCAACAGAGCCTCATTTTGGAATAATGTATTAGCTGGAGGCATTTTTGATTACCCCAACCTGATTCTTGCAAGTGACCTGAACTTCACCCTATCAAACACTAATATTTGGGGCAATAGATCCCAATTGGATCACATGGTTCATTATTTCACACATCTTCTATATGTTACTAACATGGTAGACCTAGCCCCACAACATCTTGGACTTACCTGGAGAAATAACATGACTGGTTCAGAAGGTGTCAGTAAATGTCTTGATAGGTTTTTGGCTTCTTAGCATACTATTCCAGTCCTTAAAAACTTTAAGTCCTGGACTCATCCCTTTGATATTTTAGATCATTATCCAGTTTGTCTTGAGTGGAAATCTACTAAGCACTGTCATAACTATCCCTTTAAGTTCAATAGGGCCTAGCTACTTGAACAAGATTTCTTAGATATTGTCCATTCTTCATGGACTTCTCAAATTTCCCCACAACTTGATCCTATGTCTGTACTCACCACTAAACTCCAGAGACTCAAGGATAAAGTCAAGACTTGGGAAAGAAAGATGAAACTGTCAAAAGCGTTGGAGTCAAATGAAGTTGATTTTGCCATTCGGAAGCTTCTTACTACCCAGACCTCTGGTTTTTTGTCGGTCTTTGAGGCTACATAGATCTCACAGCTGAAAGCTTGTAAGGACTCATTATTGACCCATGAGATCCTTACCTGGAAACTTAGTAGTAGGGTGGAATAGTTAAATGAGGGGGATGCTAATACCAAAATTTTCCACTCCTATGCATCTGCTAGGAGAAACTCTAAATCTATTTGGGGATTACAAAACCAACATAGCACACGAATTGAAGTCGAAGCCCAACTTAAGCATATGGGTGCATCTCATTTCACTAATCTATTTACTAATGATGGATCCACCAATATTAAGGATCGACTCAAGGTTCTTATCCTTTTTCCTTCTGTTGAGGCCCGAAAATCCGCAGGCAACAACAACAAGGGATTCTCCCCAGTCAATGTTCCCAACTAGCCCGTGACTGTTTGGTGTAGGGAATCCGTCCGGTTTGCGGTCCGACTACTGTAGGTCAAGTAACAAAAACAAAGGGTTTTACCTATTGCGTCCTGGTCCATCGTATATATTTTTGTATTTTTGACTTTAAGTATGATATGCAAGTGCCTATCTAAGATGCAGATTGATAAAGAATGAAAGGAGTGGTCACAATGTGATGCGCAGGTTCTTACCTCTCGTCTTAGACTCTCTCACATCTAAATCACACACAACTAGAAAAACAACAATAACTAAGTGTTGGAGCAGGGTCCCGCAGCTACAGAAGAAGCTGCTAGTTTTGGCGGAAAGATATAAGTTTTGGTGGAAAGAAGACAAGGCAGAGCTACGACGCCGTAGCACGTTTCTAGCTGGAGAGCAGAGCTAGAAACCGTGACTTTTTGGGATGCGAAAGTCAAAGAAAGGCAACGGTACCTAAGCGGCCGAGAAGGGAGAGCTCACCCACTGCATTGAAGGCAGCGGCGGAAGACAGGAGGGCTCAACGACCCTCATAAAGAAGAAGGAGCAACGAGGCTCAAGCATTTGAAGGCGAAGGACAGAAAACAGAGAAGCGGTGCATAGTACCCATGGTCAGTGCCGGGAAGCATGGAAGACTACAGAGAGCTGTGGTGTGACGGGAAGCGGCTACCTCAAGGACAGAGAGGACCGACTGTCACTAATTAGGGTTTGGGTTACTGTTGGGACAGGCCCACAGTGTTGTAATGGTGAGACCTTCGGGCCGCCTATAAAAGCTTGTATCTTGTATTGTAAAGGGTTGGTTGGTTCGTAGGATGAGTCGTTAGTTGGTCAGTTGATTATTTTTGAAGTAGACTCAGGAGTCAGTCAGACAGACTGTGTTGTAACGATCCAGACACCTAGCTTGTCTGTGAGTCATTTGAGTCTGTATGTAACCATCCACAGAGAGGACAGAGAGGGAAGGATATATTGGAAGAAAGGAAATATAGAGATAGAAATAGGCCAGAGATCTAGAAGAGATCTCGCGCCGCATATGCGGTGCAACAAACTGTGCTAACTTCCCTCAAGATATATAATAGAAGCACAGTTTGGTGGACGTAGCTCCCATCCTGGGGGTGAACCACGTTAAATCTGCGTGTT
>LPNX010855458.1:22656-79511 GCA_001517045.1 Pseudotsuga menziesii
AATGACAGTAGGCTTAAGCTCTATAGTGACAGCCTCCCCACCTCTCATCCCTAGCATGAATAGTTTATGGTGGTGCAGATTTCCAGTGTAGTTGAAAGGAGGCATCGCACCGGGAATGAGTCTACACCGGTAAAAAAATAAAAAAATAAAAAAAAATGACACTGTTTGTTCGCGCAGGTGATGCGGAGTTGCATCGCAGCAGTAAGATGTTTCCCCCTACCACGTACTCAGTTTGCAACCGACAGTGGGCTAGTCAAGTCACTATTTGACAGGTAGTTAATGAAGAAATGATCGGTATCCCCTCCTGTAGATTTGGCAGCAGTATAATAAATTTTTCTGGATTTGGTAAATCTCCGACGACACCGGTGCCTGGATATGCACGCTTTGAGGGACACGTGATCAGATCTTAGCAATTATGACAGATCAGAATGACGGGTAGGGTCTCGTCCAAGTAATTATGATGACCAACGGGGTTGACCCAGGAGGACTGTTGCGTCCGGTAGTATGCCTTCGGCATAAAAGCAAACATCCTTCAAGTAGGAAGGGTACAGTTTCCAAATCTCAAGAGCTATGCAAGGCAGTGCTAAGTGTCCCCTGTGCAGAGCCAATTAAGTTGTAGAGTACAGTGACTTCCAGACTTCGAAGCCACTGCACGCCCAGAGTATTGAGCCAAGCGAATTCTGACTGAGGCCGAACCTATAGAAGTAAAGTTTAGAAAGAACGTACTGGCCGTGCGTTCGCCATGATGACGGCACCCAAGGTTGTGAAATTAGAGACAACACAAGTTAGACAGTCGCTAAGGATGAAGAGTCAAGTGCCAGAAGTAGAATTTGTCACTAAAATCTCTGCTAAGGAGAAGAAGAACACCGAGCCAATCACCGAAGATAAGAAAGCAGAGCAGAAGACTGATGAGAAGAAATCTCCCACTAGAAGGAAGGTAAAAATGAGAAAAAGAAAGCAACGGGAGAAGGTCGCTGACCTATCTGATCAGCTAAGAGAAGCACGAAAGATTGAGAAGGTACTGACACAGAAACCTGAGGGATAGAGGCAGCATGTGGATCTGGACCACTTCGAAGAGAAGAGAAGTGGAAGAAGACTGCAAACCCAGCGGAGGGGAGACTTCCAGAACGAGGACAAAGGCTTGTTCTCGGAGCGGAGTTCATGGGTTTCTTCTTCTCCATCCACGAGGCTCTAGATGAAAGGAAGTGTTTGAGAAGGCTGGAAGATACAGATTTTCCTTGTGATAAAAGTTCTAACCCAGATAAAAAGGTAAGGATATCTGTGGAACACTTCTCAAACACTAGAGCGCTCATAGAGAAGAAAGAGCGAAGAGAGCGAAACCGTGACTATGGGCAGAAAGGATAAGAGAGCCCAGCGAACTAAGTTACCGAAATTCCAAGAGAACGTGTCAAGGTAATGAAGAATGAAGTCGAAGGACTTCGACAGAAGCTGCAGAAGACTTCGCAGGAGGCGAAGGATAAGTTGCAGCAGGAGAAGCCTGTTGCAGGTGGCTCGAGGACGAGCCACAAGTAAGTGTTAGGGGACTGTTGGAGCAGGGTCCCGCAGCTACAAAAGAAGCTGCTAGTTTTGGCGGAAAGATATAAGTTTTGGTGGAAAGAAGACAAGGCAGAGCTACGACGCCGTAGCACGTTTCCAGCTGGAGAGCAGAGCCGGAAACTGTGACTTTTTGGGATGCGAAAGTCAAAGAAAGGCAACGGTACCTGAGCGGCTGAGAAGGGAGAGCTCACCCACTGCATTGAAGGCAGCTGCGGAAGATAGGAGGGCTCAGCGACCCTCATAAAGAAGAAGGAGCAACGAGGCTCAAGCATTGAAGGCGAAGGACAGAAAACAGAGAAGCAGTGCATAGTACCCATGGTCAGTTCCGGGAAGCATGGAAGACTGCAGAGAGCTGTGGTGTGATGGGAAGCGGCTACCTCAAGGACAGAGAGGACCGACTGTCACTAATTAGGGTTTGGGTTACTGTTGGGACAGGCCCACAGTGTTGTAATGGCGAGACCTTCGGGCCGCCTATAAAATCTTGTATTTTGTATTGTAAAGGGTTGGTTGGTTCGTAGGATGAGTCGTTAGTTGGTCAGTTGATTATTTTTGAAGTAGACTCAGGAGTCAGTCAGACAGACTGTGTTGTAACGATCCAGACACCTAGCTTGTCTGTGAGTCATTTGAGTCTGTATGTAACCATCCACAGAGAGGACAGAGAGGGAAGGATATATTGGAAGAAAGGCAATATAGAGATAGAAATAGGCCAGAGATCTAGAAGAGATCTCGCGTCGCATATGCGGTGCAACAGACTGTGCTAACTTCCCTCAAGATATATAATAGAAGCACAGTTTGGTGGACGTAGCTCCCATCCTGGGGGTGAACCACGTTAAATCTGCGTGTTATGTGTTGCATGAATGTGATTGTACTTGCTTATTGTTACTGGTTATTTTTCATATAATATTAGTTGCAGTAAGTGAATGTATGTATTGTTCAGCTCACGGTAATGCAGGAAGATAGAGATAAGTTGAAGTATTTTAGTAAGCTTCTTAAAGACTCCTTTATGTCTGTTTCTAATGACCATTTAATCACAATATAACTTCTGGGAGGTAGAGTTTCGCACATCGACACAGTCAATGCTAAGAGTGCAAAGTCGTAGTGGTAAGATATCGCAAAGAGGCGATATCGCACCGGCAGAGGAGCTGCGGTGCGCGATACTGCGAGCTGAGGGCTTAGCGTTGAGGAGAGGTTGGGTGTCCCGCGGTGCGCAGAGATGCAATAAGGTTGGAGATATTGTGAGTAAGTGGAAGTTGTGCGACGTGGGAAGAAACCGTGCGACTGGCGCGTGGATAAGAATCGCACGGCTAAAAGTGCTGCGAGTAGACGGGGACGTGCGATGCGCCGATATAGCTGACCTTGTGACTCACAGGAGTAAGAGAAGAGAAGTAGGATGCTCAGAACCTGGTCCAAGACACTTGAGTCTTGGCCAACCCATTAGATTCACTTCGGGTGAGACTTCAGATCGCTTCGCGGTCTGTCGCCGAAAGGGCCAGTGAGTTAGGGGTGTTGTTGATTGATTATAGTAAACCCAGGTCTGCCCATGCAATCAACACTAAGCTGTCCCTAGGGAGCAAGATATTAATTCATGAGTAATGTAATACTATTCACATGTTAAGATAAATCACAGATAGTTCTTATTAGAATCAAAACACATAAACTTGAATAAAGATATACACGAGAAGATAGCTCATCAACCGTTAAAACCTCCATTACTCATAATGGAAATTATCACAGAATAAACCAGAGAACATTCAAATAAGAACATAGGTTCAGAAAGTTAGAACGCTCTCACAGTTAATGAGACATAGTTGAAAATGAAATAGTTTCCCTTCAACATTGTTCATTTCATCACATTCGAACATTCCACACAACACCTTCTCCAACAGGAATAATTTGTAATTTATTATTGTAAAACGAAGTAGTTCCTCTTACAACAAGTGGTTCACAAGTTTCTCCAGGGAAAAAGACCCTATTCTCTCTAACTCTCATATACTTATACTACAAGCAAACTCTTGGGATGTCCCTCGGTGACCTTTGGGCTCCTCAACCGTTTAATCTCACAGTTTTGTCAGTTTGTGAGTGCTCATGATTCATACAAACGCTACATTTCAGATTTATGATTTAAGAGCATTTTTATGAAAAAGAGGAACCATCTTGGTAACTGCCGAACTTTTCCAAGCTTGGACCTTTGCCTCTATTTATTTTGCTCATTAATCCGTTGGTCTCTTGCTAGATCCAGTTAAGCTTGAACCCAACTTGATTCTTCTGTTCTCTAGTTCTGCTTCTTCATTTTTCTTTTCTTCGGCTAGCTCCCTTCTGCTTTGTCCTTTAGATACGTCTTCTCTACAACAACAATCACCATGTCATGAATAACCAATCATTATATCAACTAGTGTTTGACAAAGAAATGAACTATAAACAAATGTAAAGCATGGAAAGACAAAGTAACCACCACCAAAACCCCCAAACTACGCTATTCATCACAGAAACTTTGACTCGACCTGCACTCATGGGAAAACTTTGCCATCCCATAAAGTAGAGTAACGACACAACAAAACACGACGAGAAAAACCCTACCGACAGTCAGAAGCAATAGACACTAATCGTTTGGCAGATAATTCACTTCGACGAGCGAAAAAAATATATCACTCGGATGATCAGTTCACTGAGGAGCCGCAACGGCAGAAGACCATTAGACTGCGGCTTCCGTTTTCAAATGAAAAATGCAGCGATCGAAAATTTCCATGACTAAACACTGGCAATGATGAGCTCAACGCAACTGCCGTGTTGGCAACACAAGAGACTAACCCTCCGATCAAACATTAACAACGCTCCGATAGAGAAAACAAATCATCGAAAAGCAAAGGTTTAAGTAGTAAAGCCATGGAAACATCAAGACTAAGAATTATCTGTTGGCAAAAATAAAACAATAGAAACTACCGTCTAGGCATCGGGGATCGGAAAGACTAATCATAGAGCGTCGGCAGGATAGATCAATACGTAGCCACAACGGCGGAGGGTGGATGGACCATGGATTCTGCAGCAAAAAGAAAACATCAACGAAAGTTAGGACAAACCATTGGCAAACAGAACAGCAGTGTCGGGTGATTAGTTCATTTAGGAGCTGCAACGACGGAAGACCATCAGACTGCGGCTTCCGTTTTCAACTGAAAAAGCAGCGATCAGAAACTTTAAGACTACGGATCGACAAAAATAAATTAAGGATCTCTGCAACATCGATAAGATAAACAACAAGGTTTCCAAAACGACGGCTGCATAGAGAACTATGGCCACGATTCATGTTCAACTGACCTCCGAAAAACCAAAAAAATGTTAAGTTTTGAAAGACTCCGGCGGTGCAGCGATAGAAGTAGTTTGTTTCTTCTTCGACATCGCGGCTGCAAAGAGAACTAAAACTTTGATTCAAACAGAAATGGACTTTTGATAGCATCAAAAGAAATCATTCAGATCAAAGGACAACACTTTCAGATCGAACTTTAAACTCCACGACCCAAAGCATTTGTAGACACAACAATTTTTTGAAAAGCATGAAAATAGTTGATCTCAAGACAATCCAAACTGTAGCAGAGGAAAAACAAAAGAGAGTTCATGAATCCACACACTCCCAGGCAAGATAAAATAAAAAGGAGGATCCAAAATTTCAAAAAATTTGGGAAAACAATTGCAGCTGCAACAATTGGCGACTACTTGGTGCACCTAGATCTCTGGACAATTTATTCCTTAAGTAACAAAATGTTTAACAATAAAACCAACATGTTGAATTATTCTAGATGTCTGGGTTTCCCAAATGGCAAATATATGTACTTTTAATCATTGATGATAGTCCAATTTAGGAGAATGGAAACCAAGATTTCCAAGTCAAGATAACTCTTTTGAGGCCAGGAAAATGAGTTTCATTTATTACCTCTGTCTTCAAGTAGCTTCTAGCTTGGACACCACAGGATTGTAACATATGGTAAAAATAAATATTCATTTGTTTCTCATTCCCATGCCATTTTGCACTTTTTGTGCTTTTGGACTTTTTTGTCCTTTCTTGAGTCCTCCTGCATGCCTTTCTTTCTGAATTTTTTATTCAGGCTCCTCTATCCATAGTGTCCTTTTGTGTGAGAGATATATTTAATTTCCAACTCACGGACGGAGAAGAACTTTTGGCAATTTTGTACTCATATAGTTCAGTACTTTGTTTTGATACATATTGCTTTGTTAGGAGCTTTTGACTCTTATTTGCCTTTTGGAATTCAATTCTTGGCATGGGATCATTTATATATAATATACTGTTTACCCTCCTTCCTTTCCATGGGCCTTTTGCTGTCACTCCCTAGGAAATTTTTAAATGTGAGATGGATGGCACCTCGAAATAGTATTCCAGATCTTTTGATCCTGATTTATTTTACAAGGATTAAGTAGGACTTCAATGTGTTCATAGCCATTTAGGAAAACTGTTAAACAAGAAGAAATTCTTTCAGATAAAACAATAGTACACAGTCTTATAATCAAGGATTTTAGTTAATCCAGAATTTTGATGCTCTCCATGCAACCAAAAGTTTGCCTCTTTTATTGAAATCAACCAAAATCTAGCTAAAACCAACAGAAATAAAATAAATAAAAAATAAACCGGCAAAGCAAATTATTTATGTACAAAACAAAAGAACAAAAACAAAAACTCAGGAAAAATAAGGTTTTAGAACTAAACCATTTACTGGTAAGTTCTATTCCCACCCCTGTAAATCTTGCAATTTATAGGTTGAGGGGCCAAGTTTTGCCGCAATCTAGAAAGGGCCTACCCATAACTGTTGAAATTTCGTGTGTTTTCCTTTCTCATCATGGGGGTGGTCCCATTTGAGAACCAAATCTCCCACCTCGAATTCTTTTGTTCTAGCTTTGTGTTTATCAAACCATCTCTTTACTACCTCATGTCGTTGTTTAAAATGTTCTCTGGCCCTGGATCTAGATTCCTTTGCCTTCAAAAGATTATGTATCCTTATCTGCAAGATTTCATTATCTGATCCTCTGGATTCCTGAGCTATTATGGAAGAGGGTAGCATGATATTGGGGGGTAGAATAGCCTCTTTTCCATAAACAAGGGTATATGGGGACACACTTAACGAAGTCTTGGGGGTGACCCTATCAGCCCAAAGAGCATTTGGTAATGCTGAGTGCCAACTCTTCTGATTTTCTATCACCGTCTTTTTTAAAATCCTAATCAGATTCTTGTTCGTATATTCAACCAAACCATTTCCCTGTGGATAGTAATTTGCAGAGTAATGCAACTTAATTCCTTTCTCATGAGAAAATGCAGTTAATCTAATTGAGGAAAATTAAGTAGCATTATCGAAAACTAAAGAAATTGGAACTCCAAACCTGGTCATAATATAATCTTGCAGGAAGTCCATGACCGCATCTTCATTTACTTTACACAACGGAATGGCTTCGACCCAACGAGTGAAGTAGTCGGTTGCCATCAAAATATATTTGTGTTGCAAGGAAGAATTTGGCTTTATCTCTCCAATGATGTCCATCCCCCACTGCTCAAAAGGTTCTATTATCATTACAGGCTTTAATGGTCCTGCTGCTTTAACTTGTCTTCCACCACGCCTTTGGCATATGTCGCACTTTCTGACATGGGAATGTGCATCTTTGAATAGTGTGGGCCAATAGTATCCATCTCTGAGAATTTTATGTACTGTTGTATCTCCATAGAAATGTCCTCCAGCAGGCCCATCATGTAAGTCTATCATTACCTTCTTCACATCTTCTTTCTCTAAGCATCTAAGAAGAACTCCATCATAATTCTTTCTGAATAATATTCCTTCAACAATATGATATGAGGCTGATTTAAGACACAATGCTCTTCTTTGCTTAGAATTCCAATGTTCCGGTAACAATCCCGCCTGAAGGTAATGCACAAGGTCTCGATACCAGGAGTCCGGAGCTGTGAAAAGAGGACATACATCCACCAAATGTAACTCAGCTTCGTTTTCGCAGCTCTTTTCTTCATTGTCTTTACTTTTAGTCATTAGTTTGCACAATCCCTGCCCTTTGACTATGGAGGCTGGCTTGAATTCGAGGTTATACTCATGTAGAGATGTTACCCAGTTGCCTCTTCTTTCTCCTAACTCTTTTTGTACGAAAAGAGACCTCACAGCTGGGTGTGGAACGATTACCTTTGTCCGGTTCTTAAGTATGTATGGCCTAAATTGTTTTACCGCTTTGAACACAACATAAGCTTGTTTATCCATTCCTGGGTAATTCAATTCGGCCCCTTGCAGACCGGTGCTCATAAATGATATGAGGAACTCATCTCCCCCATCTTCCTTCTGGGTAAGCACAGCTGCTAGTGAATCATCAGATGCAAAAGTGTACAAAATAAAATCTTTCTCAAAATCTGGACTTTTGAGGGAGGCTGCATGCGCAACAGCTGTTTTAATTTTACTAAATGCTTTCTTCTCTACATCAATCCACCTGAATTGTACACTTTTCTTTACCATTTGCTGCAAAGGTTTAACGATTTGAGCAAAATCTAGCACAAACCTTCGCACGAAATTTATTGTCCCCATAAATGATTGCATGCCCTTTTTATTATGGGGTAAGGGAATCTGTTCGATGGCTTTGATCCTTTCTGGGTCTATGGAGATCCCCTTCTTAGAAACCATGTGACCCAACAACTTACCTTTTGTAACGGCAAACACACACTTCTTGGGGTTGAGTGAGATACCATATTTTCAGCAGCGTTCAAAAATATGCTTTAGATGAAATGCATGTTCCTCTCTTTTCTTTGAGAATATCGTGATGTCATCAAGGTATACTACAACACTGCGGCCAATCAGACTGCGGAAAGCTATGTCCATAGCCCTCTGGAAAGTAGCTCCAACGTTTATGAGTCCAAAGGGCATCCTTCTGTAAGCAAAAGTTCCCCACCTAGTTTTGAATGTCGTTTTAAGTCTGTCTTCTTCAGCTACTAATACTTGATTGTAGCCTGAGAATCCATCTAATAAAGAGAATAGTTCAGAACCTGAAACCATTTGCAATATCTGCTCCATGGGTGGAACAGGATAATTGTCTTTATCTAAAGCACGATTTAAGTTTCTGAAATCCACACATAGCCTGATTTCTCTAGATTTCTTCCTTACCGGTACCAGATTTGAAACCCATTCTGAGTGTCTGACCTTGAAGATAATTCTAGCATCCAATAGTTTCTTAACTTCATTTTGGAAAAAAGGTTCTAATTTTGGATGCATTTTCCTTAAAGGCTGCTGATAAGGTTTGATTCCAGATCTGATGGGGATAACATGTTGGATTATATTGGTGTCATATGTCTTCAGATCTTCATATGTCCAGGAAAAAACATCTTTGTATTGTTTGAAAATACTGATAAACTTATTCCTTTCACCTGGGGAGCAACACTATCCCAAATTCACATATTTAGGCCCCATTTCAGTCCCCAAATTAATCAACTCAAATTGTAGAGACGAACTATGAGTCTTCACATTCGCTGGTCTTCTAAATTTCTTGTTTAAATCAAATATTCGCTCTAAATTCCTGACTCCTTTAGGAATAAAATTATCGAATTTTAGCTCGGCTTGATGTTCTTCATCGTCAATAATCGCCCCTTTGAAGGTCTCGTCATTTGTTATGCATTCTAGAATCTGTTGATCATCATTGAACACTCATAGATTGGTGATCATATCTGGCACCGAAGGCCTGAAAAGCAATTCAATAGAGCACCGATTATTAGAGGGCACAAGCCTCGGAGCTGAGGTGGCCAACAAGTCAGCTGCTGCATTCTTAAGTCTTGGAATCGATACAATGTTAAATGCATTAAAACATTCAAGTAAATCCCATACTTCATTTTGATAAGCTTTTAAATGAGGAGAAATGCAATGTATTTGATTTCGAATTTGTTTTACAATTATTTCAGAATCTCCAAACACTTTCAGATTTTTTTGCCTTTAATTCAATTGCTTTTCGAAATGCTTCATATTCAGCTATGTTATTGGTACATTCAAACTCTAACCTTCATGAAAGAAAATGTTTGTTTTTCTTAGTGTCAATCAGGACATAGCCGGCTTCCGACCCCTCTAAAGTTTTAGAACCATCAAAGAAAAGTGTCCAAAAATCGCTAACCACTAGTTTAGTCCCTGAACTAATGCTTCATATTCAGCCGTGTTATTGGTACATTCAAACTCTAACCTACATGAAAGAAAATGTTTGTTTTTCTTAGTGTCAATCAGGACACAGCCGGCTTCCGACCCCTCTAAAGTTTTAGAACCATCAAAGAAAAGTGTCCAAAAATCGCTAACCACTACTGTGCGAGAATTAACATCTACATCTACAACTAATTCTACTATTTTACAATCAATTTCATCAGCCTGTGAAAACCGAAGGAGATTAGGTTGAGCGTCTGATGTATCGATGGCTTCTTTCGCTTGATAGTTTCCTGGTTCTAGCTCAATAAAGTAATTTCTCAAAACAGAATCCACTGGTTCATTCTTACCTTCGATCTAAGTAACATTGTGTTTCATGTGGGGATCCCTCAAAACTTTAATTTGATTTGGGCTTCCTTTATATGGTAGCCATAGATGTGACTAGTCCGAGGCAAAATATCCGTTCAGCTTTGCCAACCAATCTCTGCTCAAAACAAGTCCATAAGCTTCCGGTATGTCAGCCACCACAATATCAATGAATTGACATACCTTGTCATTTGAAGATAAGTGATCGAGAACATCCTCCATTTCCCCAATTACCTTCAAATTCGTTCTATCCAACTGAATGACCCTCCAGGTAGATGGTTTAGGTTGTCCATTCATCTTTTTACAGACTAACAACGGCATGACATTGACTGATGCCCCCGAGTCTACTAGGCAGTTATGCAGGTTGTGGTTGAAAATTTCAAAAGTAAGGAGAAACAGTGGAGTCTTGCTTTTAGGCTTACATCCCACACTTGCTTGACCAATTTCTTCTTCTTGGGGCTGATTGTCAGTGGGCAGCCTCTCCTCTGACACTTCAAGTGCTTTCAATAGCTTTTCTTTCTGCTACGGCACATTGCACATTTCAAATAATGAGATGTTTGACCTTACCTTTTTTATATCCTCCACAATGTCATAATCCATCTTATGTCCTGTGAGATTCAGTTCAACATTATTTATCTTTTCTTCATTGGGCTTAGTAGGCATGTTGATCTGTCTAGGATTTTGACTGGTGATGGTAAATTCCAGAATTTTATTAGCTGAGGAGTTGTTTTGAAATTTCTTAACATTCTTTTGAAGTCTCTTGATCTTCGGGAGCATAAGACTGCTTTCCTTAATCAACCCCTGGCTTCTTGTCGTTACATTTGTTTCCAGGATGTCCTCGTGTCTCAGATCCTTTTCTTCCTCAGCATCAAACGACGATACACAGTCCCATAAAACCATGGCCTCATCCTCCTATTTTTCTGTTGATTTATTGTTGTCTTTCCCTTCATCGTTGTCTTCAGTTAATTTGGAATCCAACAGCTGATTCATAACCAACACCATTGAATTTATCCATTGAGGACAATTCTTTTCAGAATGGGGTTGTTGGTGGAAAGTGCAAAAGTTATCCATTCCTACCTCCATTAAGTTCATAGATGTAGGGATATGCGGAGGGGGCTGGGATTGATTGTTATCTTCCCTTTTCTTGTAATAAGGCTTATAGAACTTTTGGGATTCCTTTTCCTTTTCCAAGTCTATGATTCTGTTAGAGAGCTTCTGCATCATCTTTGCCATTCCTTTGAAATCTGGTGATTGCTCCTCTTTAGGCTTAGTAAATAACAAAGCTTTCCTCCCAACATTTTTTTCTCCTGACCGTTCAGGATAATCTTCGATGCTTTCCTTTTCAGCCTCTACAATCTCCGCTTATTCATAAGTCTCTGCTAGCGTGTCCTTCATTTGGCCTTCATTTTGGAAAACATGGACAACTCGGGTCCTAGAGCTGAGGTATAATATTCAATCAGAACTTTATCCGAGGGTTTGTCAGCTTCAGAAAAATTCTTAAGATAGGCTGTGAATCTTTGGGTAAAACTATGCACCTTCTCTTTTCTTTCTTTCTTTATTTAAGGTGCACAGCCCTTTCATGAGAGCTGCATGAGTTTTTTGGGTTGCATACGTACTTCTAAAAATCCTTTCAAAGGTATCCCAATCTGGGATAGAGTTTGCAGGCAAACCAAAGTACCATGATGCTGCTGCTCCTTTAAGGGTGTGTGGAAAAAGTCTACAAACTACATCCTCATGTTCCCCAACCCTTAATCCTTCTATTGCCAAATATAAACTTTGCAAATGGTCATCTACTAACATCTTCTCATTTGGATCAAACTTGGGCAGCATCTTTTCAAAAGCTTGAGGTAAGTCATGCAACGAAGGTGTTAGGTTCAAGGGTGATCTGGCTTTCGAAGCAGATGGTGGATTTGGTGGGTTGGGTGGCTGATTTGCGTTTACGCCTGCCATGATTCTGGGTGGAGAGTGAGGTGGTGAATGAATAAGAGTATGAACAGGTGAAAAGTAAGGTGTATTTGGGCCCAGTTGATTTAAAGGCTGAATGACTTCCTATAAGGCTGTTTCTACCAGTTCTTCCAAATCTCCGACGAACACTGAGTCTTCCAATATAGGACGGTCTTTCTTTTTATATTCTCTTTTGGGAAAGTCAAGGATAATCGGTAATCCTCCAATCTTCTTCACATATGCCCTAGTGTGTCTTCTCAGATCATTAACTAATTCGTTATCGACAGAATACAAGTGCTCTTTACCCTTCTCTTCAGGAATTGGATTGGGAAACAAACTGCTTTCTGAACTGTCACTGGTGGAATAATCTCGAGAAAATGTGTTTCCTTGGATAGCCATGCACTGGCGGCCCTCCTTCTAGCACCAGAAACTATTGAGGACTGGAAATTTGCAGGCAACAATAGCAAGGGATTCTCCCTAGTCAACGTTCCCAACTAGCCCGTGACTGTTTGGTGTAGGGAATCCGTCCAGTTTGCGGTCCGACTACCGTAGGTCAAGTAACAAAAACAAAGGGTTTTACCTGTTGCGACCTGGTCCACCGTATATATATATTTTTTTTGACTTTAAGTATGATATGCAAGTGCCTATATAAGATGTAGATTGATAAAGAATGCAAGGAGTGGTCACAATGTGATGCACAGGTTCTTACCTCTCGTCTTAGACTCTCTCACATCTAAATCACACACACCTAGAAAAACAACACTAACTAAGCTATCCCTAGGGAGCAAGATATTAATTCATGAGTAATGTAATACTGTTCACATGTTAAGATAAATCACAGATAGCTGTTCTTAGAATCAAAACACATAAACATGAATAAAGATATACACGACAAGATAGCTCATCAACCGTTAAAACCTCCATTACTCATAGTGGAAATTATCATAGAATAAACCAGAGAACATTCAAATAAGAACATAGGTTCAGAAAGTTAGAACGCTCTCACAGTTAATGAAACACAGTTGAAAATGAAATAGTTCCCCTTCAACAATGTTCATTTCATCACATTCAAACATTCCACACAGCACCTTCTCCAACAGGAAAAATTTGTAATTTATTATTGTAAAAAGAAGTAGTTCCTCTTACAACAAGTGGTTCACAAGTTTCTCCAGGGAAAAAGCCCCTATTCTCTCTAACTCTCCTATACTTATACTACAAGCAAACTCTTGGGATGCCCCTTGGTTACCTTTGGGCTCCTCAACCGTTTAATCTCACAGTTTTGTCAGTTTGTGAGTGCTCATGATTCATACAAACATTACATTTCAGATTTATGATTTAAGAGCATTTTTATGAAATAAAGGAACCAACTTGGTAACTGCCGAACTTTTCCAATCCTGGGCCTTTGCCTCTATTTATTTTTCTCATTAATCCGTTGGACTCTTGCTAGATCCAGTTGAGCTTGAACCCGACTTGATTCTTCTGTTCTCTAGTTCTGCTTCTTCACTTTTCTTTTCTCCGACTAGCTCCCTTCTGCTTTGTCCTTTAGATACGTCTTCTCTACAACAACAATCACCCTGTCATGAATAACCAGTCATTAGATCAATTAGTGTTTGACAAAGAAATGAACTATAAACAAATGTAAAGCATGAAAAGACAAAGTAACCACCACCAAAACCCCCAAACTACGCTCTTCATCACATAAACTTTGACTCGACCTGCACTCACGGGAAAACTCCTCCATCCCATAAAGTAGAGTAATGGCACAACAAAAACATGGTGGGAAAAACCATACCGACAGTTGGAAGCAATAGACACTAATCGTTTGGCAGATAATTCACTTCGGCGAGCGGCAAAAATATAACACTCGGATGATCAGTTCACTGAGGAGCCGCAATGGCGAAAGACCATTAGACTGCGACTTCCATTTTCAAATGAAAAATGCAGCGATCGAAAATTTCCATGACTAAACACCGGTGATGATGAGCTCAATGCAACTGCCATGTTGGCGACACAAGAGACTAATCCTCCGATCAAACATTAACAATACTCTGATAGAGAAAACAAATCTTTGAAAAGCAAAGGTTTAAGCAGTAAAGCCATGGAAACATCAAGACTAAGAATTATCCGTCGGCAAAAATAAAACAATAGCAACTACCATCCAGGCATCGGTGATCGAAAAGACTAATCATAGAGCGTCGGCAGGATAGATCAATATGTAGCCGCAATGACGAAGGGTGGATGGACCATGGATTCTGCAGCAAAAAGAAAACATCGCCGAAAGTCAGGACAAACCATCGACAAACGGAACAGCAGCGTCGGGCGATTAGTTCATTTAGGAGCCGCAACGGCGGAAGACCATCAGACTGCGACTTTCGTTTTCAACTGAAAAAGCAACAATCGGAAACTTTAAGACTATGGATCGACAAAAATAAAATAAGGATCTCCGCAACATCGGTAAGATAAACAACAAGGTTTCCAATACGACGGCTGCATAGAGAACTATGGCCGCGATTCATGTTCAACTGACCTCTGAAAAACCAAAAAAATGTTAAGTTTTGAAAGACTTCGGTGGTGCAGCGATAGAAGTAGTTTGTTTCTTCTCCGACACCGTGGCTGCAAAGAGAACTAAAAATTTGATTCGAATAGAAATGGACTTTCGATAGCATCGAAAGAAATCATTTAGATCAAAGGACAACACTTTCAGATCGAACTTTAAACTCCACGACCCAAAGCATATGTAGACACAACAATTTTTTGAAAAGCATGAAAATAGTTGATCTCAAGACAATCCAAACTGTAGCAGAGGAAAAACAAAACAGAGTTCATGAATCCACACACTCCCAGGCAAGATAAAATAAAAAGGAGGGTCCAAAATTTCAAAAAATTTGAGAAAATAGTTGCAGCTGCAACACCTTCCTATCTCACAAAGGAAGATAAAGCTTCTTTCCTGTCATATTTCTCACTCTTTGAGATTGAAGGTGTACTTAAGGGATTCAAAAAAGGCAAGAGTCCTATCTTGGATGGCTGGCTGGTTGAATTTTACCTCCACTTCTTTGATCTAGTTGGTCTTGACATCCTTAATGTTGTTACACAATCCAGGGCTGAAGGTAGGGTTTCTGGAGCACTTACCGCTACTTTCATCACAGTTATTCCTAAATGTGATAAACCTACATCCTTTGCAAATTACAGGCCTATCTCCCTATGCAATTTAGTTTATAAGGTCTTTTCCAAATTGGCTTCTATCATACTTAAACCTATATTGGATGGAGCCATCTGAAGGAACCAATTTGGCTTTCTACATCATAGACAGATCATAGATCCTATAGGCATTGCACAGGAATTCATGCACTCCATAAAAGTGGAAAAGAAAAAAGTCATGATCCTCAACTAGACTTGGTCAAGGCCTTTGATAGGGTGAACTGGACCTTTCTTAGTCTCATCCTCTTATAGATTGGTATACCGTTTGTTGGTGTTAATTGGATACTGGGATGTTTGGAAACCTCAAACTTTGCAGTCTTAGTTTATGAAACTCCTTCCAGTGTCTTTCTGGTTTTGAGAGGCATTAGACATGGATGTCCTCTCTCCCCTCTACTATTTATATTGATTATCGAATATCTAAGTCTGCTGATACAAAATGCACAACAAAGAGGGGTTATTTATGGTGTCAAGGTCTCTTCCTCACTATACATCACACACTTACTTTTTTGTTGATGATGTTATATTATTTGGTGAGGGAATTGTTGATGAATGGCCACATTATAAACAACTTCTAGATCTATTTTGTTCCGCAACAGGCATGCAAATTAGTAAGGAAAAATATTCATTTCTATTTAATGCTGCTGATGATCTCACTAAGGAAAACATTGCAGCCATTTTACCATATAAAATGGAGCCTCTATCTGTGGGATTCAAATATCTGGGATTCTATCTGAAACCATTGGGATACTATGTCAATGACTGGCATTGGTTTATTGAAAAATTTGAGCGAATAATAAGTAACTGGACATATAGACTGCTCTCTCTTGGAGGAAGACTGATCTTGGTCAAATCATTTCTCATGGGGCTAGCTGTTTACTGGTTAACATTGGGTAGAATGCCCAAAACAATTATGAACTACCTCAGAAGTGCCATCTTTAATTTTCTATGGGGAAAATCTTATGGGAATCACAGGTCACACCTGATGGATTGGCATAAGTTATCCAGACCTTATGACTTAGGAGGATAGAACATCAAAAATATTGATTGGTTTAGCATAGCTCTTATACTAAAAAGTCCTTGGCTTGTTTTGAACGGGGATGGTATCTGGTCACATATTGCCAAATATAAATACCTCAGGGATTGGACTATTGATGAATGGCTTCGCTACAAATATTTCAAGGTTCAAGGTACTTCTTACATATGGAATGGATTTGTTAGAGCTCTGTCTTGGATCACTCGTTACTTAGGATGGAAAGTGGGTAATGGTCGCAGAATACAGATAGGAGTGGATCCGATTGCTGGCTTAAATTCTAACTTTTTTCTTCCGGAGGACCTCAGAAGATATTTGGAGGACTATGGAATTACTACACTCTATGATGCACATATCTCAGAATCTGGTCAACAGTACTGGCTCACAGGAACTGACCTTGAACTCGATGGTACTTGGAAAGAGTTATGGAAAAATTATATCAAAGGAATTTCCCATGGTTGTATCAAACTATGCAGCAATTTTGATTCTCTGGTTTGGATGTACAACAAGAAGTCAGGGAAGGCGACTGCATGCCTGGCATATGAAATGATTTCTTCTTGCTCCATTATTGAACATCCGGACATCTCTCTGGTTAAAATTTGGAAGTATAACTTGCCTCTTAAGGTAATCTGTTTTGCTTGGCTTAGTCTCTCCAATCGTATCAACACCTGGGATACATTGTGCAAAAAAGGATGGGTTGGTCCCAATTATTGTTGATTGTGATTCTCAGGGGATAAATCTATTGATCACCTCTTCTATGATTATAGGTTCAGTAAGGATATTATTCTGGGACTCAGTTTGGCTCTGCATTGCCCTATCTACTGGAATGAACCATCTTTCATGCTCACCTGGGCCAAATGGAAGAGTAATGAAAAGAATTATTATACCTCCCTCTGCTTATGTCCTAGAATATCTGGATCTCCAGGAACAAGTATATTTTCGAAGATCGTAGACCTGTATCAAAATTGATCATTGATAACATTTTGGAGCAGCTTTAGACTCATACTGTGAATGTTATTCCCAAACACAATAGGATCCCGAAAGGATTGGAACAGGTATTTGTGTACCCTATCGATTTTTTTGATGGGGCCTTCGTGAACAAGAATGGAGGCACTGGTGTACATCTCATGATCAATAAGGATTATTTTTTTGTATAAAAATGGGATGTGGTCAGAGCACCAACACCCGAGAAGAACTCCTTACTCTATGGGTATTACTGGATTTTTAAAAAATGGTTGGGCTACCATATCGACACATTAGAGGAGACTCTTCAGCCACCATCAACTGGTTCAATGGATAGGCTGACCTATCTGCTCTTGAACTTGAGGGTTGGTGCGATAATATTAGAATCCTTCAAGCTTCCTTTTCCCAAATCAAAGCTTCCCATGTATATAGAGAATACAACATTAAAGCGGATGGCTTATCTAAGGAGGCACTTGGACTGAATTTTGGGTACCTTCACTTTATGGAATTCAGTGAGGGTGAATGCAGTGGGAGGGGCTCCTTTTAGTTCTATTAGTCATAGACATGATTTTCAACCACTTGTTGGCTTGATTTGATGACACACCCTTTGGTGTTATAGTTGGTATAGTCTACTATCATTACTATTCTGGTTGTACCTAGAAGTGCCTCCTTAGCTAAGCAATCCTATTTTGACGTGTACTACTGTTACTAGGTGAATCGGTTACGGATTTGGAGACTTGTCGCTTGTTTGCTATTTTATACTTAATATCTACCCATTGTTTTGTATGATTGTTGAGCACTCTTGCCCGAGCTGTGGCCACTCTATGTATATGTATACCTGATGCAGCAAACATGTTGGTATAGTATACTATCATTACTATTTTGGTTGTACCCAGAAGTGCCTCCTTAGCTAAGCAATCCTATTTTGACGTGTACTACTGTTACTAGGTGAATCGGTTGCGGATTTGGAGACTTGTCGCTTGTTTGCTATTTTATACTTAATGTCTACCCACTGTTTTGTATATTTGTTGATCACTCTTGCCCGGGTTGTGGCCACTCTATGTATATGTATACCTGATGCAGCAAACATGTTAGCTTTGATTCTAATGAATAACAAGGAACTGCTATTTTTCTTTTGAAAAAAAAGGCTTTTCACATTCAGACGATGATGGACATAACTATGGTGTCTATGTTTTTAGAGGTTTTTTTCAAAAGCAATTTACAACGTGAAGGCCTTTTATTTATTTTTTGTCCACGTGAATTTCTCTTGGTATTTTTCTTCGCTACACCATATCACAATATTGGAACTACTTTTCAAAGAGACCAAGAGCGAATGGAATAATTTCCCTCTATATATCTCATTGTTTTAATGAGTGTATCTAATTATTTAAACGAGTGAATGGAATATTTGACCTCAAATATTATTTGTGAAATATAAGTTCATAGAGATAACCAAACAATATGTACTACATTATAGTGTTGCTATCATTTTGATACATACTAAAAAATAGTTATGGTCATGTCATTACATTTCATTTCAATACACTTTCTACTATACAACCCTTGTCTGTACTAAATGTATGGACAACACTTTAAGCGTTGGCATTACTGAATAATGTAGTAATTTTAGTGTAGTCTTTGTCTTTCAATATAGATTTACAGGGATTTGGGATCATCTTGAAAGTTGAGATTGCCACTTTAGTTAGGGGTTTTAGCTTTCAGAATTTACACAATATATAATTACTTTATTTTTAATATATAAGTAGTAACATTAAAAAAATGTCTCAAAGAAAAAAGAACAATCCTTTTATCATAAAGTTCTTTGGATGGTCTACTACATCCCAAGTTTTATTATCTAATAAAGAAGATCATAATTTTGATTTGAATGAAGACATCGATATCTTGGGACATGATGAAGAATTTCAAGGTGGAGAACCTGGCATTCAAAATAAAAGAAAACCGAAAGTAAGAAGAGAATTTCATGAGCAATGAAAAACTAAGTGGTTAAGAGAGGAAACACATGAAGGAAAAATAGTTATGAAATGCATATATTGCGAAATGCATAAGGAAAGTAGATCATGCGTAATTGGAATTGGTTGCTCTACATTGCAACATGATTCAATAATTGTCCATGCTAGTTCAAGCATCCATAAACATTCACAAGAAAAATGGATATGTAGAAATGAGAGGAAAACAAAACCTACGATAGAACACATAACATGCATTGATGACGTGAACAAGGAAAGAGTCTTCACAACTATGAATTTAGTTTATTGGATGGTGCAAGAAGATTTACCCCTCTCAAAATATGAATGCCCTTACAAACACCAAACATGCCAAAGAATAAAGACTGCATATCATATACAAATCACAAGGTTGCAAAAGAATTACTTTTTTTCTATATCCAGGTATCTTGAAGTGCTATAAATTTTAGAAATATTGGATAGATTTGTTTTCATTGATGCTAGATGAAAGTACAGATTGAAGTTTAGAGAAATATATCGTGGTTTATGACACATTTATAGACTTAAAAGGATTCAAGCCTCCAATTTCATAGTTTTTAAAGCTCATAAATATTTGTAATGGAAGGGGGAAAACAAAATATGATGCAATCAATGATTTAAGAAGCAAGGGGTCTTTCAAATGAAATATTGACAGGAGTTTCCAAGGATGGCACTTCATTAATAGTTGGCAGTGAAAATGGTTTTGTTACATTTTTGAGAAAAAAAATGTACCTAACCTTGTAGGTGTTCATTGCATTGCTTGTCGTGAAGCTTAAGTGACATCAAATGCTTCTAAATGAATACCTAGATTATTAATTGTTGAAAAATTGACAAGTAAGGTATGTTATTTATAGCCTATTTTTGTTTTCTATTTTTGAACCATTTGCTTGTCTTAAAAATATGTTTTTTCTTATTGTTTTAAAGTTTTGACCTTGGTTTCTTTTAAAATATTTTGATTTTAGCCTTGTGTTTATAGTTGATTTAACAGGTTTTCTTTTTAATTTTTGCTTTACTTAATTAATTTCATGGTTTTTATGGGCTTATAGGATGTATATATTTCTGCAAGGTTCTAAAGAAATATCATAAGACCTTACTTAAAGTTATTTACCAAAAAGCAACATATTTTTTGGAGTTTTGGTTAAAAAATCATAAAACAGGGATTCTTGTAGCGCAAGCCAGAAAAAGTTACGCAGGAGCGCTACAAGAAAATCGCGCGAACTAAAATCATCATTTTTTTGGTCCAATTTCTTTGGGATTCTCATATCTGAGGTGTCAATCACATTATATGATGCATTTGATATGTGTCTTTCATAGTTTAATCACTGAAACAGGTGGATGATCATCATAAGGGTGAGATCGTGGCGATTTCATGCAGAGCAGGTATAATGATGAAAGTGGAGTATAATGAGACAAAGCTATTTGGGATTATGTTTTTTGTCTGAAGCACATGAGAAATAAGTGAAGATCGTGGTGAGAAGACAGTGCTGAGAAATCGGGATTTTGTAACTGAACGAGAAATTAGGGCATTTAGCAGCTGTTGGCTGGAGTGGTCTAAGCGGTTGGAGACAGGTGGAGCATGCAATTTGACACTTGAACATTAAAATAACTATATTCCAGCGCTCAAATTGGTCTTTTTAATAGGTATCCCGCGTGCCATTTCTAGGGTTTTCTAAATTTGGGGCTTTTCTGAAGAAATCACTAATGACAAATTCGAAGGCACAATACTAGTTTTTCATTTAATACATTTTAAATGATGAATTATTAACCAATACATTCAAAGTATTCATCATTTAAATAGTAGAATTCAGAGCAGAGCTTGTTGGAGTTTCCTGAACTGTATTTTAGGTCAGTCTGTTGAGTTCTGAAGACATTTAGACTATGGTATATCGACAGAAGCTGTTTAACCATAGTAAATATGAAAAAGAGTGGGAAAACAAACAGGGTAGAGCCCTCTGACCTAAGCTGGGTGAAGAATTTTCCACAATGTGCACAGTTATTGTTGGATGCAGGATGGTTAACATTCTTTAATAAAATTGAAGGTTATCATGATGGAGTGTCATACAAATTTGCTCAATGTCTAGACAAAGACATAGTGTCTTTTGACAACTTAAAGTTGAAATTGACTAAGGAATTAATAGCTGAGGCAATAGGGATCTTGGACGAGGGAGAGTTATGGTTTAAAAAGGTTCCATTCACCTTCAATGCTCAAAAGTACTTGCTTCTTGGTGTGATTGCAGATTGGGGAAAAGGTGTTCCAATCCATAACTTTAAACCTGATTGGATTGAGCCCATTAAAGTCTTGCAGAGTTATGTTACCTGTGAGGGTAGATATGCTTTCGTTTTCAAATATCAATTTAGGTTTCTTCAGCATCTTAGTGATGAGTCCAAAATGAACTTACCTTTCTTCTTTCAGAAAAGTCTATAAAAGATGTCATGTAGAGTTAGAGAGCACTAAGATCATACAAAGGAGTCTATTTTCCATCATGGACTCATCAAGCTTATCATAAGCACTGTCTTGTAGAATAGGGGGAAGACTTGGGAGCATTTAATTTTTTGGTCAGGTTTTAAAATTGATCAAGAGGGACAATCTCACAGAAGACAAGCAGATAAAGGGAAAACTTTGATTAAGAAGCTTAGGAAAAAGGTAATAGTCAAGGATGAAGAGAAGGTTAAACTAGAAGAAGCTTCAAACCATGAAAATAAAAACTCTGAATTTGAACAGCAAGTTAATGATAATGAAACCAAGACTTTACATTCAGAAATTAAGGAAGCCGAGCTTGTTGAAGATGTTGTACCTGCAGAGACAATTCAAGATGTAAAAGAAGATATTGAAGTGCAAAAGCAAAGCCCTATCATAGTTATATCAGAGGAAGATGAGAAATACTTATTTGATGATGATGTTACAAACGCAGCTAGGGTTTCTGTTGAGCAAAAGCTTCACACTCATTGTGATGAGGAAGCACTGTCAAAAAGAAAGAAAATGAAAGTTGCTGAGTTTGCCTCAATTACTCATCAAGAAAAGACTCTCAAGATGTTAGGAGAGATTGCTGCAGTATGGAGACCTAAAACAAGACCTAAAAATAAACTTAGACTGAACATGAAAAAGATATTGAATCCCAAATTGGCTAAAGAAAAAGTGACAGTGATAGAGGATTCATCATATGAAGACAAATTGGATGATGATAAAGATGGTAATAAAGATAAAAATCCAATTGAATCAAAAGGGAAATCTATCATGACTAATATCAAGATATCTGATATATTTCTGGAGATTCGAAATCAAATGTTACAGGAACAACAACAAAGTGAGGCAAAGACTTATTATTTAGAGAAAAAGGAGATGGTTGAAGAAAACGTTCCATGCAAAGCTGAAAGTGAATAACATCTAGGGTTTCCTATAACATCCACAGAACTTATGGAATAGGATGAGGAAATTTATAGGAGACTGAACATCCCATGGATACCAAATGAGATGTAAACAACAACAAGAGACAAATGTATTGATTCAGAAAAAGAAAAGCACCAAATTGAGTACGTGCATGAAAGAAATGAAGGATTAGTGACTGCAAAGAAAATTTTGAGAGAAGAGTTGGAGTGTGCAAAGATTATTGAGAATTATGCTCTGTTTTTTTTCCTGTTTTGGGTTATTGCAATGGACTGCAGACCATGAGATGATGGAGATGAATTTTAGAAAAAAAAAAGAGGTTTTTGTTCATAATATACCCATTCACAAAAATCTCTCTCAGTTTTTCAACATCTATCAAGGTTTGAAATATTCAATTTAATCTTTACAGCCTATTTTTCAGGGTTTTAAAAATATTTAATATTTTCCTGTTTTAGTATTCATCTTGCGGGGCATATTCTGATTGATTGGAGAAGAATTTTTAAAAACCAAGAGAGGTTTTTGTCCATCATGGACCCATTCACAAAAACCTCTCTCATTGTTTACACAGGTGTCACGGATTGAGAGATATGGAAGCTTTTTTGACACCTATTTTTCAGAAATTCGCCATATTTACCAAGAATCCGATTTTGCTATTTTTAGTCAATTAGTTGAAAGTTAGTTAATGTAACTGCTGAGTAGTTTCAAATTTGAGCTAATGAAGGGAATATAGAACTACTTATTTGTAATTATAAAATATGGACAAGGGTACATGAGAGGGGTTCGATTTTTTGCTGACAAGGGGAGGTCATCAGACTTGTTTATGAGCTAAGTAAAGACTCTTATGTGTATTTTGAAGACTGAATTATGAAATATATGCTCTATATGCCCTTCAGTTTAATCTCTGGTTTCATTTATAACTTGTTGTAGTTACTCAGCTGGTAAATTCATTACTTTTTAATGTTTTTATGCTTGGAATGCTTGCCATCTGTGGGTGAAATTCAGTATTGTGTTTTCTGTTGGATTATGATTTATATGTTATGCATCTTAGCTATTAAATGCTCATGATTTATTGTTTACTTTGGTTTTATGAATGTATTCCCTCTTGTCTTCAAACTGCTCAACCAAAAAACCTTGAAAACCCTATTTTATTTTATTGAGATTATTGAGATTGTGTTGGCTTGTTCTCTTGTAGTATGGGAACAATTTCTGGCACTAACATATTTGGCGCCGTTGCTGGGGAACTAAGTTGAAAACATATTTTTCCCTGGGATACTTATCATTTCACTGGTTGTAAGAGGTGAACTTAAACCAACAAATCTTAAATACTACTTTTTACCAGTATTTCACAATGGCTACTAAGGGAGTTGGAACAAGAAACATACCTAGTTCACCTTTACAGCTAGGTGTTTTAGACCCAGAACAGATTTTGAAAAAACAACTACGAAAATTAAAAGGTCTAAGTCATCTCCAACTTTATGTAGCCCTAATTAATTTGAGCTACTGTCACTTTCCACTTTTCGAGGAGGAAAAACAAAACCTATCTTGACAAATCGATTGGCGACTCCACTAGTTCAAGATGCAGAGGTCGAAGACCATGGAATCCATTCTTGCTCAAAGGTTTGCACCTTTCAATTTTTTCGATGTACCAGGTTTTCCAAATCCAGTACCATTATGGATGTTTGGGGAGATTGTCTTCCACGGTTTAGAGAAAGCAAAGAGGATAATCCTTCAGATCACCTCATCAGATTTAATCAATGTATGGTCCAGTTAAATATACAGCATGAAGATGTGCTCATAAAGATGTTCATGTATTCACTCAAGCAAGATGCCCAAGAATGGTATTTTTCTCTTCCTGCTGCTAGCATTTCCTCACTGAAAGAATTCCACACATGTTTTCGGAAACATTGTAAGTATGTGTTCTCAAGTGAATTCTTTTTTAAAGATTGTTGTGAGCAGGTTGATTTTTATAATACAATTTTTTATTCAAAAAATCATAATGATAAGTATAGTCAAGGATTGAAAACATATCATGAAGAAGTTGTAGTTTCAGAATTTGTTGAAGATGAAGAGGTAACATTTTCAGATACTGTTGTCAAGGAAGAATTCCATGATCATTACGATAATCAAGTTGTTGTTTTAGGTCAGGTTGAAAATTATTCAAGTGATGAGATCAACATAGATAGTTTGGAATATTCTCATAATGATTTCAACAGTCTTAATAATCATTTGAATGCTAATCCTATTGAATATCAATCTCTTGTTCAACAAACTGTTGGAAATCATTGTTGTGTTAAAGATCGACTTTGTATTGAAGAAAAATACGAACCTTTAGCATCATCATTCGAAATTTCCCAGAATGCTCCTCGTTATGAGGAAGAGATTAGGGTTCCAAGACAAGAATTCCGTGATGAATTATATTCTGTTCCTTTTTGTTTTGATACTAAAATCGATGAAATCCAGGCTGTTCACATTTTTAACGTTATATCAGAAGTTTCTCATTTTCATGGTTATGATAAATCTGTTGTTCAAAACCATTTTGAAGATGTTCTAATTTTTAATAAATATGATGATGAAATTGAAAAGAAAGACTCAGAAACGTGTGAGGTTTGTGATATGCCACAATATGATCAGCAGATTCAGGAATGCATTCAGCCCATTATCCTTGAACAACCAAAGTCAATGCATGATAGTTATCCATTTGAAGACAGTGTGGAAAAGGAAGTTCAGCTTGTTGACATTATTGATGATACTGTCCAAAAAATTCTGGAGCAAATTCAGGCTGATCTTGATGTCTTTTATCACCAATGCCTGCTTGATATTCATGGAACAAAATATTCTTATGGACAACCTATCTTTTTCATAGAACAGGAAGAGGTAACTTTTGGAAATTTTTATGATCCAATGGTAGATTATTTAGAGTCAATACTAAGTTATAAATCTGTTATTTTAGAGACACTATTTGATGAAAGTGAGTATAAGTTGTTAGATCTTTTCTCTTCATGTTTTCCAATATTTCTGATTATATATATATTCGGAGTTGGAAACAAGTTTTGGTGGGTTGACGAAATTCTTTCCTGGTTACAGGATTACAATTTGATTCAGTAAATGGAAGGTTCCTCAAAGAAAGAGATTTGATTTTCATTGTATATATCAGTGTGTGAAGGATTGAATAAAGGCTCCATATCCCAATGGATGTTTTGCAGAAAAGCAGGCAGTTTTGGTTACAGAAGGCACTAGTCTACAAGTTCTTGAAGCCTCACAGGGAGGACTTCTTCCCGCAGCAGGAGCCAGATGTTATAGCATGTTTTTGTTTTCTATTTTTGAACCATTTGCTTGTCTTAAAAATATGATTTTTCTTATTGTTTTAAAGTTTTGACCTTGGTTTCTTTTAAAATATTTTGATTTTAGCCTTATGTTTATAGTTGATTTAACAGGTTTTCTCTTTAATTTTTGCTTTACTTAATTAATTTCATGGTTTTTATGGGCTTATAGGATGTATATATTTCTGCAAGGTTCTAAAGAAATATCATAAGACCTTACTTAAAGTTATTTACCAAAAAGCAACATATTTTTTGGAGTTTTGGTTAAAAAATCATAAAACAGGGATTCTTGTAGCGCAAGCCAGAAAAAGTTACGCAGGAGTGCTACAGGAAAATCGCGCGAGCTAAAATCATCATTTTTTCGGTCCAATTTATTTGGGGTTCTCATATCTAAGGTATCAATCACATTATATGATGCATTTGATACATGTCTTTCATAGTTTAATCATTGAAACAGGTGGATGATCATCATAAGGGCGAGATCGTGATGATTTCATGCAGAGCAGGTATAACGATGACAGTGGAGTATAATGAGGCAAAGCTATTTGGGATTATGTTTTTTTATCTAAAGGACACAAGAAATAAGTGAAGATCATGGTGAGAAGACAGCGCTGAGAAATCGGGATTTCGTAACTGAACGAGAAATTAGGGCATTCAGCAGTTGCTGGCTGGAGTGGTCTAAGCGGTTGGAGACAGGTGGAGCATGGAATTCGACACTTTACCATTAAAATAACTATATTCCAATGCTCGAATTGGTCTTTTTAACAGGTAGCCCATGTGCCATTGCTATGGTTTTCTAAATTTGGGGCTTTTCTAAAGAAATTACTAATGACAAATTTGAAGGCAGAATACTAGTTTTTCACTTAATACATTTTAAATGATGAATTATTAACCAATACATTCAAAGTATTCATCATTTAAATAGTAGAATTTAGAGCAGAGCTTGTTGGAGTTTCCTAAACTTTATTTTAGGTCAGTTTGTTGAGATTTGAAGACATTTAGACTGTGGTATATCGACAGAAGCTGTTTAACCATAGTAAATTTGAAAAGAGTGGGAAAACAAACAGGGCAGATCCCTCTGACCTAAGCTGGGTGAAGAATTTTCCACAATGTGCACAGTTATTTTTGGATGCAGGATGGTTAACATTCTTTAAGAAAATTGAAGGTTATCATGCTGAAGTGTCATACAAATTTGCTCAATGTCTAGACAAAGACATAATTTCTTTTGATAGCTTAAAGTTCAAATTGACTAAGGAATTAATAGCTGAGGCAACAGGGATCTTGGACAAGGGAGAGTTATGGTTTAAAAAGGTTCCATTCACCTTCAATGCTCAAAAGTACTTGCTTCCTGGTGTGATTGCAGATTGGGGAAAAGGTGTTCCAATCCATAACTTTAAACCTAATTGGATTGAGCCCATTAAAGTCTTGCAGAGTTATGTTAACTGTGAGGGTAGATATGCTTTCATTTTCAAATATCACTTTAGGTTTCTTCAGCATCTTAGTGATGAGTCCAAAATGAACTTACCTTTCTTCTTTCTGAAAATTCTACAGAATATATCATGCAGAGTTAGAGAGCACCAAGATCATACAAAACAGTCTGTTTTCCATCATGGACTCAACAAGCTTATCATAAGCACTGTCTTGCAGAATAGGGGGAAGAATTGGGAGCATTTCATTTTTTGGTCAAGTTTTAAAACTGATCAAGAGGGACAGTCTCACAGAAGACAAGTAGATAAAGGGCATACTTTGATTAAGAAGCTCAGGAAAAAGGTAATAGTCAAGGATGAAGAGAAGGTTAAAATAGAAGAAGCTTCAAACCATGAAAATAAAAACTCTGAATTTGAACAGCAAGTTAATGATAATGAAAGAAAGACTTTACAGTCAGAAATTAAGGAATCCGAGCCTGTTGAAGATGTTGTACCTGCAGAGACAATTCAAGATGTAAAAGAAGATATTGAAGTGCAAAAACAAAGCCCTATCACAGTTCTATCAGAGAAAGATGAGAAATACTTATTTGATGATGATGTTACAAACGCAGCTAGGGTTTCTGCTGAGCAAAAGCTTCACACTCATTGTGATGAGCAAGCACTGTCAAAAAGAAAGAAAATGAAAGTTGCTGAGTTTGCCTCAATTACTCATCAAGGAAAGACTCTCAAGATGTTAGGAGAGATTGCTGCAATATGGAGACCTAAAACAAGACCTAAAAATAAACTTAGACTGAACATGAAAAAGCTATCGAATCCAAAATTGGCTAAAGAAAAAGTGACGGTGATAGAGGATTCATCATTTGAAGACAAATTGGATGATGGTAAAGATGGTAATAAAGATAAAAAAGCCAATTGAATCAAAAGGGAAATCTGTCATGACTGATACCAAGATCTCTGATGTATTTCTAGAGATTTGAAATCAAATGTTACAGGAACAACAACAAAGTGATGCAAATGCTTCTTGTTTAGAGAAGAAGGAGATGGTTGAAGAAAAATTTCCATGCAAAGCTGAAAGTGAAGAACATCCAGGGTTTCCTGTAACATCCACAAAACTTATGGAAGAGGATGAGGAAATTTATAGGAGACTGAAGATCCCATGGATACCAAATGAGATGCAAACAACAACAGCAGACAAATGTATTGATTCAGAAAAAAGAAAATATACAAAGAAGTATTAAGCAATAAAAGCACCAAATTGAGTACCTACATAAAAGCAATGAAATATTAGTGACTGCAAAGAAAAGATTGAGAGAAGAGTTGGAGTGTGCAAAGATTATTGAGAATTATGCTCTGTTTTTTTTCCTGTTTTGGGTTATTTCAATGGACTACAGACCATGAGCTCATGGAGATGAATTTTAGAAAACAAAAAGAGGTTTTATTCATAAGATACCCATTCACAAAAACCTCTCTCAGTTTTGTAACAACTATCAAGGTTTGAAAGATTCAATTTAATCGTTACAACCTATTTTTCAGGGCTTTAAAAATATTTAATATTTTCCTGTTTTAGTCTTCATCTTGTGGGGAATATTATGATTGATTTGAGATGAATTTTTAAAAACCAAGAGAGGTTGTTGTCCATCACTGACCCATTCACAAAAATCTCTCTCAGGTTTTACACAAGTGTCACGGATTGAGAGATATGGAAGCTTTGTTGACACCTATTTTTTCAGAAATTCGCCATATTTACCAGGATTCCGATTTTGCTATTTTTAGTCAATTAGTTGAAAGTTAGTTAATGTAACTGCTGAGTAGTTTCAAATTCGACCTAATGACGGGAAGATAGAACTAATTCTTTGTAATTATAAAGTATGGACAATGGTACATGAGAGGGGTTCGATTTTTTGCTGACAAGGGGAGGTCATCAGACTTGTTTATGAGCTAAGTAAAGACTCTTATGTGTATTTTGAAGACTGAATTATGAAATATATGCTCTATATGCCCTTCAGTTTATTCTTTGGTTTCATTTATAACTTGTTTTGTTTACTCATGGTAAATTCATTACTTGTTTAATGTTTTTATGCTTGGAATGCTTGCCATCTGTGGGTGAAATTCAGTATTATGTTTTTTGTTGGATTATGGTTTATATGTTATGCATCTCAGCTATTCAATGCTCATGATTTAGTGTTTACTTTGGTTTTATGAATGTATTCCCTCTTGTCTTCAGATTGCTCAACCAAAAAACCTTGAAAACCCTAAAAACCCTATTTTATTTTATTAAGATTATTGAGATTGTGTTGGCTTGTTCTCTTGTAGTCTGGGAACAATTTCTAGCACTAACAGGTGCAAAACTATACTAAAATAAATAGTCAACTTATTGCTCTACATGACCTTATGCAAATTGAAGCTCTTCATGCTCATTACATCCATAGAGTTAGATGGCTCTCAAGGGGACAAGTCATTTAAAGACTTATTGTATGAATGCCTCCCATAATGACTTTGTAGAAAAATGAAAGGAATGACTTATGGTATGATAAGGCAAAGATATTTTTAGTACAATTTTCTTTACATATGCTTGCACGTATAATATGTGAATTAAACAAGTTGAACAAGAAATTCCAAGAAGAGTGCTTAGATGTTACCTCTTTAGGGATAACCATAGATGTTACCATAAACACTTAAAAAAGTGGTTTTTAACAAGTGACACATTTGCAGACGGCACATGTTACTTAGCTAAATTTTTAGATGCCTCTAAATTTGGTTATCTAGAGATTTGTGATAAAGGACTTGTTCATAAGCATGAATTTTGATTTGTAGCAATTTTGCATTCATATGGTGATTATGTTGATATACAAAATCAGTCATGGAAAGCTTGCATTGAATGTTCATAAGAGAGTTGCAAACTAGAGAGTACGAAGCAATAAAAAACATAATTGCAATTTAATATATATAAAGTTGATATAAAAGAGAGATAATGTTACAATTACAAATATGACCAATTTACAAGTAAAAGTCTTCTGATTCAAATGAACGAGTATGACTTTTAAAAATTGTATTACTTATTATTTATTAATCTTAACTATGTATTAATATTATCAATTATATATATACGTAACATTGTCGTTGTCTTTAAGAAATGATTTGTCCTTAAATCAAGGACAAGGATGGATATTGCTGACAAAATTGTTATGTTTCCCATGATGCATATTCTTTCGGAATATTTTTCCACTTAATAAGATATTGCTTTATTATTCTTGAATGAAGCTTTTTTTCTTTGGTAGCAATGATTGCTTTTGGTCTAAAAATTACCTTTCCTTCATAATCCAACATAGGAAGTATCGTATGTGTTAAAATGTGTTGTCCCAACACTTTCTTGAGATAAGACACATGGAAACATTGTAAATACGACTTTTATCAAGTAATTCTAATCCATATGGCTTGGGGTGGACCACAACAGACAGGATGACACTAGAAATAAACCCATTTCCAATCATGTTAAATATACAAGTGAAACTAATACTAAGGGACCAAGGGGGCGTACCTTATTTCAGACGTTCGATGTAGATCCTTGTTTAGCTTTAAATCAAACATGTACCTACACATTGCTCTTAACAACAACAAGATATACAAGCATGATATATGTAAAGCGTTAGAATCATGTTTTATTCCAATACATAATTTAAGTAATTACATCCACGGATAGAAAATATTTATAATTACACATGCAATGGATGAGAAATGGATATTTATATTAATATGAACATAGATAAATATGATAAGCTCTTTTGGCACCTTGTCAAAATCAAGAAAATGAGTCCCTCTACCTAGGCCTCCACCACTTCAATCCTCCATACAAAGGCAAGCTCACAAAGATCAAGGAAAACTTGGGAAATATCACTAATGGTTGCTTATGGGACAAAGGGATGTAGACTCAAGTACATAAGAATGGGGCACAATTCCACTATAGTATATTTTCTCTCAAATTTATCCTCCTCTAATGCTTCATAGTAGCTCAATATATAGCCCTTGAATAAGAGTTGAAGGGTGAAAGTGGAGAGTTTCCCGACATATGGAAGGACAAGGGACGTGTCCTTCGTTACTTAGTGGGGGAAAAATCCAAATATTTTTTGTTTTTTAGCAAATTTCCCAATGTATGTGGGTGACAATGGTGCAAGCTGCGTATACGTGGGTTGTAGACTTGTGATCCCGCCCCCCCCATACACACATATATATGTCTTTTAAGGGGCTCCACTAGAGCATCAAGGTCATAGTGAGAAAAAAAGGGGTAAAAGGAGTCTACATAGGGACAATGATTAGCCATCAAAGCATGATGTATCAGGTGTGGCAAATCACGCTATAATATATGCCCCCTAATGTGTGAGGTTAGAGGGGTACACGATGGCCAAAATACACTATAATAGTCCCAAAAGTGGAGTAATGAAGACCTAGGTGGAAAAAACCAACCACTCATTAGTACAATACAATGATAGATCTATACAAATGACTACAAAGACATAGAAATCCTAGATACATAAGAGTACAATGGCCATGAATAGGAATAATAGACATATGTCATGAGTGGTCATCGCCATGTACAATATAAAGTGATGTAAGGTCTCCATACTGAATGAAGAGATGAAATGTGTAATGATATGAAGTCTGATATGCAGATCAGATCACTAATATTTCTTCCAAATTTATTTAAAATTTCTGATATGACACTTGTAGACACTCAATAAAATTTTAGATTAGGAAAATGAGGTATTTTGCAAAGAAATTCATAAGCATGGAAACATGTAGAGGGAAGCAACCAAAGTAAGTTTAATAAAATTGAATTCATATTACCTAAAAAAATTATATCGGGGACCATTCATTTTTCAGAGTTCGCTATGCGGAAACTTAATCCCCCGCTTCTGGGTCACCCAACTGTGAAACTAGGAAGAGTTATTCAGTCCTTTCGAACATGGGATTGGGGAAAGAATTAGTGATGTTTTATGAAATTTATACAACATAAAATGTGGTTCATGAAATTTCAGGACAGTTCTAGATAATTTGGGAGAGTTTAGGAGTGATTTGGGAATTTTAGGCAATTTTGGCCCAGGGAAGTCCTGCGTAGTGGAGGATACCAAAACACTATACAGAATCAATTTTTTTTTGATATGAGAGTATGTATGGATATATGGGTCTTTAATTGACACAAAAAAACTTTAAGGATCAAAATTTATTGAATATAACTCCCAAAATTGAAGAAACAACTAGACTAGTCAATTTTAATTAGAGATCTAGCTAGGGTGTACAATTTAACATGAAATTCATAACAAAAATGTATCATATTCGATAAATGAAATTGAAAGAGCCTAATAAATCTTATATTATCTTATTAAACCTTCCAAACTCATTCCCATGACCATGGCTCACTTATTATTGCACTAGAATGCTCAAATCCCTCTTTTTAATGATAAATCTTGCTTATACATAAAAAACTGAATATGAAAGCTTAGTGGGAAGTATAAGTGCGACCCACAAGAGATAAATAATAGTATTTAGAATATGACAGACATTAAATAAATTTTAATGACTGAACACACCATGAGAGGATTCAAAACAACGGGCAGGAGGTCCAAAATCAGACAGGAAACTAGCTAAGAGTGTAGGTGAAGCTTGGGATTCACTAAAGCTCAAATTTTATGAGATGGAGGTTACAATAGATGACTGGTATGAAATCACTGAATGAATGTTATGCTATCCACATCTACAATGATAAAGGAATGGGAATAGAGGAGTGGGGAAGGAAGGATTTGGGGATCATCTCCCAAAGGTCCGAGTTACATCACTCTGAAGACTATGCTCACACAACATGAATCAATTAATTCATAAACCAAACTAGTAAATGGAGCTTGAATTCTTCTTAAATATAAATTTTTGAGACATGCTTAGCAAGTAGAGGCAATAGGTGACCTATGAGAGAAAGTCAACACCTAAATCCCTAACCCTAGCCAAGCCATGTGCCCTCCTTGAGCAAATTGGAATGTAGGGGCCATGTGGATATGTTTCCCTATCCAAGTCATCATTTGATTTAGAAACTTCTCCCTCCTTAATAAAAATTTGTTGCTTTTATCCTTGATAGCTTTTATGCTTTTCCCTTCTTTTGAGACCGAGTCTCAAAAAGGAAGTTGTTCCCTCCTTAGTCAAAAGTTTCCTGCTTTTCCTATGACAGCTTTTCTGAGTCTCCAAAAGAAAACCGCACCCTCCTTGTCTAATGTTTCTTGATTTTATCTCTGAATTCTTTTCTGTGGCTTTTGGGCACTTTCCTTTTTCCTCAGTGACTGCTTTTGTCATGGAGTTTCCAATTCTTTCACCTTGGAAAGTTGACTTGCCCAATGCGCCCCCTTGACATGGAAAGCTTTTTTATACATCATTAATTTGGAAAATAAAATAATAATGATAAATAAAAATGAAATACATGCCTCAATAATGTTTATTTAGCAAAATTTCCCTAGGCAACTTAATTTATTCCACTTAGTCTCCCTAGGTGTTTAGCATGGTCCACACTTTTGTTGGTCAATTAGGTGGGGACATGACAATGGTACACTGGAATATGGTGATGAGAGCTGAAATCTCATAGATACTGCTATGGTCAAGGAGGTAGCATATATGGAATGCCACCAAGCTCAGGGGTCTTCAACACAAATCGCCGCTAGTGCATGTCCCATCACGTGAATAAAGGTGTTGTGGTCAAACATGATGTGCCATCGTCTGATTACCAGTCATTGATGTATACCGTTAATACATGTGAGATATCCCACTGATAATGATAATGGGAATCAAGGTACAAAGTACAAACAAATAAGTGTGAATAAATGTGTTGAGATAAAACACTTGAGATAATCCATCGATCCGTGGACATTGATGTATTCCCAAATCTGTCGATGGTGAGAGAACCTGGCTGCAAGTCTCAAGGAAATCAATGGAATATAGATCCCTATTCCATAATAGATGTTCTGAAGTCAATGGAATGGAATTCACTAGAAGGAGGGCATTAAGGCATCCCCCATCAACCAACATGAGGTACACAACAATGCTGGATAATTTGGTAGAACACGAACAAGATGTGCACGAACTAGTAACAACTGTATTGGGAATGGTTGAAATGTAGAGACAATATAACTGAGGAATGGTTGACTTAGCCTAAAACTTCCTTCGAACAAGAGAAACAAACGACCCACTTTCACACAAAAGATGCACTTCTGAGGGTTTAACTGAATCTTGTAACGACATCATCTTTCAAAAACCAAGTGCACATGATCTGGGTGATCCAACCTCAACCCAAAGTGAGCACCTAAATCATCCAAATAAACTTTGATAATACACTTGAGGTTGTGGAAAGAAAAAGTCATATCCCACTAAAAAGTGGCTCCGATGTTTTTGAGGCCGAAAGGAATTTTGTGGTATGCAAAAGTACCCCAAGGACAAATAAACGATGTCTTATGTTGGTCCTCAGGTTTAATTTGTATCTGGTTGTATCTTGAAAATCCCACCATGAATAAGAAAACTTTGCTCCCCGCACACTCATCCAAAATCTGATCAATGAATGGTGTGGGGAAATTATCTTCAGACAGTCCCTATTCAGGTCTCTAAAATATGTGCACACACATATGGATCCTTGATTCTTATCTACTGAAACAGGATTGGATACCCATTCCATCAAGGGAACTAGATAGATGAAACTAACTTTGAGAAGTTTATCTATCTCAGCCTTAATGACATGCATTTTGCGAGGGTTCATTGCACATAGGTGTTGTCGAACATGTTTAGCGTTGGGATATGTTTTGATATCATGTTTGACAATATGAGGGTCAATTCCTAGCATTTCTTCATACGACCAAGAAAAAACGTCACAAAACTCTTTAAAAGCTTGGTGTATATCTTGAATTCATCAAGTGAGGAGTCTGCACCGATATACATATTTTCAATTTTTCTAGGAATCTGAGAGATGTTGATCAGAATCATAGGGGATAAGTTTTCCATGTTCCCTTTGATATATATACCATGAGTACCTAATGAGAGCATAGGGTGACCAATGCTCTAGCTTAAGGTCGTCCTAAAGTCATCATGCTCGACCCATTCAAGCTCTGAGAGAAACTAAGAGCGATGACGTAAATCCTCCCAAGGATGTTTTGGGCCATTCATGTCCTTGAGAATTGCTTCATTTGAAGGAAAAATCTCATCAAGGAAATCATGCGATCATGGTGACAAAACTGCCCAAGTAGGCAATGCAAGGAGATCCTCCTCCTCCGTCCACGAAGAGGAAGGACTAGGGTCTATAGCAGGATCAAGCGCATCTTTATATGCAACCTCCACTATAGACACTGACATTCTTGTCCTAGTAGATCTAACACATTCATCTGAAATGCTCGGAGAAGGAAGAGCCCATGGGTCATCCAAATACATAGTGCAAAATGGACCGAATTCACAGGTGTCAAATCACTACTAAGGTTAGAGCTAATAGCTAGAGTTGGAGTTGAAATATTAAAAGTTCCCATTAACAAAAAATACATTTCGACACCAACATTATCTGTTGTTGGATGAGAATTATCAATAGTTGGGATAGTCAATCCCAACGATGCATAGGAACTAGAATTATCGAAAAACATCTGGTCGATCGTCACAATCTGGTCCTCAAAATGGAATCATATTACTTGAAATACCGATGATACGATCATTGTCATAGCATAAATATAGTTTCGACCCAGTAAAAGATTGTAGTCAAGGGGCACATGAGTCCTAAATGATCATCCGTCGAATGTAGTCAACATGTTTATCGATTTCGACAACATGGATGAGCTAAGGCCTTTCCAACAAGCCAGACACATCACAGAGGCCGCAATGCCTTCATCAATAATTGTATGTTTAATGGTGTTGTTGAGACACTCCAAAATGCACTAGAAAGGCCATATGGTAAGGCAAGTGAGGTTGGATCTCATGTGTTTCAAATATGACTACGGTGGAGGCACTAGGATCAACTACTCCCAGAGCAGAGAATAAGGCTCTTCGCTGTGAAGGACAAGTCTAAAGAACTTCCATAGTTGACATCGCACAAGGAGTTTGACCCAAGTATTCCACAATAGAGTAATGATGGGTGGCTCAAGCATTAGGATTGTGTCCTGGACGCTTGAGGACTCCCTTAGGTATGCGACGTATCGCTTCAGGCTTATCAATCTGCAACAAAATTTCAGGAGGTGCAGGTTCTTTCCCCATGTTGACTTGTGACGAACCATAATCTTTCAAGTGAGTCACAACATTAGAAGTTGACATCATGTTGATGCAACCATGGCCACCTTCGGTCACCGACGGGTTTTGATACCCACCAGAACTTCTTCCAGTGTCCATGGTCCTTGGAGCCATGTTTTTATTATGAAGTAAAGGGTCAGTAAGCTCTCTGCGATGTACTTCGAGGAATCCTCAATACAAGGGTATAAGTATGTCATATGGTCTCCCTCAAAAATATTGCTAGGGAATTCAAACTTATGTTTAGGCTTCTTCTCCCACCCAACATTATTCATATTCTTGTCATCATTATGATTCTCCTTCCTATTCCCACCCTGTTTATTATTTCTTCCCTTTCTTCTATTTCTTCCGGGATGCTAGTTACCCTTCTGATTTGACGATTGCACTAAGTGTACATCCGCCAATCGGTTACAGACTGATTAATAGATAAATATAACATTTGATGTGTAACCTGGTCTATGACCTTAGCAATTGTGGAGCCAACAATACCATTGGTATGTGGCCCAGGTTTGAACTTAGATCAAAGTTCAACTGTGGCGCATTAGGGACAATCTCATGTAAAATCCTAGACTAAGCATAGATCAAATCCAATTGTTGAGCTCTAAACATAACATTTTTCTCATTACACACTCCGAATGTTGGAACATCTTTCACGATATAAGGCAATAAATATTTGAGGAGCCATTCTAATAAAAAATTGAGTGGAATGTTGGCCTTAATCAACCTCTTTTGTCGGTTCCACTCTTGAATATGATCATAAATATGCATGGCTTTATCTTGCTGAAATGTGGACAAGAAATTGGTACCAACATCGTAACGTAACGAAAATTGAAAGTGGTTAAGAAAGGTCATGGATAAGTCATTAAATGTTCGATAGGTGCTCCCACGTATCTCTATATACCATTTCATAGCATGACATGTGAGGGTGAGTTGAAACATTTGTAAATGAATAGAGTCATGGTTTAATGATTTCAAAGAGCGCCATAGGTGGAAAGTAGTGACATGCTCTCCAGGGTCCTCACCATTCTTACCTTGAAACTTTGGAACGTCCAAAGGAAGTTTAGTAGGAACAACTAGCCGCATCAGATCACGAGACACCGGATTGTTGGTCAACTTCGAAAGGTCAGGTAGGTTTAAAGTAGGTATAAAGGGGAGTCTAGGTTGTTCCATAGGATTCCATGTCCCCTGAAGAGGTTGGTTCACATAGGGATGATTGTGATAAAGGTCGTAGCCTTGACTGGTCGGATAATAAAACCCTCCCATATGCCCCATATAAGGTTGCGCATGGATTTTGATGATTATGTATTCTTTGAGAATGAGGCGCCATATAACCATAGTTATAATATTTATAGGTTGATTTCCCCCTAGACACATAAGGAGGTATATGGCCTCCAAACATGACAACACTGGATGATGCAGGGACAACGTAGTTATGTGGAGCACTACTTCCCAAGGGACTGTATGGGGCATAAGGAGGATGTGACATGAGAAAGGCATTTGAAGGAATGAGCATGTTGGATAATGGGACATAGGATGGAATGTAAGAAGTGTTACCCATGTTCACGCATCCACTATCAACCCGAGAGAGTGAACCCTAGTGTCAATACTAAATGAAGGGAGAGAACCACCCCCCACAAATGGAGTGAAGGGTGCAATATAACCACTCCCAAACTGATGAGCAAGGAAAGGAGCACTAGTGCCCCCAATTCCAACACCAGGATTCACACCGAGACCAGTGGCAGATGACAGGATAGTTGTAGTGAAATATGGCATGCAAAATGTAAACGAATCCATGCTAGAGGTAGTAGGATGAGTCTCAACACCCAACATCTCCGAGGAAAACCGCTTATGGGCAGCTATAAAATAAGACAGTTGGGTTCGTGTAGTATGGGAAGTAACATCGCCCGAAGGGTTGCCATAAATCGGAGTTCTGGGTATCCGTATGGTTCTTCCTCCCATTCCAGATGATGGAGACAGAGGGAACTATGTCAAAACCTCAAATATTCACAAAATTTAAAATTTTGAGATAACATAAAATGTTGAATATGTGGTTTACTAACAGCTAAAGGTTAGCGGAAAATGAAACAGTCTAACGATTAGTATTACACATTTTCAAATTATGTTAACTAAAGCAGTTTCTTTATTGTACCGTAAATAAGGTTTACTTGCGTACTATTTTCTTTTAGTTTACTAATGAGTCTTCTTTATGGCAAGTAGGTGGAATATAACTCTTAATCCTGGGCTTACTTAGCATTTATGCTAATGCAGACAAATTGCTGGTTCTTATAGGTTCGCAGGTATGATCGAACAAGTAGACGTTTTAAAATCATAAAGTATCAAGAAGTGTTTTTGTTTGCAAAATAATATGCTAGTAAAATAAGCTGATAATTTTCAAGCAACTTCAATGAGGTAAAGTAGTTTATCTTCTCCAGTTTTTCTTGTAAGTAGTGTTCAGATAAACGGGTCCTTTCTTTATCAAGTTTAGTGACACTAAAGATACTTACTATGAACTCTAAACTTGTTTTTTATACATGGAAGAGCTTCTATCAATATTGATAGTAAAGATTCTCATTAGAATATACGATTCGATTTTATTTTTAACTTACTAGTTATGGTAAGTATCAACCTATTACTTATATGTACAACTAGTCACTCACTAACAGGTTATCAGCTTCCTCATCAACGTCGTACTGCATGTACTATTGTAATCACATACAAGAACATAGTCTTTACTAAAGTACCAAACTAATTGTTATTTACATTCTGTAGGGAAACTTACTGCTTGTAAAACTCCTTGATATTATAAGTTTGATTATTGTAAAAAAAATAACTGCATCGTTTCACATGGAATACTGTTTGCCCTTACTTCCTAAATCTAAGTCAATCAGTATCGTTCCAACGATTAAAGACTTGAGCATGGTTATTCCATTGTAATTTTATTATTACCATAATGTCTCTTTTACATTAAGTTAATGTCTATAGTGGCTATTATGGTAGATCTTTCTACTATGATCATAATTTTACCCTATGCTAAGTACAGGTTATCTTGATCAATCACCAACTATCTTGTCCAACATAAACAAATATGGTAACTTCTAGTATTGACAGGTTGAGAAGGAACTAAAGTCTAAGAAAATTTAAACCAACATCGATCTTGGTAAAAGTCATGTTTATATTCTTTTATTATGCTATTCAACTTCATAAATTATAACCACCCAAGTTGTTTGTTTATAAACGATAAGTTTGGACTATAATACATGCATACTCCACAATGTTTACAAGTATATAAGCCTACTTGTAGTTTGAAAGGTTCTAAGCATAATCGATTTCAGGATTATCCAAAAGATTACATGGTTACCACCTTTCACTAGGTCAATGATTAGAAATTATTGTTTTATCCAAATGCTAAAAATGAGCTATCAAACATTATGATATAAATTATATATATGATTAACAATGTGATAACATAGTTCATGCAAAGTTGATACAAATTATTGTTTTTAATAATTCGGATGATTGAAACGCAGGTGAACTTTGGAATTGGCCCATGCATAGTTGGAAATATTTGAGGGCACGTGGTCACCTCCTATCCATGTATTGGCGGTATAAAACTCTTACAACCCTAATTGTTTGTCACTCTTCCTCCGAAGTTCAAGCTGGCCTTCGGGCTGCTCTGCAAGGTTTCATGGCTGCCGTGAGTGTTCTTCCCGTTCTAGCTTGCTCCAAAACTTGGGTTAATGTTGCTATAGTCTCCTGAGTTCAATATTATTGCTAGCCTTCGTAGCTGTGGGTTTTACTATGTGAGAGTTATTGGTTGTTTGCACTTGGATCGCAGCTTGTCCTTAGCTTCATCCTGCCTTTCCCGTGGCCTGTCACTGTGGTGAGAAGTTAAGTTTCATTGTTGTTGGTTGTGCTCCATCGACGTTGTAGGGTTTTGAATATTTGTATGCACACTTTGCAGTTGATGACAGTCCCGTCGCTAGACTGTTCGTTACTCTTCATTAAGGTAAATATTTAGTTTTATTTTTAGAATAGAAGATTCATAGTAAAGTTATATTTTACAGTAGGGTTTATAATAGCGAAAGAGTTTTGAAACTAATGCTCATTATTGTGCTCTCTTTGCAGGAACTCGTGGCTACTTCTTGCAACCTGTGACGAAGATAATGTTGGCTGTCTTCGAGGGCTTGTGGCTCCAATCCAATAAGCCCTGGGTTCAACGAATGGGTTCTTACCCTGTTTGCAACAGGTTGTCGATGGTGAAACCCTGAGCTTGGAAGCTTGTCCAGTTTCACCATTAGTTACATAATTTTCTTGTTTTTAAAAGGTAGTTGGTTCTACTTTGTTGCAAAACCTCGCTATGTCATTGGGTTGTCTTAGCCTTGAGCTGTGTGTTGTAATTAGTTTAAGTTTCTAGCCTTACGGCGGCCTGTCAATGTAATACATTGGTTTTTAAAAAGATTTTCTTCGAGATCATACTCGTTTTTGCAGTGATAATGTAAAATGTGACTCTGTGTATGTTAGGGTTTTCCCTAACTGACTGTTAATAAAGAATTTTACTGTCTATTATATTTTGTAAATAGATTATTGTTTTTAATTAAGACTATAACCGAGTCATAGTGTATAATTTATAAAATAACCTACCTATTCAGAAATAACAAAATAGGGTTTTCCTTAATGAAACCCTTGTCTAATTTAATTTTTCAATTTATTTATTTTAATAGGTTCTGTTACTTATTAATTTTTGTTTTATTTAGTATTACAGATGTGTTGTGATAATTTTAAGTTGTATCTGTACATTTGTCTTTTCATTTGTCCTTAAAAGGACTGTAAACAGTCTATAGTAGTTTAATGGCTTACTAATATAATAATCCAAAGAAATGGATTCTAGCTTAAATGTTTTTATTTGTATAGATTATATAAATTTGGTTTAGGGTTTCAACCCTGAAGTTTACCTTTACCGGTATAAGCCTCTTTGATAATTATAAACAGTTCTTTACATAGATAGATATTTATTTTTATATTAGTTATTAATCATATTCTCATTGCTTTTAGTTACTAAATTGACAAATATAATTTACTCAGAGTTCTTTGCAAAGATAAGCATAGATTCTGTAACTTAGTTTGCTCTTTAGAAGTTAAGTACTTTTAATATAACCCTATTTAGTTTATATTAATTATTGGTCTTAAATGAATTGATATTATTAAAATAAACTAAATGATTAGTAGTTTGTTTCTTTACTGAATTGAATGTAAACATTGTAATTCGACTGTGATTTTTCTGCTGCATTGCAATTAGTTACTAAGCGAACACAGAGAAATATAACCTATCATAGCACGGTTTAATCTCCATAATAATTTAACTTGAATAAAATTAATCTACTATCTGTAAACACACAATCTATCTACTAGGATATTTTCTTAACATATTAATCCTTCTACCTGTACTAGATTACTGCTATTTCTTTTCCAATATATTTACATAAATAAGCCGGTTAAAACAATAAACATAGATAACTAGATCATTATTCTTTTTAATAATAGCCTACATACTAAAATAAATTACTCTGCTAACTACGAAATGTAGAACCATATCTATTCTATTCAGTCTCTTAACATATTCTTTCATCTATTGTAAATACTCTATCTATGTTGGAGTACGGCTTGGTCCTTCCAGGTGTGGAAAAACACAGACTAGAATTATTTTCCATTCTAACAATTTACAAACTGAATATTTAATATTCATTTAATAGTTAGATTCAGATTTATCTATCTAACATAGTAAAACAAAATAATATAGAACATGATTAGGATAGACAACAATAGCATTAGGAGGCCGTTCCTCCCTACCAAACTCCTGGAGAGCGCTCAAACAACGCTTCGTTAGGACCCCCGAGCCTGTTCTTGGTCTTCTTGGATGAGAACTGATGGAACATGCAAATAGTAGACTGATCCAATAACTCAGTAAAACACCCTGCACTCAGCAGTAAGATCTTTCAGCTTAAAAGCTGCACTAGAACACTCAGTAGTTATCCCCTCAAACTCTTTTCACAATTCCCTTCCAATGAATTTCTTTGAAGTATATTCACCTGAATGATCACTTCTCTAGAATGAGCAGCCTCAGCTCTCTTCAATGGGAATTTTTATACATATTGCCTAGGTCTTTTGGGTCAGTTTTCATTAATTAAGCCACCTGCTCTGATTCCACTTTCTTGGGGAATCATGACCCCAAATATAGGGAGGTTGCCACCTGCAAAAGTTGGAAGTGGTTTGAGGATGCTGCCACATGTCTGTTTGCTCTCCACCGAGTCTCCTCCACCAATTTGACCAGTAAAAACTCTTTTAACAGCTCTCCTAAGCTGTTGTCTCTTCCTTTATTTATTTATGATTAAATATTCAGAATTACATTAAATATCCTTGACTCTGCTGAGTCATCAATTACAACTTAGCATAAAATTTAACATATTGTCCTCAAATAAAAGCAAATAATATAACATTGTTTTTGCAAAATTGGGGCATGTGACATACACACCCCCTTAAAGTATAACATCGTCCTTGATGTTATTTATTCTTCATCCTCAGAATTCCCCTGGAACAGAATTGGATATGCATCTTGCATATTTCTTTCCAATTCCCAGGTGGCTTCTTCTGGACTAAGGTGCTTCCATTGCACCTTCACCTGGCCAATGGTGCGGTTCCGAAGTGTGATCTCCCTTCGCCTGAGGATACAGTCTAGTTCCACCAAAAAATATCCTTCTGGTTCCACCTGTACATCATTCCAGTTAACAACATGAGTAGCATCATGAACATATTTCTTTAATACAGAAATGTGAAAAACATTATGTTCTCTTAAATTTGGTGGTAATGCTAATTGATAAGCTACTTGTCCAATCCTGGACAATATTTCAAATGGACCACAGTAATGAGGTGCTAGTTTTGCACAACTTCCAAATCTGAGAGAGCTCTTTTTGGGCCTCACCTTGATGAACATATGTTCACCTACCTGAAGCTCCTTTGGAGTTCTTTTAAGGTCTGCTTGACTTTTCTGTCGATCCTGCGCAGCTTTCAGATTACCTTGTACTTGCTTTACAATTTCTTCCATTTTCTTTAATAGTTCAGGACCTAATACTAATCTATCCACCGGATTACTCCAAGAGATAGGAGTATTACATTTCCTTCCATACAAGATTTCGAAAGGACTAAATCTGGCTAATGCCTGATAATTATTATTATAAGCAAATTCTACCAGATGCAAATAATCCTCCCATTTACCTGGCTGGTCTTTCACATACATTTTTAATAAATCTTCCAGTACTTGGTTTACTCTTTCAGTCTGTCCATCTGTTTGAGGATGGAACGAAGTACTAAAATTTAATGTAGTGTTTAATCCTTTAAACATAGATTTCCAAAAATTACCTGTAAATTTAGGATCTCTATCTAAGATTATAACTTTCGGTATTCCATGCAGTCGGAAAATCTATTTTAGAAAGATATCGGCTATGTTTGCAGCTTTATACGTAGTTTTAACAGGTATAAAGTGAACTGCTTTACTTAACTTATCGACCACTACCATTATATAATCATTTAAATTCTAATTTTTAGGCAGTCCAGTAATAAAATCGAGACTAATTATCTCCCATTTCCAGCTAGGAATGGGTAATGGTTGAAGTAATCCAGCTGGGTGTTGATGTTCAGTTTTCACTTGCTAACGTTCAAAACATCTAGCGATATACTCTACTAATTTAGTCTTCATATTTGGCCAAAAATATTCTTTTCTTAACATAGTTATAGTCTTTTGATAGCCTGGATGACCCGAGTATGGAGTTTTATGGATTTCATCCAAAATTAACAACTTAACTTTAGGTACGTTAGGTACATACATTCTGACTTTATACAGTAAAAATTCTTTTGCATTCAAATTGTACCCTTTACTTAAGCTTTTTGTTGGATTTTCTTTCGTTTTAGCTTGTAAATTTTGGTAAATTTCATCTTGTTCTATCCATTCTTTAAGCTATTCATCTAGATCTGTTGTATAAGTGCTGATAACTGCTGTGAAATTTAGCCTTGAATTCCTACTTAATGCATCAACAACTTTATTTTCTTTACCTTTAATGTGCTGAATTTCGAAATCATACTCAGTTAGAAAAGCTAGCCACCCAGCTTGTTTGGCATTTAGATTAGGCTTATCTAACAAATACTTTAGTCCTTTATTATTAGTCATTAAAATAAATTTTCTGCCAATTAGGTGATGATGCCACATCTTTAGAGCATGTATAATAACAGCTAATTCCATACCATAAGTTGCATAATTCTTTTCATGAATTTTTAATTTCCTAGACTCATAGGCAATAACATGCCCTTCTTGAGTCAGAACACCGCCTAAACCATCATTAAAAGCGTCAGTGCACACCACAAATTCTTTATTTGGATAAGCTATTCTTAAAATAGGTGCGCTGGTTAATAAAGTTTTTAACTTTTTAAAGCTTTCCTCACATTTCTGGTTCTAATCAAATTTCTTTCCTTTCTTCTGCAAAGAAGTTATCAGATTCGTGATTCTCGAAAAACCTTCAATGAACCTTTGGTAATAACCAGTAATTCCCATGAAGGATCGAACATCAATTACATCCCTAGGAGCTGACCAATATTCGATTGCCTTTATCTTTTCGGGATCTACTGAAATCCCTTCCTTAGTCACTACATGACCTAAGTACTGAATCTTATCTTTGAAGAAATTGCATTTACTAAACTTTGCAAAGAGTTGATGATCTCGTAACTCTTGCAAAGCAATTTTTGACTGCTCTTTATGTTCTTCTTTAGTTTTTGAATAGATTAATATATCGTCAATAAACACGACTACAAAATTATCTAGATACTTATGCATAATGTTGTTCATTAAACACATAAAAACAACTGGGGCATTAGTAAGCCCGAATGGCATGACGACAAACTCGTAATGACCATATCGAGTTTGAATGGCTGTTTTAAAGATGTCTTCATCTTTAATCCTAACTTGATGATATCCAGACCTTAAATCAATTTTTGAAAACACCATGGCTCCACGTAGTTGATCAAATAGATCATCTATGCAGGGCAATGGGTATCTATTTTTAATAGTCATCTTTTTCAACTGACGGTAATCTATGCAAAATCGCATGGTTCCGTCATTTTTCTTAACGAAGATGATAGGTGCCCCCCAGGGAGACACACTAGGTCGAATATACTTTTTATCAATAAGTTCTTTTAATTGTGACTTTAATTCATTAAGTTCAAGTATGCTCATTCTATAAGGGGCCTTTGAGCTAGGTATTGCACCAGGTACCAGCTCAATGGTAAAATCTAGTTCCCTTTTCGGAGGTAGTCCCAGAATTTCTTTCGGAAATACATCACCATACTCTCTTAAAACTGGTATGTCCTCCAATTTTAATTTATCTGTCTTATTTAAATTCTCCTCATCAGTTATTGTTACTGCATAAGCTTTACAACCCTTCCTAACAACTCTCTTAAGCTGCAGAGCATAAATATGCCTTATGGTGGTTTTTCTAGGGATTCCTTTTACACTTACTGGTTTTCCATCACTGTTTATACACGTAAAGGTTTTATCATAACAATTTAAAATTACACTATGTTGTTCTAACTAATCCATACCAATGAGTAAGTCATAAGAACCAAGAGGTAATACATTAAGCTTTACAACAGTTTCAAATTGATGCATAACTACTGCACATTCTTTTACAAAACAAGTTACCTTCCTTTTAGCACCAGTGGCTAATTGAACCAACCAAGAATTTTCAATTTTTTCAACAGGTAACTTACATTTTTCTACCACTTTAGGTGAAATATAACTGAGACTAGCTCCTGGATCAATTAAAATAGTTATAGGGGTTTGGTTTATCATACCTTCTACTTCCACCATGGAATTTTGATATTTTGCTTGTTGATTCTCCAAGACTGCATTGATTCTGGGCATAGTCCTCGCTAATTCTCCAACAGTCATCTCCTCCTGTATGGTATGAATATTACTGACAGTCTTTTTTCGATTAGGACAGACTGAAGCATAATGTGGGCCATTAAACTCTCAACACTTTATAGGTTCTTTACGTTCAAAGTTCTTGGTGTAATTACCATGGTTATTAGTAAATTCTTTACCCTTGAAATTATTCTGATTGCTTGGTGAATTATTCTTATTCCCTTGGAAATTCTTGTTAGGAAAATTTCTGGCCTTATTGTTTTTAGAATTCCTGTTGGGCTCAAATTCTTTCTTCTTTTGATCATAATGGTTATTATTCTTCTTGGCCTTCTAGTTGGCCATGCTTTCCTTCTTTCGATTCTGTTCATAATAGAAGTTGGCTTTCCTCATAGCTTCTTCCAAGGTCTTTGGATTGTCATACTTAATCCTGTCCTTAATATGATAAGGTAGACATCTGAGGAATCGTTGTACCTTTGGTTTTTCATCTACAAGGTATGGCACATACCTAAGCAAACTTAAAAACTTGTTGTTTAGATCTTTCATAGTCATTGATCCTAATTTAAGTTCATAGAATTCTTTTTCTCTCTCCTCATAGTATTGTTCGAACATAAATTTCTTTTTAAAGTACCTCTTGAAGGTACTCCAATTTACGTTCTTCTCTTTTATTCCCTTCACTCTCTTCAAGTCCTGCCACCAAATTTCATCCTTTTTTGAGATATTGTAGATAACCATTCTAGCCTTTAATTGGTTAGAATAGTTATATATCTGGAAGTACTTCTTCATCCCAGATAACCAGGATTATGCTTCCTCTCCCTTCTTAGTCTCACCATTGAATGTTGGTGGTTTTATCTTTTTGAATTCCCCAGAAATTTCTTCATAGGGTTTATATTTTCTCTTTTTAGTATAATGGTTATCATCACTACTATCACTAGTGGAATGAAAATTACGTTGCTCACCAAACACCTCTGAGGATGAGCTGCTTTCATTTTTAGTCTGTTTAATCTTTTTATTTTTATGTTGATGACTTGTATCTTCTAATTCAGCTCTTTTACCCCTACCCTCAGTTTGAAACCTTTCTGTTAGGATCTGATTTAGCTCCTCCCGAGCCCTTAGAATCCTTTCATTCTCTTGTTTAACTGATTCCATTTCAGATTTTAAATCTCTTACTATTTGTAACAGTTCTGAGGAATTAGTGGTTAGGTCTTCTGGTATAGGATCTCTTGGTAAGTTTTCTGGTTCAGTAAGTGGAGATTCCTCTTCTGCATATTCCTCCAGCCTTTCCATACCTGTTTGTTAAACTTCAGAAACAATTTATCTGTTGAATAACATTTAAAAGAAAATACATCAGCAAAATAATTCAAAATCATTGTTTCATAAAAGCTAGTTGGGCTTCATCAAGGCTTAGTGTTTGAACCTTGTGCTCTGATACCACATGTCAAAACCCCAAATTTTCACAAAAATTTAAAATTTTGAGATAACTTAAAATTCTGAATATGCAGTTTACTAACAACTAAAGGTTAGCAGAAAATGAAACAGTCTAACGATTAGTATTACACATTTTCAAATTATGTTAACTAAAGCAGTTTCTTTATCGTAACGTAAATAAGGTTTACTTGCGTAGTGTTTTCTTTCAATTTACTAATGAGTATTCTTTATGGCAAGTAGGTGGAATCTAACTTTGAATCCTAGGCTTAGCATTTATGCTAATGCAGACATATTGCTGGTTCTTACAGGTTCGCAGGTACGATCGAACAAGTAGATGTTTTAAAATCATAAAGTATCAAGAAGTGTTTCCGTTTGCAAAATAATATGCTAGTAAAATAAGCTGATAATTTTCAAGCAACTTCAATGAGGTAAAGTAGTTTATCTTCTCCAGTTTTTTCTTATAAGTAGAGTTCAGATAAACGGGTCCTTTCTTTATCAAGCTTAGTGACACTAAAGATACTTACTATGAACTCTAAACTTGTAATCTTTGTCGTATAATCATTTCTATTTTAACATGCTTAACTTGCAATGTTACACTTATTCGTACTATTTGTTTTTATACATGGAAGAGCTTCTATCAATAATGATAGTAAAGATTCTCATTAGAATATACGATTCGATTTAATTTTAACTTACTAGTTATGGTAAGTATCAACCTATTACTTATATGTACAACCAGTCAATCACTAGCAGGTTATCAGCTTCCTCATCAACGTCGTACTGCATGTACTATTGTAATCACATACAACAATGTAGTCTTTACTAAAGTACCAAACTAATCATTATTTACATTCAATAGGGAAACTTACTGCCTGTAAAACTCCTTGATATTATAAGCTTGATTATTGTAAAAAAAATCACTACATCATTTCACAAGGAATACTGTTTTCCCTTACTTCCTAAATCTAAGTCAATCGGTATCGTTCCAATGATTAAAGACTTGAGCATGGTTATTCCATTGTAATTTTATTATTACCATAATGTCTCTTTTACATTAAGTTAATGTCTATAGTGGCTATTATGGTAGATCTTTCTACTATGATCATAATTCTACCCTATGCTAAGTACAAGTTATCTTGATCAATCACCAACTATCTTGTCCAACATAAACAAATATGGTAACTTCTAGTATTGACAGGCTGAGAAGCAACTAAAGTCTAAGAAAGTTTAAACCAACATCGATCTTGGTAAAAGTCATGTTTATATTCTTTTATTATGATATTCAACTTCATAATTTATAACCACCCAAGCTGTTTGTTTATAAATGATAAGTTCGGACTATAATACATGCATACTCCACAATGTTTACAAGTATATAAGCCTACTTGTAGTTTGAAAGGTTATAAGCATAATCGATTTCGTGATTATCCAAAAGATTACGTGGTTACCACCTTTCACTAGGTCAACGATTAGAAATTGTTGTTTTATCCAAACGCTAAAAACGAGCTATCAAACATTATGATATAAATTATATATATGATAAACGATGTGATAACATAGTTCATGCAAAGTTGATACAAATTATTGTTTTTAATAATTTGGATGATTGAAACGTAGGTGAACTTTGGAATCAACCCATGCATAGTTGGAAATATTTGAGGGCACGTGGTCACCACCTGTCCATGTGTTGGCGGTATAAAACTCTTGCAACCCTAATCGCTTTTCATTCTTCCTCCGAAGTTCACGCTGGCCTTCGAGATGCTCTACAAGGTTTCATGGCGGTCATGAGTGTTCTTCCTGTTCTAGCTTGCTCCAAAAATTGGGTTAACATTGCTGTAGTCTCCTGAGTTCAGTCTTATTGCTAGCCTTCGTAGCTGTGGGTTTTACTATGCGAGAGTTACTGGTTGTTTGCACTTGGCTTGCAGCCTGTCCTTAGCTTCATCCTGCCTTCTCCGTGGCCTATCACTGCGGTGAGAAGTTAAGTTTCATTGCTGTTGGTTGTGCTCCATCGACGTTGTAGGGTTTTGAAAATTTGTATGGACACTTTGCGGTTGATGACAGTCCCATCACTAGACTGTTCGTTACTCTTCATTAAGGTAAATATTTAGTTTTATTTTCAGAATAGAAGATTGATACTAAAGTTATATTTTACAGTAGGGTTTACAATAGCGAAAGAGTTTTGAAACTAACGCTCATTATTGTGCTCTCTTTGCAGGAACTTGTGGCTACTTCTTGCAACCTGTGACGAAGATAATGCTGGCTGTCTTCGAGGGCTTGTGGCTCCAATCTGGTAAGCCCTGGGTTCAACAAATGGGTTCTTACCCTATTTGCAATAGGTTGTCGATGGTGAAACCCCGAGCTTGGAAGCTTGTCCAGTTTCGCCATTAGTTACATAATTTTCTTGTTTTTAAAATGTAGTTGGTTCTACTCTGTTGCAAGCCCTCGCTATGTCATTGGGTTGTCTCAGCCTTGAGCTGGGTGTTGTAATTAGTTTAAGTTTCTAGCCTTATGGCCTGTCAATGTAATACATTGGTTTTTAAAAAGATTTTCTTCGAGCTCAGACTCGTTTTTGCAGTGATAATGTATAATGTGACTCTATGTATGTTAGGGTTTTCCCTAACCGACTGTTAATAAATAATTTTACTGACTATTATATTTTGTAAATAGATTATTGTTTTTAATTAAGACTGTAACCCAGTCATAGTGTATAATTTATAAAATTAACCTTCCTGTTCGGAAAGAACAAACTAGGGTTTTCCTGAATGAAACCCTTGTCTAATTTAATTTTTCAATTTTTTTTTTTTATAGGTTCTGTTACTTATTAATTTTTGTTTTATTTAGTATTACAGATGTGTTGTGATAATTTTAAGTTGTATATGTACATTTGTCTTTTCATTTTTCCTTAAAAGGACTGTAAACAGTCTATAGTAGTTTAACGACTTACTAATATAATAATCCAAATAAATGGATTCTAGCCTAAATGTTTTTATTTGTATAGATTAAATAAATTTGGTTTAGGGTTTCGACCCTGAAGTTTACCTTTAAAGGTATAAGCCCGTCTGATAATTATAAACAGTTCTTTACATAGATAGATATTTATTTTTATATTAGTTATTAATCATATTCTCATTGCTTTTAGTTACTAAACTGACAGATAGAATTTACTCAGAGTTCTTTGCAAAGATAAGCATAGATTCTGTAACTTAGTTTGCTCTTTATAAGTTAAGTACTTTTAATATAACCCTATTTAGTTTATATTAATTATTAGTCTTAAATGAATTGATATTATTAAAATAAACTAAATGATTAGTAGTTTGTTTCTTTACTGAACTGAATGTAAACATTGTAATTCAACTGTGATTTTTCTGCTGCATTGCAATCAGTTACTAAGTGAACACAGAGAAATATAACCTATCATAGCACGGTTTAACCCCATAATAATTTAACTTGAATAAAATTAATCTGCTGTCTGTAAATACACAGTCTATCTACTAGGATATTTTCTTAACATATTAATCCTTCTACCTGTACTAGATTACTGCTATTTCTTTTCCAACATATTTACATAAATAAGCTAGTTAAAACAATAAACATAGATAACCAGATCATTATTCTTTTTAATAATAACCTACATACTGAAATAAATTAATCTTCTAACTACGAAATGCAGAACCATATCTATTCTATTCAGTCTCTTAACATATTCTTTCATCTACTGTAAATACTCTATCCGTGCTGGAGTACGGCCTAGTCCTTCCAGGTGTGGAAAAACACAGATGAGAATTATTTTCCATTCTAACAATTTACAAACTGAATATTTAACATTCATTTAACAGTCAGATTCAGATTTACCTATCTAACACAATAAAACAAAATAATGTAGAACCTGATTAGGATAGACAACAACAATGTTACGAGGCCGTTGCTCCCTACCAAACTCCTGGAGAGCGCTCAAACAACACTTCCTCAGGACCCCCGCGTCTGTTCCTAGTCTTCGGATGAGAACTGGTGGAGCATGCAAACAGTAGACTGATCCAATAACTCAATAAAACAACTTGCACTCAGTAGTAAGCTCTTTCAGCTTAAAAGCTGCACTAGATCACTTAGCAGTTATCCCCTCAAACTCTTTCCACAATTCCCTTCCATTGAATTTCTCTGAAGTATATTCACCTGAATGATCACTTCTCTAGAATGAGCAGCCTCAACTCTCTTCAATGGGCATTTTTATAAAGATTGCTTAGGTCTTTTGGGCCAGTTTTCATTAATTGAGTCACCTGCTCTGATTACACTTTCTTGGGGAATCATGACCCCAAATGTAGGGAGGTTGCCACCTGCAATAGTTGGAAGTGGTTTGAGGATGCTGCCACATGTCTGTTTGCTCTCCACCCAGTCTCCTCCACCAATTTGACCAGTAAACACTCTTTTAACAGCTCTCCTAAGCTATTGTCTCTTCCTTTATTTATTTATAATTAAATATTTAGAATTACATTAAATATCCTTGACTTTGCTGAGTCATCAATTACAACTTAGCATAAAATTTAACATATTGTCCCCAAATAAAAGCAAATAATATAACATCGTTTTTGCAAAATTGGGGAATGTGACAAACTATGTGTTCTTAGATGTAGTACTCATAACGAGAATTGTGTGTGAATCAAAGTGTACTAAAGGTTTACTAGAATGTCTAGTCCTTTTCCGAGGTGGAAGAGAAGTTTTCCAAGGAGATAATCTTGCTAAACTTCGAGAACATCAAGGTGCCATAAATGGATCTACAATGAATCAAAATAACAAGACTCAACTAATTACGATCCCTAAATCTAACTAGTGCACAAAGAGCACACCCCTAAGAAAACTAAGTCAGATGCAAACAAGCAAAGAGGGAGAATAAGTGAGCTCCCGAATGCAGCAGGTATGTCTCACTTAGGAGAGGCTTAAGACTCCCATACACTACAAGCAGAGGTGTGTAACCAACTATAGTGGCCCTCAGCTTCAATGCATATAGCGACTGTGATGTCCGACCCCTACTTGGCCAAGACATTCAGAGAATAACCTCTACAAGTACCCCTGTGAGACCTAGGTAAGGAAACAAAGGTCACCCCAATATAGCCAATTCTCAGATGGACAGTCACAGGAGGGATCTACCGTATGGGTAGGCTAACAAAGCCCGAAGTTTGAAAGCACCAAAGGTACCTCAAAATCCCCCATATACGAATAAGATCCTCGAAATATCTTCAGTGCTCAATATAAAGTGGCAAGGGTCTATCCCCACCACAAACATGTGCACTGCCTCGTGCTTATCTCTTATGTAATAGGAGCCTCCTGAGAACACTAATTATACCAAGTATTTCACTTCTCATTTGGACAAACACCTAGTTATTTTGTTTCATAGCCTTGGAAAGATTTACTCATGACACCATATTCCAATACTCTACAATCCTAATGTTGTTGGTGTGCCTCTATCAAATAAAAATGTGTAATCAATTTTAATTTAAGCATTAATTTTAAGGTTGTGATTACTCAAGGGTAATGAACGTGCAACTAGTGAGGTTATGACTTAGCAATGAAGTAAATATGCGCACCTAAAAAACAATGCCAAGTGCAACTTATTTTTAATCATGAAAAAGGGGTTATGCCACTACATTCAATGCAAAAATTTCCTTTCAAATTCCCATGCAATCATTCCTATATGAAAATCCGATCACTAATTCTATCTAAGCAAACCTAGTGTAAGTACCAAATAAATGCAATGCACAATGCAATAAACATGCAAAGATAAAATATTTTTGTATTTTCAATATAGATGCAATGAAAATGCAAATAAAAATACCCTACAAACTCCTAGACCTCGCACCAAGTAGCAAACAAGCCAAGCAAGACATTGAGATCAATAAGGCCAATGCACTAATAATAAAATAAGAAGGAGATAGAAAACAAGAATAGCTTTCAAATAAATTCAATGAAAAATACGTCTCTGGTCACAACATAGGCAGTTAACAGGCATCGCAGGGACCCATGAAGACTCAACAATATTCACAACCCACCAAGAACCTCCACACATCGAAATCTCAAGCAAAAAGAGAGATGTACGTGACTGTATGTACTACATACCGTGTATATACTTGACTGCAAGTTCTATGACTCACGTATACAAAGGAAAAGGTGGTAAAAAATAAGCTAAGACTGAAATTACTTCAAGGGACTTCCAATAACTCAACCAACCACTGAACGTGACACAAAAACACATAGAAACTAAGAGAAAATCAAGCCAATCATGCACCCAAACCCCAACAAAAAGGAAATCCCTAGTGGAGTCGCCGATTCTGTTACGAAGAAGATCTCCTATGGCTTGGAGTGGACCACAACAGACATGATGACACTAGAAATAAACCCATTTCCAATCATGATAAATATACAAGCGAAACTAACACTAAGGGACCAAGGGGGCGTACCTTATTTCGAACGTTCAATGTAGATCCCCATTGAGCTTTCAATCAAACTTGTACCTACACATTGCCCTCAACAACAACAAGATATACAAGCATGATATATGTAAAGCATTAGAATCTAATCTAGCATGTTATATTCCAATACATAATCAAAGTAATTATATCCATGGATATAAAATAATTACACATGCAATGGATGAGAAATAGATATTTCTATTAATATGAACAAATGTAAAGATGGCAAACTCTATCAGCACCTTGTCGAAATCGAGAAACTTTGTGCCTCCACATGGGCCTCCACCAATTCAATCCTCCATACAAAGGAAAACTCACAAAGAACAAGGCAAGCTTGGGAAAACTAATGCTTGCTTCAAGGACAAAGGGATGCAGACCCAAGTACATAAGAATGGGGCACAATTCCACTATGGTATATTTTCTCTCAAAGTTCTCCTCCTCTAATGCTTCATAGTAGCTCAATATACAACCCTTCAATAGGAGGTGAAGGTTCGAAGTGGAGTGTTTCCCGACATATGGAAGGTTAAGGGACAAGTCTTCGTTACTTAGTGGGGGGAAACTCCAATTTTTGTTTTTGTTTTTGAGCACATTTTCTAATGTATGTGGGTGACAGTGGTGCAAACTGCGTATATGCGGATTGTAGACTTGTGACCCGCATATATATATATATATATATATGTGTGTGTGTGTGTGTGTGTGTGTGTGTGTGTGTGTGTCTTTTAAGGGGTTCCACTGGAGCATCAGGGTCATAGTGAGCAAAAAGGGGTAAAAGGAGTCTACATTGGGACATGGATAGGCCATCAAAGCATGATGTATCAAGTGTGGAAAATCACACTATAACACTATGATTCCGAGATAAAATCACAATAGATAAGCTAGTCGGTTAAGAGAATCCAAGTACCACTAGCATTGAGGAAGCTCAATATCAGTTTGTAATGATTGAACATAGCTTAGTAATAATGCTCAACTAGTTAGTTAGGAGAATCAAGGTCCCATTAACATTGAGGAATCTTGGAATTGGTATGTAATTATTGAAAATAACATAGTAACAATTATCTTGAATCAAATAGGTTACATTGAAAACTATTAGTTAATTTTATTGAGGATAAATCTCACTGGCGTATAAAGTAGATTCCGTTGTGATAAGATCTGAAGTGTAGTACAAACTAGTATATTAAGGTTTGGTGGAATTATATTGATGTTTACCTACCTGTTCTGCCTGTTTTGTTGCACCAAGCCTTGTAAGTTAAATATAGTTATCATTTGAGATCTATCCTGTATTCTTATGATTGTTTTTGGTGTGATTGTTTGTTGGGTTGTTCGTTTCCTTTGTGGTTTATGCATCATGTAATTTGTATTTATTCTTTCAATAAATTGTTTATTTTAGTTTTACTCTTAAGTATATTATAGGAAATGCCCATGCTTATACAGAAGGGAAAATAGTATTTGATCTTATTTGTTGGGATTTGATTTGCTTCTATGACTTGATTGAACTGAATATAAAGAGGGATTTGCTAGAGTTCGTCATTGGTTATTTGACTTGTTTTAGGTGTGTTTGTCTAGAAATAACTTTAACCATGCATCCTTAACAAATCTGTTTATCCCAGTAAGTTGATTACACAATATATGATTGCCTTATCTTGTTTCATCGGTGTACTAGTCTTCTATGTATGGAAGCCAGATCATTTTAGATATATGTTGCTATGGCATAGGAGTTTTATGTAGCAGTTGAATGCCAAAAAAAGGGAACTTGTGGTATACACTCTGAATTAACGAGAATTTTTGTTTAGCCCTCAAAAGCATCAAGGAATCTTTGAGTTCAAACAATTGCATAAATCCAAGGCTTGGAGTCTAAATGCATATGTTGGACAATTCTGAATAATACTTATAATCAAAACTAACTTTTTGCTTTTTTCAAATTTGACTTTTTTTCTATTTTATTTTGTTGTTTGTTGTTTTGTTACTTGCCGTATCTAATTTGGTTTCCAATCAAATTATCTTTTGGTTTTCCAAAACTAACTTTTTGGTTTTTCAAAATTGACTTTTTGTTGTTTTATTATATTGTTTGTTATTTTGCTATTTGGCGTATCTAATTTTGGTTTACAATCAAATGTTTTTACTAAGGAAAACAATAAATATTAGACATCATATGGAGGGCACTTTCAGAAAGAAAATTGTGATAATTTTATTATTATTGATGAGTAAGGGTACCTGCCAAATTTAACCCCTGGCTTCCTCTTATTCTTAGAAATTAACATAGTTATAAATATACTTGAAAGGTCTTAACTAAATTTATATTATGATTTTTCATTTTAATTAAATAAAATGTTATTTTATAGATTACATAATCACTATTAAAAAT
>LPNX010855458.1:79669-122809 GCA_001517045.1 Pseudotsuga menziesii
TGTGTATGGTAAGTGTTTTTTACCAAATTTTTTTCATTTGTCAAATTATTTTCTATTTTGAACATTGAGTTGGCAATGTGATGTATGATGCACACATGATTGTCAATGTTGTCGGATGACAATCAACGTGAGCTTGACTACCCATCCATGTCGTTGTTCTTTGAAGAACTTTTGCCACTTCTTTCCCATTATTTTCTCTAGTTATGTCATATATATTTTCGCCCCATTTTATGAGATAATTAAATGGAGAGGGAATTAGGGATACAAACATGTATTTAATTTCTTTAATACAATTAACGATGGGCACCTTTACAATTCATAGATTGGATGGTATTCACAGTTGTTGTAGATGTCATCTAAATACAAGTATGTCTAGGAATTGCTTAAAGTTTGTAATTTAAATCACGATGGCCATGTAAAATACCTATATATATATTTTAGAAGAAAAAAGCTAATTCTTGATATTCATTTAGAATCAAAGGAAATTGTTACATATCAAGATGACAAGGTATTCATTCCCATGACTAAGTGATCAACAATCCACAATATTCCACAATTCTGTGACAAAAAAGAAAAAGTTCTGGGTCTATGGATCACATTCTCCAAGTAGTAGGTGCATCTATTTTGACATCTTTCCACAAGGGACATCAAGCAAGCCTAATGAGAGCACAAGATGAGCCTAGGAAACATATCCCAGGAGGCACTCGAGGGATGACTAAATCAAGAAGAGTGAATCTAAATGAAACTAACAAAGGAGACAAAGATCCATCACAAAGATCTATAAGAGATGAAATTTACCTCCCACAATGATATCATCTTCATATGATTCCATGAGGGAAAAGAGGCCTGAGGCCATTGAGAGTGCCTCCTTGAATAAGCAATATGCCCTCATGTTGTGCTCTCTATAAACATGCTGAAAGTCCAGAGAGTGGAAGGAGTCTTTAAGCTTAGAAGTATTATCGCATCAGTATACCAGGTACAAAGTTGAAAGAGCTGCCTTGTTGTTTTCCCAATTGATCACAACTAATGAGTCTCCATATATATGGAGAGATGGAAGACCAATAGCCTATGAAAAATAGAGCAAGACCCACATAGCGACTAACTCTGCCATGGTATTTGTGCTGTGTCCACAACCCAACTTCAAACTGAAAGAATGCAAAGGACTAATTGCTAGAAGAATGCCTGCTCCTCCATTCGAACTTGCTGCAGCCCATCAAAGAAGCCATAAGGGTAATTAAGAACTGGTTTAGGACCCACCATCCTCACTTTCTTTGTTTTAGCTGCAGAGGGATATTCATTCAAGAGAGACAATACATGTTAACAGGTAGAGGAAGAAACAAGATTCTTGTTTTCAAAGATAACAAGATTTTGGGTAATCCAGATGCCCCATATGAAAAACAATGGAAGACGAGTGTTCTCCATGTCAAGTTGAAACCGATCTTCAAGGTTTTCCAAGAGTGTGAAGTCAGACCATCACAAAGATAAATCTTTTACTAATATAGTCAATGATGTTTAGGGTAAAGGGATAGTCAATGAATAGGTGTCTAACAGATTCCTCATTTCCCTGGCACAAACAACAATGATTGGGGCCATGCCATCCTTTGCTTATTAAGTTGTCCCATGTTGAGATATAGTTCTCCACGGCAAGTCAGAGAAAAAATTTGATCTTTAAGGGAATAGTGCAGGCCCACATCCGCGAGATAGCTTTTTTTGAGCTGGTTGTAATGAAGAAGATACAATTAAGTCATAAGCTAAGTTGGTTGTGACTTCACCGTTCTTTGGATTGTGCGTCCACAGGAGAGAATCCTTTTGTTCAGTTAACTTTGATTCCCCCATGTCAAATACCTTTTATATAACAGTCCCTTTCTTATTTCCACCTACCTCCAAGATCCAAGTCTTCAGTCGATAGCCAGTAAGACTCCCTATTAATACCAACAACCAGATTTCAAGAATTTTGTAGAGAATGTAGTCCAAAGTCACTTAAATAATCTCTGAGGTCTTCAGGAAAGACATAGCAAGAGTCCATTCCAAAAATTGGGTCAATACCCAGTTTTTTGCATAATTGATTGCCAACTTTCTAGCCTAACATTTCGGTGATCCATGTGAGGGCTCTTAAAAATCCATTCCATAAGAAAGATGATCCTCTGACCGAGAATCTTTTATTTCATAGCCAATCCTCAACTATAAGGTCTTTGAGATACTTTTTACTTATGATTTGATTCTAGATACATGTACCATTTAGAGCCATCTAGAGGCTATTCAGTCCTAGAGCTATACATAACCACTCCAAATGCTTTATGTTCTAGCCCCCAAACTCTAGAGGCCTAGATAAGGACTGCTAGTTAGCTAAGTGCAGGCGGTGATTGTCCCTAGTGCTTCCCCATATAAAAGAGAAGATAAACTAACATAGTCTATTAAGAATGGATTTAGGCACAGGTGCCAAAGTGAACCAATAAACATGCAATCCTGTAAGGACCGCTCTAATGAGGGTGAGTCTACTTCCCAACGAGAGGAGTCTATACGACCAATGACTGAGTCTCTTCTCAAAGTTTTTTAAAATCCATTGCCAGTCATTGATGCCATAGCCTAGGGGCTTAAGGTAGTATCCGAGGTACTCAAAACCAACCAATATAGGGTCCATTTTAAAGGGCAAAAGCACTAAGATACTATTTAATACCTCATCTTCCACTTCACTTAAAAGAAAAGAGGATTTTTCCACACTGATGCACATTATAGAAGCTGAACAAAATAAGTAAAGTATTACATCAAAGGCCTGCCATTGTTCAAGGGTCCCAATCCCAAAGAGAACCACATCATTTATGAAGAGCAGGTGGGTTAGGGAAAGGGAGGAGGAGATCTTTATACCTTTAATCTACCCTTTCTTTTGTGCATCCTTTATAAGAAGACTGAGCCCTTCTATGACCAGAAGAAAGAGCAGTGGAGAGAGAGGGCACCCCTGTCTGATGCTGTGTGAAGCAAAAAAAAATCCTAAAGGAGTGCCATTAACCAACACTAATAAATTATATGAAGTGATGCATCCCATGATCCAATTCACTCCCATAAGGGGTATGCCAATTTGTAGGAGAATGATCCTCAAGAATGTCCAGTTTACATAGTCAAAGGCTTTGACCAGGTCCAATTTGAGAACCAGGGCACTCATTTTTTTGTATTTTATAGAGTGTAGCGCTTCCTGGGTGATTGCCACTGGTTCAAGTATTTGTCTGTCCTTGAGGAAACCGAACTACTCAGGAGATATGGACTTATCTAGGAAAGGTTTAAGCCTGTTGGCCGTGATCTTGGAGATAAGTTTATACATCATGTTACAAAGAGATATGGGGTGGTAGTGTAACACCCCGGTTTTGACCTCGTGGTATTGAATTGCATATGATGTAAATATTTTATTTGATCATGGTGTGGAGCTCAAGGAAAAGGCCCCACCATGGATTTAGTATTTTTCAGCAATTAAAATTGATGCCAATGGTTTATGTGCTAGCCAAGTACAATATGTTTGAGACATCATGTAAAATGCAAATTAATAAAAATACCACAACTAACTATGCGCCGAAACGTTAAAGAGACGGGGGCATGATTTCACAAGGAATAGGGGGGGGGTAATCAAACCCTTGGCCCAATGGGGGAAAGACAAATGTCTAAGGCAAAACCCATAGAGTGGTCAACTACCCATTTTGTCCTTTTGTGCCCAGTCATCCAGAAGTGGTTGAGTAAATTAATGCCTTGGGATGGGGAAGACCACCCATTTTTGGGGAAAAATGTTTTATTGTCTTCTTGGGAAAGTAAAAGCCCATGCCTAGGATTTCTCACCCATCCCTCATTCATGTGGGTCTCTCTCACGCATTTTGGGGGAGCTCATGGGCATTATTCTCATTCACAATTTGGGGGGGATGGGAGCTCTCTCCTTCACGATTGGGGGGGGGGNAAATTGAGTTTTTCTATGTTGTTGGGAGAATGGGAAGAATGAAGCCACATTTTTGGGATGAAGAGGCCGTTTTTGCCCCGTGAGCAAGACGGGGCACTTCCTCATGCAGGAAAGCTTGCACAGATTTCCCCTTCATGTTTTTTCCTACTTGTGCATTTTCCCCTCACGTCTTTTCTGTGTTTTTGTGTGGCTGCGTGAAGGTGTAGTAGGGAATCCCATTTTGGGTGGTTGCTAAGGCTAGAGTTGCCCCAAAATTCCCATAGGTATTGTCTGAACCTGAGTTCACGAATTGGGTGTGAATGGAGGTTGTTTTTTCTCTTAGGATGTCCATGAGCGTTTCTTGAACATGGTTTGTTCCCCTGGGTTGTTTTTCCCATCTGTAATTCTGTTGTGGTTTCCAAATGTTTCTCCTTCATGCCCAGCAATGGTATTTTGCTGTGAAGTGCATCCTTGTGTTGGCTTGGTTGGGTAAGTCCAAGGAACCTCTATGTTATTGCCTCGTCGGCTTATTAGCCTAGGAAACCCAAGTCCTTATTAGCTTGGCTGGACAGTCTGTGAAACCCAACGGTGTGTTGGCGTGACTGTGGATGTATGATTTTGGCTATGTGTGAGCCTGTTGTTGTTCCCTAGATCCTTGTGGAATCATGCCCAGCTCGGTGGTGGCAGTGTTGTTGAGAGATTGATGAGCACACTGGCCAATGGTTCGATGGAATGTTATAGCGACGTAGCTAGTTGTGGGCCAGCTTCTTCTCAAGATAAGTATTCTTGTGCATTTAATCTCTGCAACTGTATTTGTTTTATAAATTATTATGAAAATGATGAATGCTTGAATGAATGATTTTCTTCCGCTATATATTTCATGTATTATGCATTTGTGTATGTATTTTTATGTTCAATGCATGATGATGTTTATGTTTTTCGGGCTAGATTGTTCGTTTGATAGCAGGAACAGCTTAGTCGCGTCCTCTCCATCGTCGGTATGAGGGGTGGGGACGTGACAGGTACTGAGAAAAATATTGTGTCCTTTCACACTTGGGTATAAGCATCAAGAAAATGGAGTTTGAGGAAGTGATCAGTCTCCCCTGTTTCCTTGAAAAGTCCACAGCTTTGAGCAGGTCCTCCCCCACTAACTCAAAAAACCAGAGGTAGAATTCAACCGGTTATGCCATCCGGGGGCAGGATTTTGTCCCTTTTGAAGGATTTTAGGGTTCCCTCTACTTCTTCTAGGGTCAATTCAGAGGTGAAAATAATAGCCTCATCCCTAGTTGCAAGTTAGGGAAAGAGATGGATATCCTTCAATTGATCACTAATAATAGTCTCCCCTTTATCCTTGAAGATATCAGAGAAGTGCTTCACACCCAAATATTTGAGCTAGTCAATATTCTCCACCATCACCTCCTCCTCATTTTTGAGGGCCCAAATGGAATTAAAGTTCCCGCGGGCAGAAGCATAACTATGGAAGAATTTGGTGTTTGCATCCCCTAATTTAGTCCATTTAATTATGCTTTTCAACTTCCAGGTTAGGAGTTCATGAGCCAAGTATTTATATTTGTGCCCCTTTACGGATAGCATGATATTCATCTCTTCATCATTGAGAATTCCAGAGTGGTAGGAGGCCAGGAGGGATTGTATTTCCGGGTCAATCTCAAACAATTCTTTTAGCATGGATGGTTTTTTTCTCCCAGTCCTTTACCTTCGACTTAATCCCTCTCAGTTTCAAGAACAAGCGAGACATGTCATAATCATCATGTGTGGATATCTCAGAGTTCCAATAATATTCCACCAAATTTGTAAAACCATCCTCCAGAAGTCATGCTCGATTAAATTTGAAGGGATAAATATGAGAAGAAGAATTGGTATTCCATTTAAACCCACATAATAGTAATCCGAGACCTCTGAGGGATGGGCCCACACTCTATGCCTCTTAAGGTGAGCAATGAGGGAGGCTGAGGATAAAAATATGTCCAGCCTCTTGCTGATTCCCTCATCACCTTCCCGACCATTCCTCCAAGTAGGACCAACACAAGATGGAGCCAAGTCAATCAAGTTGGAATCTTTTAAAATATGAGAGAAGTAGGGTGCCAAAGGATCTAATCGAGCAGTTTTTCCCCATATTTCTACATCATTTAGAGTGAAGTTTAAGTCACCTACAAAAATCAAATTAGGTAGTCCAAAAATAATTCCAAATTACCACATTATTCCAAAAAGAGACCCTTTTAAGATAGGGTCTATAGTAGTTGAGAATAGAAAGTTCAGAGGAAGATCCTCAAAACCTTGTCTTTAGCAACATACCAACATAGGTATTAAATGCTTTACAATAGGCTGATAGAGGGTTCCAACCAGTCAGGATGCCTCCCAAGAGGCTTGTAGAGTCAAGGGCACAGAATTCCCATCCTTCCAAGAGTTTGGAGAAGGCCGGAAGTGCATCATAATGGTCACACATAGTCTCTTGAAGAAGTATCATGTTTGGAGAGATAGATGAGAAGAGATCTTGGAGAGTTTTTTGTTTGGATAACCCCTCAAAACCACACACATTCAGCTAAAGAATCTTCATAAGGGTCCTTGTCTGGTGGGTGACATTGCTCTAAGCACCCAAAGGGAGGAGTTGGCTAGAGAGGGAGAGGATGAGGCCCTGGCAGCATTTTTTATCCTTACTAAAAGTGGAGTGAAAGGAAGGGAGTCCTTCCCCCCCAACGGTTAAGAGGCAGGCTTCTTCTTGGATTTCCTAATAGTGACATTTTCAAATCTTATAGAGTCTAAAGGGAGGGTAGACGGTGAAAGGGGATATTTAGCAGAGAATATACAGAGGGACTTCATTAATGTAGGGTCAAATAAAGTTGGGGAATTACATGGGCTGGCAGGTTGTCGATCGACAGAAAAAAGACCCATTGAGTGAGAAAGGGGAGGGAAATATTCAGAGTTGAAGAGTGGGGAACAATTTCTTGACTCTATGGGAGGGGAAGCCTTAAGGACCTGCAAACAGGGAAAGTCAATAGAGCTCTCAGCAATTGGAATAGATGACGAGATAGGAGGGTCAAGGAGAATCTCAGGACTAATAATGACCGACGATACAACCGAAGGAGTGACACTAATCAGAGTCAAAGACATACAATTTTCATCATCTTGAATATAGAGGAGTTCTCCTTTAGTTATATCTTCGTAATTGGTGGGAGAGTAAGATCTATACATACCTTCAGGTGGGAAATAAGTATATGTCTCCACGGGTGGAGGGATCAACGATGAAGATCTGTCTGGAGGAGAATCAAATCCAGTCCTTGTAGAAGGAGGAGAACCCTAAAGGATCACAGGACAAGATCAACGGAGGTGCACTACCTCATGATAACAGTTGCAATAAAATGAGATGTTTAAATAATCTAATCTTTGACAGATAGGAGTATCATTACACAATAGTTCAAAAGTGGCTTCGAGTGTGTAGTAGCCCATTCCACCCACTCTTTCTTCCCCATATAGAAGTATTCAAGTCGACCCACTAAGGATCTATAGCATAGAGCCTCCAACCTATCCATGTATACATCATGCCCCATCACATAACTGTATTTGGCCTCCAGTGCCTTAACCTCTTTAACATTCCTCCTCGCACGGTATGAAGAGAACCCTTCCTTTTGAGAAACACGTGGAGCTGCCTCCGCAATCTTGGGAGCACCCGGATGTCGGGAATCCATAATCCAAGGAACTGAAAATAGTAATCCAAGGTGAAGGGCCCAAAGATAAAACCCCAAACCTACTAGAACTGGTATAAAGAAAAAACCCAGGAGTACTATGCACACAAGCATAGGCTATCTAAAAACAACGAGAGGTCAGAAGACATACCGTGACCCACTACTGATTAAGCAGAGAGGTCAGAAGACAGAAAGAAACTACAACGAAAAAGTGTGTACCCTGAAGTCGTTATCCCTATAGAAAAATAATACCCTATCCTGATTAGATAACCCCAAGTCCTAGGTTTAAGTGAAAGGGGAGAAAGAAAACAAAGAAAAAACCACGGTTACATCTAAAAGCCCTATTACCTGCAGTAGTTGAAAGCCGTCCCCAGGAACTGTAGAAAGGAAGTAAAAATTAGATACAAGACACCTGGAGGTGACAAAGATTTTGGGACCCTCTTAATAAACGGTTGGGGGAGAAAAGAAATCTTCTAACAGTCAAAGGGCTGGATGAGATTCCAAACAACCGCAATGGAGAGCATACCCCAAATTTTTCATCCCCACAGAAAAACCATACCCTACCCCAGTTAGAAAACCCCTATTCTGAGGTTTAAGGGAAAGAGGAGAAAGAAAACAAAGAAAAACTAGGGTTACAACTGAAAAAATCCTGTTACCTCCAGCTGTTGAAAGCCGTCCCTAGAAGCTATAAAAAGGAAGTAAAAAGAAGCTACAAGACACCTGAAGGTGACTCTACTTTCGGGACTCACCCAAAAACCATTGGGAGAGAAAAGAAATCTTCCAAAAGTTCAAGGGTTAGTAGAGACTGTGACTACAACAAATAATACAAAGTTGTTTTAACGAGCAGAGACAGACAAGAACTGAGAAAACCAACGCACATACAGGAGTGACTATAATAAAAAAAAATAGCACAAACAATTAAAAAAAAATTCCCACTTTTTAATTAGACATGGTTGGTACTAAGCCCCTTGCAAAGGGGGTGGACTCCATGTGCAAAGAAAACCAAAAAAATATAAAAAAACAAGAGACCGCTGGCTTCAATACCCCTGCAACAATGAAAAGAGATCTAGTCCCATATACATACCCGGTTAAGTATAGCAGATACTACCGCCATGAAGAGTGCCCAGGCTAAATGCAACTCTCTGCATCAACCAGAGCAGCCTCGTCTCCATAGCCAAACCCTAGTTGCAGATGAGATCTTACTAAAGAATCTCTTCCCCTCAAAAAATACCAAGATCGTAGTGGTATATGGATGACAAAGAACTTGAGCTTTGTCCCATTATTTTGACAACATATGTTGAATACAATGGTTACATTTCCCTTGAAGCGTTGCGAGAAGCACTAGCTGAGCAAGAATTGAAATGAGTGATTAAGAGATTAAACATTTTGTTAAGCATTGTGATGTGAAATGTTTGCACTTTATGTGTCAATTGATGATTGGGCTCTTCATGAGTCAATTGTTGTTGGGGGTTAGCAAGGTATTGGCAACCTCATCCTTTCTTACGAGATTCAGTGTGGTCATTTTTTCTTAAAAAAAAAAAATCTATACAAGTTCGTTAACATTCATTTATAGATTATGGACTCCAATAGTTGGGAGGAGGAAATCCCTTGTCTTACAAATAAGGTCTTATAATCCAATTTGGTGTCTAGTTGGACTACAACCTTAAATGAGATTAATATTATTATAATATTTTTTTCCAAGGAAAACCTCACAAGGAATCCAAAAGGATGTTTTCCCCAAGTCGTGGATGGCATCCTCGGTAAACTCATCAACATAGATTAGTGTGCCTCACACAGGGGGGATTCAAGCCAAGCACTTACTAGCACAAAAGCAACTAAATTCCCACTAACATCAGCGATAATTGATTGACTAACCCCTTGGGGTTAAAAATGTTTAGAAATATCTTCTCCCCCTATCAAACACTTAAGTGAGAGTGGAATTATTGGTAGTTTGTCAATCCTAATCAACCCATTAAGGACAAACATGTGCAAAGACTCCATGTGCAAAGAAAACCAAAAAAAATATAAAAAAACAAGAGACCGCTGGCTTCAATACCCCTGCAACAATGAAAAGAGATCTAGTCCCATATACATACCCGGTTAAGTATAGCAGATACTGTCGCCATGAAGAGTGCCCAGGCTAAATGCAACTCTCCGCATCAACCAGAGTAGCCTCGTCTCCATAGCCAAACCCTAGTTGCAGATGAGATCTTACTAAAGAATCTCTTCCCCTCAAAAAATACCAAGATCTTAGTGGGTGGACTCCATGTGCAAAGAAAACCAAAAAAATATAAAAAAACAAGAGACCGCTGGCTTCAATACCCCTGCAACAATGAAAAGAGATCTAGTCCCATATACATACCCGATTAAGTATAGCAGATACTGCCGCCATGAAGAGTGCCCACTTTTTAATTAGACATGGTTGGTACTAAGCCCCTTGCAAAGGGGGTGGACTCCATGTGCAAAGAAAACCAAAAAAATATAAAAAAACAATAGACCGCTGGCTTCAATACCCCTGCAACAATGAAAAGAGATCTAGTCCCATATACATACCCGGTTAAGTATAGCAGATACTGCCGCCATGAAGAGTGCCCAGGCTAAATGCAACTCTCCGCATCAACCAGAGCAGCCTCGTCTCCATAGCCAAACCCTAGTTGCAGATGATATCTTACTAAAGAATATCTTCCCCTCAAAAAATACCAAGATCTTAGTGGGTGGACTCCATGTGCAAAGAAAACCAAAAAAATATAAAAAAACAAGAGACCGCTGGCTTCAATACCCCTGCAACAATGAAAAGAGATCTAGTCCCATATACATACCCGATTAAGTATAGCAGATACTGCCGCCATGAAGAGTGCCCACTTTTTAATTAGACATGGTTGGTACTAAGCCCCTTGCAAAGGGGGTGGACTCCATGTGCAAAGAAAACCAAAAAAATATAAAAAAACAATAGACCGCTGGCTTCAATACCCCTGCAACAATGAAAAGAGATCTAGTCCCATATACATACCCGGTTAAGTATAGCAGATACTGCCGCCATGAAGAGTGCCCAGGCTAAATGCAACTCTCCGCATCAACCAAAGCAGCCTCGTCTCCATAGCCAAACCCTAGTTGCAGATGAGATCTTACTAAAGAATCTCTTCCCCTCAAAAAATACCAAGATCTTAGTGGTATATGGATGACAAAGAACTTGAGCTTTGTCCCATTATTTTGACAACATATGTTGAATACAATGGTTACATTTCCCTTGAAGCGTTGAGAGAAGCACTAGCTGAGCAAGAATTGAAATGAGTGATTAAGAGATTAAACATTTTGTTAAGCATTGTGATGTGAAATGTTCGCACTTTATGTGTCAATTGATGATTGGGCTCTTCATGAGTCAATTGCTGTTGGGGGTTAGCAAGGTATTGGCAACCTCATCCTTTCTTACGAGATTCAGTGTGGTCATTTTTTCTTAAAAAAAAAAATCTACACAAGTTCGTTAACATTCATTTATAGATTATGGACTCCAATAGTTGGGAGGAGGAAATCCCTTGTCTTACAAATAAGGTCTTATAATCCAATTTGGTGTCTAGTTGGACTACAACCTTAAATGAGATTAATATTATTATAATATTTTTTTCCAAGGAAAACCTCACAAGGAATCCAAAAGGATGTTTTCCCCAAGTCGTGAATGGCATCCTCGGTAAACTCATCAACATAGATTAGTGTGCCTCACACAGGGGGGATTCAAGCCAAGCACTTACTAGCACAAAAGCAACTAAATTCCCACTAACATCAGCGATAATTGATTGACTAACCCCTTGGGGTTAAAAATGTTTAGAAATATCTTCTCCCCTATCAAACACTTAAGTGAGAGTGGAATTATTGGTAGTTTGTCAATCCTAATCAACCCATTAAGGACAAACATGTGCAAAGACTCCATGTGCAAAGAAAACAAAAAAAAATATAAAAAAACAAGAGACAGCTGGCTTCAATACCCCTGCAACAATGAAAAGAGATCTAGTCCCATATACATACCCGGTTAAGTATAGCAGATACTGCCGCCATGAAGAGTGCCCAGGCTAAATGAAACTCTCCGCATCAACCAGAGCAACCTCGTCTCCATAGCCAAACCCTAGTTGCAGATGAGATCTTACTAAAGAATCTCTTCCCCTCAAAAAATACCAAGATCTTAGTGGGTGGACTCCATGTGCAAAGAAAACCAAAAAAATATAAAAAAACAAGAGACCGCTGGCTTCAATACCCCTACAACAATGAAAAGAGATCTAGTCCCATATACATACCCGGTTAAGTATAGCAGATACTGCCGCCATGAAGAGTGCCCACTTTTTAATTAGACATGGTTGGTACTAAGCCCCTTGCAAAGGGGGTGGACTCCATGTGAAAAGAAACCAAAAAAATATAAAAAAACAAGAGACCGCTGGCTTCAATACCCCTGCAACAATGAAAAGAGATCTAGTCCCATATACATACCCGGTTAAGTATAGCAGATACTGCCACCATGAAGAGTGCCCAGGCTAAATGCAACTCTCCGCATCAACCAGAGCAGCCTCGTCTCCATAGCCAAACCCTAGTTGTAGATGAGATCTTACTAAAGAATCTCTTCCCCTCAAAAAATACCAAGATCTTAGTGGTATATGGATGACAAAGAACTTGAGCTTTGTCCCATTATTTTGACAACATATGTTGAATACAATGGTTACATTTCCCTTGAAGCGTTGCGAGAAGCACTAGCTGAGCAAGAATTGAAATGAGTGATTAAGAGATTAAACATTTTGTTAAGCATTGTGATGTGAAATGTTCGCACTTTATGTGTCAATTGATGATTGGGCTCTTCATGAGTCAATTGCTGTTGGGGGTTAGCAAGGTATTGGCAACCTCATCCTTTCTTACGAGATTCAGTGTGGTCATTTTTTCTTAAAAAAAAAAATCTACACAAGTTCGTTAACATTCATTTATAGATTATGGACTCCAATAGTTGGGAGGAGGAAATCCCTTGTCTTACAAATAAGGTCTTATAATCCAATTTGGTGTCTAGTTGGACTACAACCTTAAATGAGATTAATATTATTATAATATTTTTTTCCAAGGAAAACCTCACAAGGAATCCAAAAGGATGTTTTACCCAAGTCGTGGATGGCATCCTCGGTAAACTCATCAACATAGATTAGTGTGCCTCACACAGGGGGGATTCAAGCCAAGCACTTACTAGCACAAAAGCAACTAAATTCCCACTAACATCAGCAATAATTGATTGACTAACCCCTTGGGGTTAAAAATGTTTAGAAATATCTTCTCCCCCTATCAAACACTTAAGTGAGAGTGGAATTATTGGTAGTTTGTCAATCCCAATCAACCCATTAAGGACAAACATGTGCAAAGACTCCATGTGCAAAGAAAACCAAAAAAAATATAAAAAAACAAGAGACCGCTGGCTTCAATACCCCTGCAACAATGAAAAGAGATCTAGTCCCATATACATACCCGGTTAAGTATAGCAGATACTGCCGCCATGAAGAGTGCCCAGGCTAAATGCAACTCTCCGCATCAACCAGAGCAGCCTCGTCTCCATAGCCAAACCCTAGTTGCAGATGATATCTTACTAAAGAATATCTTCCCCTCAAAAAATACCAAGATCTTAGTGGGTGGACTCCATGTGCAAAGAAAACCAAAAAAATATAAAAAAACAAGAGACCGCTGGCTTCAATACCCCTGCAACAATGAAAAGAGATCTAGTCCCATATACATACCCAGTTAAGTATAGCAGATATTGCCGCCATGAAGAGTGCCCACTTTTTAATTAGACATGGTTGGTACTAAGCCCCTTGCAAAGGGGGTGGACTCCATGTGCAAAGAAAACCAAAAAAATATAAAAAAACAAGAGACCGCTGGCTTCAATACCCTTGCAACAATGAAAAGAGATCTAGTCCCATATACATACCCAGTTAAGTATAGCAGATACTGCCGCCATGAAGAGTGCCCAGGCTAAATGCAACTCTCCGCATCAACCAAAGCAGCCTCGTCTCCATAGCCAAACCCTAGTTGCAGATGAGATCTTACTAAAGAATCTCTTCCCCTCAAAAAATACCAAGATCTTAGTGGTATATGGATGACAAAGAACTTGAGCTTTGTCCCATTATTTTGACAACATATGTTGAATACAATGGTTACATTTCCCTTGAAGCGTTGCGAGAAGCACTAGCTGAGCAAGAATTGAAATGAGTGTTTAAGAGATTAAACATTTTGTTAAGCATTGTGATGTGAAATGTTCGCACTTTATGTGTCAATTGATGATTGGGCTCTTCATGAGTCAATTGCTGTTGGGGGTTAGCAAGGTATTGGCAACCTCATCCTTTCTTACGAGATTCAGTGTGGTCATTTTTTCTTTAAAAAAAAAAAATCTATACAAGTTCGTTAACATTCATTTATAGATTATGGACTCCAATAGTTGGGAGGAGGAAATCCCTTGTCTTACAAATAAGGTCTTATAATCCAATTTGGTGTCTAGTTGGACTACAACCTTAAATGAGATTAATATTATTATAATATTTTTTCCAAGGAAAACCTCACAAGGAATCCAAAAGGATGTTTTCCCCAAGTCGTGGATGGCATCCTCGATAAACTCATCAACATAGATTAGTGTGCCTCACACAGGGGGGATTCAAGCCAAGCACTTACTAGCACAAAAGCAACTAAATTCCCACTAACATCAGCGATAATTGATTGACTAACCCCTTGGGGTTAAAAATGTTTAGAAATATCTTCTCCCCCTATCAAACACTTAAGTGAGAGTGGAATTATTGGTAGTTTGTCAATCCCAATCAACCCATTAAGGACAAACATTTCACAAGTAGGATTTGAACCTAGCTTGGGAAGATAACTACTTCTTCTCTTAACCACCCAAGCTAAACCCAATTGTCTAAAATGTTTGAAAACATCTTGTCCCACCCTCAATCATTTAAGCGAGAGTGAGATTGTTGGTGCCTTTCTAGCCTCAATTATCCAACAAGGGGAAAACATGGCACAAGTGGGATTTGAACATCAGTGGGGAGAATAACAACTTCTCTTTTTTACTACCCAAGCTAGACCCAATTGATATTTTCTTAAACCTCATGAGGAAACCCAAGTATGATTCCCCATATTTGTGGATGGAATCCTTATTAAACCCATAGGTGTATGAGGGGATTCAAATTGGAAACTTGTTAGCACAGATCTAACCAAATACCAAATAACACTAGCAACAACCAATTGAATTAACTCCTTAAAGGTCATTGGTTTGAATCTTAAGGGGGGCATGATATATACACCTTTATAAACCAATCAATTAAACTACTATGTATAATAGGTCCTTTGACTTACAAACAAAGGGGTCTCACACATCATGTTTGGTGTCTAACTATGATATAATATTGAATTAGACTAATAATAATAAAATAACTTATGTACATAGTTTATTTTTTCTCACATTTTAAAACATTATTATTTATACATCATCAATTCATTTCCCCTTCACTTATCTTGATATTTTTAAACTATAGAGTAAACAACCATAGACACTAAGTTGCGAAAAAGGCATTAACCATTCTTCATTATTTATCTTCATACCAATGATGGTATTATATTTAACATAGATCATATTCACTTCTAGATATAGATCTCGCTAACAAGTCATCAATGTATAGGTATGGCAACTCATAATGTGTTAAGAATGATAACTTGCATGAGAGGCGATCTAGGACTTTGTGATTGCATAAGAAAAGAACAATACATTATGGATGGATAAGTTATCGACGATGGAACCAAGAAGTCAAGAAGTTGCATAAGTCTTACCATATGGTTCAAACATGGGTAAAGACACATTTGAATGATGAAATTCAAACAACAAACAAATTTCAATCAACTATGGCAGAAGATTATTTTGCGAATGATTATGGTCCATTCTAAAATGGTACTCCCTTATACCTTATGTGGGGGAGTATAATGGAGAAACAAGATCAAACGAAAGGTTAGTGGTTAACCAAAAACCACCACATCCATTGAAGATATTGGTTAGTGTCAACCAAAACCACCAAATGCATGGCATCAAAATTTAGCTATTGGAGAAGAATCCATAATCTTGATCTTGGATCCCTTCCATGTTCTTCTCTCCTTGCACATGACAATGAGGAAATATCATTTATGATAGTAAGGCTTCAATCAATTAACCTCCACTAGATCTTGTCTTTTCTATTTGCGGTCAAAGAATGTAGATATCCAAATTTTATTGGTGTGCATGTCCTCACCTTTGCTTCATCGTTACCTCTTTAATGGCCTCCCTTGACTCATTATCATGGAAAGACTACCAATCCCCTTAATACTCAAGGAGGCTCTGATACCATTTTAAGCTATAGAGTAAGTAACCAAAGACACAGTGGCACAAAAGGAATTAACCATTCTTCACATCGATCTTCATACCAATGATGGTATCATATAGTACATGGATCATAATCACCTCTAGTTCTATATCCCACTTACAAGTCATCACTGGATATGTATGACAACCCATGTGAGAGGTGATCTACGACTTTGTGATTGTATAGAGACTTACATTCTAACATATACGAAAAACTTATTTGTGATGAAACATTCATTGTCATAATGGATATCATGACTTGAATTGAATTTATACATATGCCTTGTGTAAAATTAAAGTTACACAATAGATATAGTCATCCCAAAGAATCAACACCGAGACCTCTTACATTAAGCTCAAAGTGCTCATCCACTCAAAATATCCCACCAAGATGAAATTATTTTTATATTTATATATACATAATGTTTTAGGATAATTCCTATATAGATAGTCCAAAGAAAGGACATATAAGACTAAGAGAGGGGGAGTATTCCTTGGAATGGTTTAATAGCAAAAAAATAGGAGAATACACAACTCATTTTGATTATCAAGAAAACTTCACCTAAGGTAATCAAGATTCAAATTGGTGATAGAGGAAAATGTGGAAGATAAAGGTTCCAAATAAGACTTTGTTTTTTATTTTTTTTATGGTTAACTTTGTAAAACAAAGATTTGACACAAGAATTAATATAGAGGAGATTGAAATAGGGTCTTGGGACTTGATTTCTATGTAGAATGGAGTTACAAATGATATCCCACCTACGAATCAATTGTTATTCTACACAACAAATATGGAAGGAGGCTGAGCAAATTACAAGTGTGGCAAATGTTTGGTTGGGCGAGTCAATGGAAGAATGCTTGAGGAAATGGTTCCTTAGAAATAACTGAAACAATTTAGTTGCATCCCTTTCTTAGTTATTTGGGGAATTTAACTAGCAAGAATTTCTCGAATTTTGATGAAAATTTTCTTCCACCTTTTCAAGTGTCTTCACAAGTAAGATCAATGATACCTTACTAAAAAATGCAAATATAGTCAAGGAGAACCTAGATAGTTGGTTGAATTGCAAATTGATAAGTTGCGGGCCTAGGATTATTTCAATGGATCAAGTTAGGGATCTCAGAGTTTGACTAATGCCAATGGAATTTTTTCATAACAAATTCTCACTAAACTATCTTTGAAGCAAGTTTAGGAGTAGGTTAAAATAATGATGTTGGATTCATGTCCTTGTGATTACTACTCAAATGTTCTTTAGAAAGGAATTTCATTTATATTCAAATTTATGGAGGCTCCTCATTAGTAATTAATTGGATAAAGGGTATCTCAATCAATTCCATGTTCAACTAATAGGGGATCACCTAAACGAGTTGGAAAAATCCATTGTGGCTATATCTTATACTCATGTATTTAAGGGATTAAATATGACAACTAACAAGCTATCAAAAGAAGGTAAGTTTTTTTGGGTTGAAGACATAATAGTCAAGGAGGAAGTTTTAGATGGATCAACAAACTCCTCTAAAAAAAATAATGAATCATGTTTTTACCTTTCCCAATTACAACTATATTTTATGCTAGTTTTCATGGATTTGTTGGACACTTTTTGTTGATCCTATCATAGTAAGATCACATGTAAATCTACAATATGGAAACTTTATTTTGGAAATGTAAATGGGAAAAAATTCATCATAAGTATGAAAAAAAATGATGATATCATAATATGTGAATCAATCTTTTAAAAGAAGGAAAATGAATAATCTTTATTTTATTTTATTTGTGTAAAGTGCGAACAACAGTTTAAGAGTGTGATTTTCATTCTTCCTTTAAATAGAAACTTTAATATATATATATATATATATATATATATATATATATAGTTTTAAAAATTAAGGTTTTAAAATTCCACTAACAACATCTATTTTTTTTCTCAGGAAAAAATCATAATTTTATTTCTGTACCAAAAAAAATTACATGTCATATGCAACAATGCATTTAAGTATGTTTCCTATACATAATCTAATATCAAAACCTTATACAAATATCTAAGTGAATTCTTATCCCAATGAAAAAGTAAAAGTGTATTTGTCTATACAATTATACCCGAAAGTGTCAAAAAAAAGGGGCATGAAGATATTTTGATCTCCTGTCGTGGTGTGTATCTATAATAGACTAGATTCCCATAGGAAACTGTATAGCCTCCTTTGAAAGGGAGGCACCTTCTCGGTTATGCTCTGTTTAACATAGGAAATTGGAATGGCGTTCTATAACATCAAAAATTCATTTAGTAGTGCTTGCATATTAAAACTTCTCAAAATGACCTTAGCAAAAATCCAGTTGGAGACAAGCAACAACTCCCTATATTTTGAATGGAGTTGAGATCTTTGGATTTAAGTATGTTTCCTATACATAACCTAATATCAAAACCTTATACAAATATCTAAGTGAATTCTTATCCCAATGGAAAAGTAAAAGTGTATTTGTCTATACAATTATACCCAAAAGTGTTAAAAGAAAGGGGAATGAAGATATTTTGATCTCATGTCGTGGTGTGTATCGATAATAGACTAGAATCCCCTAGGAAACTATATAGCCTCCTTTGAAAGGGAGTCACCTTCTTGGTTATGCTCTGTTTAACGGAGGCAATTGGAATGGCATTCTATAACATCAAAAATTCATTTAGTAGTGCTTGCAAATTAAAACTTCTCAAAATGATCTTAACAAAAATATAGTTGGAGACAAGCAACAACTCCCTATGTTTTGAATGGAATTGAGATCATGTTCCATAACCATAATTAACACAAGTTAGAGGGCCCATAATTCCATAAAGTTGTTATATCCTTGACCTACAAAAGCCATGAATCTGATGGTGTGTGACACTGGGATATGCACAATACCATTGGAAACAACTGAGTGAAGATCACCTTGGGAAGCCTCATCAAAATAGACCCATGGATTGCTATAATCTCTATGTTCCTACATTAGAGTTATTGTATTTTTTTGAGTGGGTTATGAACTATATTCTTTGGAGATATTAAGAGCTTGTATTGTGACGGACATCGGGTTGATAGTAGTATCCTAAAAAATGGATTGGCTATGACCCAAGAAATTGCCCCAAGTAACCATCATTGGGAGGAAAATAAGATATTTGGTCCAGTCATGTTCGATCCACTTGGCCAAATAATCCTAAATATTGTTTCCTACAAAGATATAATGCAAGAACCATAAAGGAGCCAATCGAGCCTTCTCTTTTGGGACTCTTCTTGTTGCAATCAAGAACGTGAAAACTAGGTATGAGTAAACCTTTCATGTTTGAACTTATAAGTATTTATAAAATTTGAGGGATGCTTGGGTTTCTACCTATTGTGTTTCAATTAGAAAGTAACAATTACAATTGATTAAGAAGACCAACCATTTTCTTCCCATTTTTCAGTTGGAAGAAGATGCAGAGACATCATTGCCATGATGATGACGTCTGCCAGATATTTGCTAACTATTTATAATGTTGTATGACATGTGTTGGAGTCATCAAATTCCACCACACATGCATGATGCATGAATGTTGCATAAGATAACATGGATCGATTGGGTTGATGACTTAATAGATGGATTGAATGAGATCCACAAGGTCGACTAAGTCGATGGATCGACTGAGACAATGGATCCAACATGGAGTCGACTTGGACAAGGCACTAGTTGATGGTGCGAGTCAAAAATTGGGATGCATCAAAATCCCCCCTTTAAGTGGTAATGGTACCCATTTCCTAATAATGCAGAGGGGGAAACATGCACTCCAATGTAGTGAGAAAATTCCACTTTTATTGAGATGGGAGTTCTCCTACTTTGGCCACCTGAAACAAGGGAATTGTTTGCATCCTTGTATAATGTAATTGTTGTTGACACTATCTTGTCGACAGGGGTTTACTCCACAGGTCTTTCGACACCCATCGATGCAAACTCCCTAAACATTGGCCGAGATAGGTTTTACCCTATCCAGCAATGCCTCCGGAGCAGGTGAAGTCTCACCCAAGATGTATGAGGGAGGGATGCAAGAACCAAGTTTCTGTAGAGGGGAGAGGACTTTCACACTATCTGTTACTCTACCGCAACATCACCCAGAAATCCAGGGTTTCAATCATACCATTCCAGGTTTACTTATCATTATGGGTTACATTCGTACTTATTTAGATTTAGATCGACAAAGACATGTTAACATCATGATTCAAATTCACATTTATATTAACAAAATACATCAACATATAGTAAACCAATAAATTCTCCAGGGCTTCACATCATTCATATTTAAACATGTAAACACAATGATCACATCCTTATAGATTTCACATGATTCATTATTAAACTATATTCAAAAGGCAATACATCTCACTCAGAACACAAAAAATAAGCAGAATCGTGTCATCAATAAAGTCTTCATATCATTAATCCCATAGATACATTGTGTTGTCCGTCGATTGCACACCAGCAACAGAAATCTAATGAAAGCTGTCTCCTCACTTGAGAAAGTGGGAGAGGTGTGACCTTGGGGGCAAGCACAGAGCTAGGTACTGTCACCTACTCCTAGCTCCTCCATTTAGGCTAACTCCTAACGAAGCCAAGGGGGGTAGTCCCTACAAAATAATTCTCTAAGGCTCTTTAAAGTTGTTAAAGTGTTTTTAATGGTTATGGATGCGGATGGGTGTTGCTTAGGAGTTATTGTAATTAATAGTGCTTATTTATTATGAGTTTGACACATAAAACAAAGCAATCCACATTGCTAGCAAGAGATTAAAAGATAATAAATAATTCAAGACTTCATAAATATGCATTCACAGATAGAAATTACAAAGGCCAAATACAATTGATCCCAATATAACAATTATGCGGATTAAAAGACCAGTGCCTTATGGAGTTAAAATACTGAAAATGCGTAAAGAATTAACATCAAGTCTTGAAATAAAACTATTAAATATTAGGTTGTGCAAGTGCTCTTGGTATATTTTTAAGGATTTTAAGTGATCTTTCTTATGGTGTCTGGAAATCCTAACCGGAAATACCTTCGGTAGCTCCGTTCGAAGACATGACGGACATGTCTGGAATCACAGCTAGGTGTTCAATAACTTAACCAACTGTGTCTTGATTGGGTTTCTTAGCGCCCACACTTGGAATTTTCCCACTACCTGAGTATTTTATCGAGACAATGCCGATGCATTGGTTATGGGGTAAAATTTTAATTACATTGTTATTGTGGTCTTAGCAAGTCCGTTCACCATTATGAGTATGAGCCCAACTCGAAAGTCGGTAAAGCATACTAGGTGAAGGTTATCAATGAAGTAAGTTAATTAGAGGGGTGTGTGTTGAAAGTTTTATTAAGTTAATTAATTAAACTCTCCAACAAAGAGCACTCTTGACCTTGTCTTATGACAGAGGTTCAAGAGTCTTATCTAATCTAGATGCCTAATGAAAGTATTATGCAAGACTAATGATGCTCTCCGATAGAGAGTGCTCTTGACTTGTGTTTCTGCAAGTTCAAGAGTCTTACTTATTGATTAATTGACTAAGCACTTAATCGAAAAATAACAAAGATCTACCCAAGAGTCTCTTTCAGGCTTCTTAGGGCCCTAATCGAGAAAGCAAGGAGGTAAGTATACTAAAAGAAAGATGTCACATTCAATTTGAATAATCAAAACAATACTTTTTAGCTACCTTTTTATGAACAATAGATTAATCAAATATGCACTACTTGACTAAGATTAGATGATTATACTACACTATTCTACCATTAGCAATAAAAAATGGAAAGCATGAAAGGGAGACGATACAAGCTTCCCCCAAATGGGGGAAGAAGGGTGTGGGAGCCGTAATCCCACTCGCTTTTTATTAATTTACAATTTTCCGATGACTTGTTCTTTGCCTTTTCTTGGAAGAACAGGGAAAGAAAGGGATGGAAGAAGAGGGGAAAAGTCTTTTTGTTCTTTTTGCACTTATTGCTTGCTCTCTTGCTTGCTTTTAGCCTTTGGGATTTTCTCGGTTTCTCCTGCAAATAAGAGCTTAAAACAGTTTACACGTTATGCATTAGTTAAGACTTTAAATACAAAATACAAACTAAAATCTCAAAAAAGAGGACAAAAACCAGCAATGAAAAAGGAGGAAAAAGAGAGAAGAAAAAACAAAGAAGAGGAGAGAGAAAAGGTGGGAAAGAGGGATATCCTAAATGAAGGAAAGGGGATGTCCAAAAAGCAAAAAGAAGGCTGCAAAACAGTAAAAAAGAGGGCAGCGAACAATCAAAAGAGGGCTGCCCAAAAAGAGAAAGCTAGGGTCAAAAAACTAGGGCAAAAAGGGGCCAAAACTAGGGCAAAAGATGGATGTTCAAAAAGAAGAAAAGGGAATGCAAACTAAAGTAAAAAGAGGGCAGTGAAGAAGAAGAAGTAAAGGCAAGACAAACAAGGCAATGGGGAGGAAGCCTAAAGGTTGAAAAAAGTGAACTAGGCCTTCCTAAGTGACTGGTAACCAAATAACATTAACTTATGAAGATGGAACCAAAGAGAGAGAGTTATTCCAAGCTTCCTTTTCGAAGCAAAAGATGAGGAACACTGTAGGTCCTGTAATTAAAAATGTTAGATTCAAATGTTTTTTTTGAAGCATGGGATAGAAGCAACTGAGATCACACCCTTCTACAATCTGTGAAGCCTGAATCACATCAAAACTTAAAACAAGCAGTGAGATAAAATGTATGCTATTATGTTAGGCAAATCAATTCAAGATCAACATTTTGTATAACTTACTACTTATGTCCATTAAAATATCGATTTACTTTGCATATATAACCAAATCGAAGCTACAAATGGCTATTCTACCGTGCCAACAATAGCCTTCTTGAGCTAGCAGAATATTAAACCACATACAAGTATTTAAATGAGATGAATTAGAGACAATATCACCTCAACCATGAGGAATCCAGCATAACCAAAAGCCCATAGACCTCCAAAGTCGAATATATTTATTAACAAAGCTAAAGCAAAATGCTTGATACAATTTTTTGAGTAACTTTAACCCAAAATTTCCATCCGCATAGAGCTAAAGGAGCCTCTATTTATACAATGAATGAAGAGCCAAAAACCCTAAAACCAAAAAACCAGACCTAACCGCCTTGGCCACCATTGAGAGAGAAAACCTAAAGAAGATGGGCTGGGAATGAGGGGAGGACTCCACCTAGGCAAGGCGCCCCCATTCCAACCCTCAGCACTGCAAACCGAGCCCAAATGGATCCCACACGTGTGATGTTGCCCTAGTTGGAGAGAGGAGGCGTGAGAATAAGGAGAGGCATGAGCATGTAGGTAGAACCACATTCTAGGTATGGAAGCAACCACTGCTAGGTTTGGAGAGGCCACTGCTGGTGTAAACTTCATTCTTTACCTCGATCAAATCATCGGATCAATGATTTCTCTCCATCTCATCAAATTTAGGATTTTAGCTAGAGATGACAAACCCGTTAACTGAATATAAATTTATTGCTCACTGAATGCTGACTGAAGCTAAGTTATGATAACTCCAATCATCATAAATTCCCAATGAGATGTCATTTAGCCTTTTATTTCGCTGAACTTGGAGTAATTTGGAGAGTTTTAATTTTCTCCAAAATAATCATTTTTTAATAAAAACTCCATTTTTTCCCCAAAAATGACTTTTTTGAGAGAAAGAGCGTTAAGTGTCCAATTGATGATCTGAAAGCTGAATCTGACTGGCTAGCTGGTCAAGAATGATTTTTGGCTTAAGGTTAGAGCCTTCAATCATTGAATTCAGGGTCCGGATCACCGACTTATTACAAGCGGGTTTTTTCCATTTAATTTATGGAAAAAATAATTAAAAAACTTAGGGAAATAATTTAAAATTTAAAAAATAATTTTTGACCTGTTCGAAAAAAAATTTCAAAATTTTTTTAAAGGTCCTATTGACTTAGGACAAGACCATGATCTACTCTAACAATGCCTAGTAGGTTTATAACACTCAGTTGAGCTCTAATAACCCCCCAAGACCCAGAATTCAAAATCGGGCATTCTAGCTTTGGAGGAAGCGGGAGAAAACCTTGCCAATTATACTTGGCTATAGGAAAAGCATAATTGTCAAGGGGAAAAAAATCCTTGGAATACCTTAGTTGAGATTCTACGTCTAAAGAGACCGAACCACTCAAAAATACCCTACTAGCACATTTTATTACAAACCCCGCGGGGCCATGGTAAAAAATATTCAAATGAAAGACTAGCCAATATTGGCCAGACATGAAGATGGATCAACTGATACACTGGAATCAAACATTGAACATGTTTGTCAACCGGCAGCTCCTTAGGTAACCCAACTATGGTACAAAAAAGTGGATAACACATTGTAAAAGATAGAAACATCCTTTGGTTGATTAGCCTCATACCAGAAAAATACATTCATTCACCGATAATTTCTATGATGTGATTATAATTCTAAATGTACTTAGAGGCTTACTAAGCCGTTACAAAATGGTCCACTAAACCAATATCCTAATTAACTTGACCAAAATCACCTCACTTGTCGGTCCCTTCCTTCACTGCTGTTGAATCTTCGGCGGAAGTGCACTTTGCGCACTCTAATCCCCTTGCCAACACTTGTTGTCCAACAATGGTGTCAATTACAAGGGGATCTTGAACATCTGGGTGGATGTATTCTGCATATGTCGGATGTAAGCCGATTTGTTCCAATAGCAGTGGAAAATATGGTCTAAGCAAGTCCACATTGAATACTGGTTACAAATTGTTAAAGACATGTAACTTTGAAAGATATTCTATTGTACCTTTTATTGTATTTTATCCTCCTTTGGGAAATATTATTCCTCCGTTCAGAGATGTCCTTAATGTGCTTGGTCATGTAAAAGTGATGAGGTAAAACCTGTTAAATTTAGCAAAGCTTCAGGATATTCAGGCTGAATTGAACTTCACTGTGAAAGAAGACTGAAGGAGGAAGAAGAAATTCAATGTTACAATGATCAAACAATCATGGTGAAATTATTCAAGCAAGAGGAAAAAATTTGACAGCGTAACCTTAATCTCACAATCATTAATCTATATGTAATGCATCCATGATACAATAAAGGAACTTTGAATCTTCTAGGAGGGTGTAATGAACATAAACATATAAATAGTAAACATTAAATACTAGTATTTAAATAACAACACTTAATGAAGAGTGTAACAAATATAAAATAATATATTAATTATAGTTATTAATTACTAAGTGAAAGGGTGTAACCCTTCACTACACATGCTCAAGCCTATAAAGGCCAGCCTCAATGTAAAATCTAATGACTTATCTATCAATTTATACATCATTTTATATATACGGATATGCGGGTTATTTAAGAAATTACGACTTCATTCCGAGTTAATTAAGAACATCCAAATATGAATGTTACAATGTAATGGACAAAAACATATAAATAATAAACATTAAATACTAATAATTAAATAACAACACTTAATGAAGAGTGTAACAAATATAAAATAATATATTAATTATAGTTATTAATTACTAAGTGAAAGGGTGTAACCCTTCATTACACATGCTCAAGCCTCTAACGACAAGATTCAATGTAAAATCTAATGACTTATCTATCAATTTATACATCATTTTATATATACGGATATGTGGGTTATTTCAGAAATTACAGATTCATTCCGAGTTAATTAAGAACATCCAAATATGGATGTTACAGTGGTATTAGAGCCAATCCAAGGATTCCTTGAATTAGGTCTCTGACCTTAGAGTAAAGAAAGAGAGTTAAAAAAAAGTAAAAACTAAAAAACTAAAAGGAGGAAAAACAAAAAACAAAAAAAAAGGAAAGAAAAAAAGTTAAAAAAGAAAAGATAAAAGTAAAACAACAAAAAGGGTAAAAGTGAAACCACACGTGGTTTCTTAAAGTGGATTTGGGTTTGAATATAAAAGTGCATAATAATAACTACTAAGAAGCAAGTGAGATTTGAAATTAGGTGGGGAAGTTAACACTTACTCCTCCCAACCACCCAATCTACCCACATTTTACAAAACTATTGGAAAAAAAGAAGGAGATATTGATTAAATTTTGAAGAAAACTCAAGAATATGGATTTTAATGTTGAAAAGAAGGAAAAATTTTCTATCACCTTACAAAGAAATGTTGTAATATTATTTAGAATTAAATGGACACTTGCAAGGAAGGATATCACCATTTCTATTACACCTGTTGAAAGAAATAATTATTTAAGTACTGAATTCGCTAACCATTTAGTGATTCCCGAGTCAAATATAAGGGAAGAGCTAGACTTTTGGGACAGAAAACAAATTGAAATAAGTGGCTTAGAATTGAATGTTGGATATTATATGGTCACATCGAAATTCGTTGTGGGTTTACCTTGGATAAAAACATTGGGGACTTTCATATTAAATGCCGAAAAGAAGTTTCTGACATTTTCCTATAAGAAAAAGAGAATCACATTTCAAGATATTACAATGAAGTCATAAATAGAAGCTCCAACATCTGAAGAATTCAAGGATATATCAAAGATGATTTCATAGGGTAATCAGAAGTTAGAACAAAAGAAGTAGAAAGAATTTGAAAAAATTGTCACTAGCAAGGATGAAGAAATTACTCATTTGAAGAATCATACTCAAGACTTGATTGCACAGATTAAGAAATTAAAAAGGGAAAAAAGATCGCAAGAAGAAATCCAAGAGGAATTCCACCAAAAGGAAGTGGATCTCCAAAATGAATTCAATAAGAATCTATTTCAAAAAAATGACGAAAATTCTCGCTTAAAAAATCTGAATCAAGGGTTGATTGAACAAATAAAAAAAATAAAAATTGAGTAGTTAAAAAAATCCTCAGAGTTATTATCAACCAGTAAATTGCGAGAATCACAAACAATTGAAGTTTCTACAAGGGTTCCACAATCAACTCAAATGCCTTATTGTCACCCAAATCACATAAGTCGATAAAACCAACATCAAATTAAAGCAAAAAATAAACATCGTTCTTCTTATAGACAAACGAACTACAACCTTGAAAATGAACAAAAACAACATCGACAACTTTTATGGAAGCCTAAATAAAGAATTTCTATACGACCAGTCGATCATCAAACAATTCCAATGAAGGTAGATTTGGGATGGATCAGTTCCCAAAAAATGCAACACATTAGTTCAACAATCTGAAGATTATACTGCCTAGTTTCATCAAGCATCATAGTTCCAAGCTCACAACATCATTTGAAAGTCGTTACGAGCAAGAGAACAAAGTCACACTATAAACTATGCTTTGAGGACAAAGTAATTCTAAGGGAGAGGCAATGTAATGAACAAAAACATATAAATAATAAACATTAAATACTAATAATTAAATAGCAACACTTAATGAAGAGTGTAACAAATATAAAATTATATATTAATTATAGTTATTAATTACTAAGTGAAAGGGTGTAACCCTTCACTACACATGCTCAAGCCTATAAAGGCGAGCCTCAATGTAAAATCTAATGACTTATCTATCAATTTATATACACGGATACGTGGGTTATTTCGGAAATTACGGCTTCATTCCAAGTTAATTGAAAACATCCAAATATGGATGTTACAGAGGGATTTGAATTCCATGACTTGGACTGACTCAGGAGATCACTAACTATGGAAAATTCACTACTAGAGGCTCACTAGTGTAACTACGGACAACTCAAACACCTCAAAATCAGTTAACTGACCTAGGTAGGTGAAAAAAGGTGCCCAATCTCCTTAAATCATGCAAATATGGTGCTAGGATAAATGAAAGTGAACTAACAGATGCCCATCAGAGCATAACTCAACACAAACTAGGGTGGACTGATGGTGGGACTCCCATGAATCAGTGTGGGTTCCTAAATTTTAGGGATTGGTCTCTAGATCTCCCAATTTCATTCAAATTGGTGCATCAGGTGGTAGGTGGGCACCATATAACTTCCCTATGGCACTAATGAAGTGGCAATATACTCCTAATATAGGAAACTAACATTTAGACTATGGTGGTTAAGGGAGGATTACAATTAATCCTAACACCCCCCCTTAATCCAAACTTGGACAACCTGAGCCCTGAAAACTAAGAACAAAGGTCACCCATACAATCTAATGAAAAAAGTAACTACTCAATAAATCGAGGAAATGTGGAAAACCTCATGGAAACCCCCCTCCCCCACTCAAAATGAAAAGTGAAACCATGAACAAAACTGAATCAAACCTTCACACCAAGAAGAGATATGAGATAAGCAAATCTCTTTTCAATGAAATATTTTGTGAATATGGGCGCAAACTGCTCCTCTGTAGTGTAGTAATACATAACGATAACTTTACTATGCGCTAGTTCCCAGATGTAGTGCATGTGGACTTCAATACGTTTGGTCCACTGCTTTTGTATTGGATCACTAGAAATTTTAATTACACTTTGATTATCATAGAAGATGTCTACTAAAGGAGAAGTTTGAATTCCAAACTCTATCAGAATCCCATGTAGCCAAACTGCTTGAATAGCTGCATTCATAGCCCCCCTATACTCTGCTTCAACTACAGAGAGAGCAAGAGTTGTTTGCTTCTTGCTTGACCAACAGATTGGTTCAAATCCCAACATGAAAACAAATCCCAAAGTATATTTTCTGTTAGTATTGTCTCCATCCCATTCTGAATTAGTAAAATCAACCAAATCTAACTAAGCACCAGTAGAACAATGAATCCCAAACTCTCTAGTACCTTGCACATAATGTAACATGTGCTTTGATATCTTCCAATGCAACTCATGTGGTTCCTACATGAACCTAGAAACAAAAGTCACAACATATGACAAGTCTGGTCTTGAATGAGTAAGGTACAATAAGCTACGAATCAATTGTTTGTAGAGAGTACTATCAACCAACAATGTAGAATCACCTTCTTCCAATATGATGCCAGATAAGAAGGGGAAGGATGCTGCTTTGCAATCAGTCATATGGAATATTTTGAGCAAATATCCTATGTATCTGGGCCAAGTAATCATGATCCGCAAAGATTTTTGATTCACTTGAAGGCCAATAAAATGCCTTAGCATCCCTAGATTTGTCATGGAGAATGACTTGCTCAAAGCTGACTTAATATCCATCAATCCAGCAACTGAACCACTAGTAATGAGCAAGTCATCCACATACAATACAATTAATACTAATAAACCTCCATTCTGCTACATGTAGACATCATAGTCAGACTTGCACCTCTCAAATTTCTGTGGTAGTAAGAAGGTATCCATCTTGGCATACCATGCCCTTGGGTCTCGCTTGAGCCCATACAAATATTCCTTAGTTTGGAAACCAAGGAAGAATCTTCAGTGTACCCCTCAGGATGTCTCAAGTAGATCTCTTCTTCTAGGTCACCATGGGGGAGGTCACTCTTTACATTCATGTGATGTACCTCCCACTTCTACGAAGATGCAATGGCCAAAACTAGCCTTATGGAATCCATTCTTGCAAAGAGCGAATGTCTCATTGTACTCCAACTCATGAACTTGTGAATACCAATTTTCAACTAACCGAGCCTTGTACTTGTAGTAGATCCATCTGCTACTAGTTTGGTTGTGTATATCCATTTGCACTGGACTAGCTTTCTCCCAGGGTATGAGACAAGCTCCCAGGTCTTGTTGTCTTGTAGTGAATCATATTCATCATCCATGGTTGAATGCCATCTTAGATCATGGAAAGGCTCTTTGTAGGACCGTGGATTAGACCCTAGCAACATGAAGCACCTATATGGAAGAAGTGGATATGTATGGCAGAACGCAAGTTTTTCATCCCGAAATCGAGATCTGGTTCTTCTTCTGTTAGATGGATCCACAACATTGTTCCCAACAGCTTCAATGAGTTTTTGGAACCATTTAGGCCTTGATTTGGGAGTAGGAGATGGATCTAGACTCTGGATTTGCTTGATCTTCATTCTTAATGTCAAGATATTGATCTTCTTGATCCTCATCTTGAGACTCTGAATCTGAAACATTAATAGAGACATCATCGTATGCAAATGGAATTGATTGAGTATTTATACCTTCCTCTTCGACTAGTTGTAGATCATGCAGTGGATCTCCATTGAATTGGACACTCCACTATATGAAGCATCATCTGGTTGCAATCTCCATAAGTTTGTAAGCTTTTGCATTATTTGCATATCCCAGCAGAATGCATTCGCTAATTTGAGGTTGGAAAGATTTTTTCTTGTCAGATGGAATTATGGCCCATGCTTTGGATCCAAAATCACTCAGATGTGAGACATTGGGCTTATGTCCCATCAGTGCTTCGAATGGAATCACCCCAACCATTGACTTGTGAGGCACTCTGTTATGTATGTATGAAGCATAGTTCACTACTTCAACCCACATATATGGTGGAATATCTCTTCCTTCAAGAAGGCATGTATCCATCTCTTTCAAGGATCTATTCTTCCTCTCAGCTACACCATTTTGCTATGGTGTGTATGGGAATGAATGTTGCATTTGAATACTTGCTGAAGCACACAACTGCTAGAACTCTCTTTTGATGCACTCTCCTCTATTATCTGATCTGAGTGCTTTAATATTCTCCCCAAGAGTGTTCTTAACTGAGCATTTGGAAATTTTGAAGGTTTCAAACACCTCGTACTTCTGCTTAAGAAAGTAGATCCAACAATACCTTGAGTAGTCATCAATGAAGGTCAGAAAGTATATGGATTCATTCATGGATTTTGTAGGCATTAGTTCAGAGACATCATTATGAACCAAATCAAGTGTAGAGGGATCTCTTCTTTCCTTCCCAACCTCATACCTTCACTATGAATGATTACCTACCAAGCAACCATTGTAGATACATTGAGAGGACTTTATGAGATGCAATCCCTCAACCATCTCTTCATTGTGCAACTACTGGAGATATTAGAAATTCATATGGACAAATCTTTCATGACAAATTATGCTTGTATAATTAGCATGAGTCAATAGGTCACTTAGATATGAGTGAGGAAGAAAATGTGAGAATTCATATGCCTTGAAGGCATGATTTGCTTCTCCTTTTGCTATCAGGTTCCCAGTAGATATTTTTGATATCTCCATTGATTCAGGATCAAATATGACTCTCTTGGGTGAGCTTGTATGGGTCATCTGATATACAAACAATAGATTTGTTTCTAAGGAGGTTGCATAGAGGACATCTTTTAACACTCCATGCTCAAATTGAATTGAACCTTTCCCAACAATTGGGATTTGAGAGTCATCTCCCATGTGTATGCTAGGACCACCAGAGATATCAAGAGAAGAGAATGATTATTTGGAGGAAACCATGTGGTTAGAGGCTCTAGAATCAATGAGAAAATCTTGTGACTGCAAGAAAATTTCCTTCAATGCATGACATCTCTCATGGTCTTCAGTCTTGTTTCTAGAATCAGACTTCATTGTGCCTTCAGGAAGGGAAATATTGTTTTGTTCAAGGACTCTAGACATTTGGTCTATGGTTTTTTTCATACATAGGTTCTATGGATGATTCCCCTCTCTTGCAGTATGAGCACTTGGAATTTTCAAACCTTTTGTGCTTGTCCTTCTTAGAAATTGAGGCTCCTTCTAAAGGATTCTGCTTCAATTTAGGTTTAATATTACAGTTATTCTTATCCTTTCCTTTATGTTTCCCTTTTGCTTGCACATTCTTGGTCTCCCCATCCAAGAGAGATTGATTTTTTGGAGGTTTTGAGGGCTCCCATTCGTATCAACTTATCTTATTCTTAAATAAGAGATTCAGTGAATGCATCAAGATAAGGAATTTGCCAATTTGGAAGTGTTAGTATCCCAGATTGAAAGGTGGATACAAACACTGAGAATTCTGGGCCAAGTTTTCTCAAAATAGAGAGCACCAATTTCTCATCCTTCGTGTCAATCCCACACTGCTTGCACTGCATGACCAAGGATGTGAACTTGGAGAAAAATTGCTGGATGGTTTCAAAAATTTTGGGCTGAAGAGAAATCAGTTCATTCTCCAGAATATGGCATCTCAACTCATACTTCTTGCTAAATAATAATTTGAGCTTCTACCATACTTCTTTTGGAGTTTTTAATCTATCAAGGTGGAAGAGTAACTCCCTGGAGATATGATTGCACATGAAACAAAATGCTTCATCTAATTTGTTCAGATACTTCAACCTCTCTAAAGGATGCTGGGGTTTGACCTCCTTTCTCATAGTGACCCTGTAGATACCTTTGTTGAGCAACACAATATTCATATCAACCCTCCAATCAAGATAGTTGAAGGGTGTGAGGATCCTCGGTGTCAAGGCTATTGAATTCTCCATTTTGCAACTTTATGAGCAACACAATTCTTCTGAATTATTCAATTTTCCCACAAAAAAAACTTTCAATTCGAAGGCAAACCAATTCAATAACTCTCTACTTCGACATGTGCACATTATCAGGCTGCTTCTCACATGGCTAGAATTCTCTAGATAAATCTAGAGGGAGGAAGCCACAAATACCGGGAATTATGTGGAACCTAGTTGCTCCTAGTGCATCAATGGAAGTTTCCAAGGATTGAAGTTGGTCTGATTACCTACTCTGATACCATGTTAAATTTAGCAAAGCTTCATGATCTTCATGCTGGATAGAACCTCACTATGAAAGAAGATTGAAGGAGGAAGAAGAATTTCAGTGTTATAATGATCAAACAATCATGATGAAATTATTCAGACAAGAGGCAAAAATTTGACAGCATAATACATATTAATCCCTCAATAATTATTAACTTTAATTCAAATTTATAAACAACATCCTTCACCTTTCAATAAATTTAGGTTTTAAAAACCTTAAAATAATATTTTATATTAAAACCCTAAATTATGATTTACCTTAATAAATTAAATTAATAAAAAACTAACCAAGACTACCTATTTTAATTTTGATTTTTTATTATAAAACACATCTATTCTATATTTAAAAAGAAATTGGGCAATTGTTATTTTTCACCAAGCTTCTATTGGTCTACTGAAGATGATCTCATAGTAGAGATCGAAACGTCGAGAAGAAAATACCTGAATGCAGTTCCACACCCACCGACTTTTTAATAGTTGTGGTAGACAAACTAAGCAAGGAAATGTGCTTTAGTCTTGTATAATCTACTTTTAAAGCCATTAATATAGCAAAAAAATTATTGAAAGAGATTTTTAGATTACATGGGATACCGTAAATTTGTAATTTTCGATAGGGATGCAAAGTTTGCTTCAACTTTTTTGAAAGCATTATTCAAAGGTTGGATACACAACTTAGTTTCAGTACTGCATACCATCCTCAAATAGATGGATAGATAGAGAGTAAAAGCCATATTTTGGAGGATATTTTTCACATGTATGTCATGGACATGCCCATTACGTGGGAAAATTATCTACATTTAGTTTCTTACAATTATGGTTACCATACTTCATTAAAGATGAGTCTCTTTGAAATATTGTACGACAAAAAAATGTAATGCATTAGTAAGTTGGGACAACTTAGTGGAAAAGATGATTTTAAGATATAATATGCTCAAGGAAATGGAAAAGATGGTACAAAAAGTAAGATAGAATATGAATATGTTTCAAGACATAAAGAAAAGTTATGTAGAATAAAAGAGAACTCATAAAGATTTCAATGTGGGAGATCATGTGTATTTGAAAGTGAAGTTGAACAAAAGCTCCTTGAAATTTGGGAACTACTCTAAGTTGGTACCTAGGTTTTGTGGGCCATTTCAAATGCTAGCCAAGATAGGGCCAACCGCCTACTAGCTTGCACTACTGGCCATTGTAAAAGTTCATAAATTTTTTCATATATATTTATTTAGAAATTATGCTCATAATTTTTCTCATGTTTTTTATTGGAATGTGATACAAATGGGACCAAAAGGTGAGTTCCAAGTGGAACCCTTATGCATTCTCGACAAGAAATAATTTTTCTTTTGAACTGAGCCATCAATCAGGAAAAAGTGTAATGGAAGCACGTCAATCTTGAGTATGCCACTTGAGATATGGAGGATTCCATGAGAGAGGCATATCCAAACTTCTTGAGCAATCCATTTATATAATTTAATTATATTTTTGTTTACATAATTCCAGAATGGTTTCTTTTGTCCTCGGCATTAACTATCGTACATGGAAACATTTAAGAGGATAATAAGTAATAATAAATCCACATAAAACATCATTATGGAAACACTTAGAGGAGAATGAGTAATAAACACCCCGCATAAAAACATATTTAACAACCATAGAAACATAATTGGAAATATGTCCCAAAGAGATATATAAGGGTTGGTAGATTAAATTCTTTGAAGCTATATCTAATTAAAATCTCTCATAAAATTATCCAAATCCATCTCAAATAAAATATATCGCTAAATAATAAAAAATCAACCTAGATAAGTGTTTTCCTAGGCTTGCCTAAATTTGAACTAGGCAGGGACTAGCTACATTGTAGATATCTTACCTTGTTTAGTTTCTTGTAACTAAGAACACTTTTCACAAGCACATAAAACATGGATATTTGATATCATTGCAAAACTTTTGATTCCTTAAGACATAATCTTGAATTTGGAATTTCTTCATTTTAGGTTTTTGTTCACCAATTAAACATTTCTAGTTATCCAAGATATAGCATAGAGAATAAACAAATTTGCATGCTAGGACTTTCCCTATGGTTTTGAAATCACAAATAAATTAAATAGTACTTGAACAAACTATATGACAAAGTATAAATTCCATAGAAATTAAATGGCACAACAAGACTATACAAGCTCAATTATAAATTCCATAGATATCATGGCATACTCATCCATCCTTAACATCCATTTAAGGAAGGAATAATATCACATGATGAAACAAAATAAAATATTTTGTCAGTGAATTTATAGTGTTTCGGTTATATATTTTATAAAATGCAAGTTCATTTAAAATTATCCAAGCTATAGGATCATCAGGCTAGATTGAACCTCATTATGAAACAAGAATGAAAGAGGAAGAATAAATTCAGTGTTAGAATGATCAAACAATCATGGTGAAATTGTTCAGACAAGAGGAAAAAAATTGTCAGCATAACCTCAATCTCATAATCATTAACATGTATGTAATACATCCATGATACAATAAAAGAAATGTGAATCCTCTAGGAGTGGTTCGAATCCCATGACTTGGACTAACTCTAGAGATCACTAATTGTGGAACAATCACCACTAGAGCCTCACTACAGTAACTCCAGACAACTGAAACACCTCACAATCAGTTAACTCACCAAGGTAGGTGAGCAAAGGAGACCAATCTCATTAAATCATGCAAAGTTGGTGCTATTCTAACTGAAGGTGAACTAACTGATTCCCATCGGAGCATAACTCAACACAAACTAGGGTGAACTTCTGGTGGGACTCCTGTGACTTAGTGTGGGTTCCTAAAATATAGGGATTGGCCTGTATAGCTCCCAAACTCTTGCAAACTAGTGCATCAAGTGGTATGAGGGCCCCATATAACTTCCCCATGGCACTAATGAAGTGGAAACATACTCCTAAGCTAGGAAATTGACATTTAGACTATGGCGGTCAAGGGATGTTTGCAAATAATCCTAACACTCCCCGCCCACTTAATCCAAACTATCCAAATTGGGCCCTGGAAACTAAGACCATAGGTCACCTATACAATCTAATGCAAAAAATTAACTGCCCAATAAACCAAGGAAATGGGAAAAACCTCATGGGACCCCCCCCCCTCGAAATGAACAATGAAACCAAGAACTAAACTAAATCAAAATTTCACACCAATAGGAGACATGCGATAAACAAATCTCTTTTTCAGTGAAATATTTTGTGAATATGTCTGCAACCTACTCCTCTGTAGTAATGTAGAATGATAACCTTACTATGCACTAGTTCCAGGATGTAGTGCATGTGGACTTCAATGTGTTTGTTCTGATTCTTATGTATTGGATCACTAGAAATTTTAATTGCACTTTGATTATCACAAAAAATTCTATTGAAGGAGAAGTGTGAATGCCAAACTCTATCAGAATCCAATGTATCCAAACTACATGAATAACTACATTCATAGCTCCTTAATAGTCCGCTTCATCCGAAGAGAGAGGAAGAGTTTATTGCTTCTTACTTGACCAACAGATTGGTCCAGATCTCAACATGAACACAAATCCCGAAGTATATTTTTTGTTAGTGCTGTCTCCATCCCAGTCTAAGTTAGTAAAACCAACCAATCTAGTTGATCACCAGCACAATAGTGAATCACAATATCTCTAGTACCCTACACATAATGAAAGATGCACTTTGTTTTCTTCCAATATAACTCATGTGGCTCTTGCATGAACCTAGCAATAGAATCAAAGCATATTAAAAGTCTGGTATTGAATGAGTAAGGTAAAATAATCTACCAATCAGTTATCTATAGAGAGTACTATCAACCAGGGGTGTAGAACCACCTTCTTCTAATATGATGCCAGATAAGAAAGGGAAGGATACTGCTTTGCAATTAGTCATATGGAATCTTTTGAGGAAATATCCTATGTATATGGACTGAGTTATCATTCTCCCTAAAGCTTTTTTATTCACTTCAAGGACAATAAAATACCTTAGCAACCCTACATCTATCATGGAGAATTCCTTGCTTAAATTTGACTTGATGTTCCTCAATCCAGTAGCTAAACCACTGGTAATGAGCAAGTCGTCCACATACAATACAATCAACAGTAAGCAACCTCCCTTATGTTGCATGTAGACATTGTAGTCAAAATTACACCTTTCAAACTTCTGTGACAGTAAGAAGCCATCCATATTGGAATACCATTCCCTTGGGTCTTGCTTGAACGCATACAGAGACTTCCTTAATTTGAAAACCAACAAGGAATATTCAGTGTACCCATTAGGTTGTCTCATGTAGATCTCTTCTTCCAAGTCACCATGGACGAAGGCACTCTTCACATCCATGTGATGTACCTCCCATTTCTTCAAAGTTGCAATGGCCAAAACCAGCCTTATGGATTCCATTATTACAATAGGAGTGAATGTTTCATTGTAGTCTAGCCCATGAATGTGTGAATACCCCTTTGCAACTAACTGAGTCTTGTACTTGGCAGTAGATCCATCTACTGCTAGTTTGGTTTTGTAGATCCATTTTCACTAGAATAACATTATTCCAGGAGGTAAGGAGACAAGCTACTAGGTCTTGTTATCTTGTAGCGAATCATATTCATCATCCAAGGTTTCCTACCATATTGGATCATGGAAAGCCTCCTTGTAGGATTGTGGATCAAACCCAAACATCATGTAGCACCTCTATGGGAGAAGTGGATTTGTATGGCATAGTGCAAGGTTTTCATCCTGAAATTAAGAAATGGTTATCCTTCTATTGGATGGATCCCCAACACTGTTCCCAACAAATTCAATGAATTTTTGAGCACATTTAGGCCTTGGATTAGGAAGGAGCTAGATCTGGATCTAGGTCTTCTTGATCTTCATTCTCAATATCAAGATCTTATTCTTCTTGATCCTCATCTTCTGATTCCAAATATGAAACATTAATAAAAACATCATGATATGCAAATGGAATTTATTGGTTATTTATACCTTCCTCTTCAGCTGGATGTAGATCATGCAATGGATCTTCATTGAATTGGACACTCCTCTCTATGAATCATCTCCTGGTCGTTTCAATATCCTTCAGTTTGTAAGGTTTAGCATCTTTTGCATATCTCAATAGACTGCATTCGCTACTTTGAGGTTGGAAGGCTTTCCTTTTGTCAGATGGGATTATGGCCCATGATTTGGAGCAAATAAACCTCAGTTGTGAGACACTAGGTTTATGCCCCATCAATGCTTCGAATGGAGTGACCCCAACCAATGAATTGTTAGGTACTATATTTTGTTTGTATGAAGCATAGTTCATTGCTTCAACCCACAGACATGATGGAATATATCTTTCTTCAAGAAGGTAGGTAGCCATATCTTTCAAAGATATGTTCTTCCTCTTAGCTACACCATTTCGTTGTGTTGTGTATGGGACTAAATGCTACATATGAATACCTTCTGAAGCACACAATTGTTGGAATTCTCTTTTGATGTACTCTCCTCCATTGTCTGATGTGAGTGATTTGATATTCTTGTCAAGGGTGTTCTCAACTAAGGATTTAAAAACTTTGAATGTTTCAAACACCTCATACTTATGCTTAAGAAAGTAGATCCAATCATACCTTGAGTAGTCATCAATGAAGGTCAGAAAGTATCTGTATCCATTCAAGGATGTTGTAGGAATCGATACAGAGACATCACTATGTACCAAATCAAGTGTAGAGGAATCTCTTTTTGCCTCTTAACCTCATACATTATCTCTAAATGCTTACCTACCAAGCAACCATTGCACTGCACCTTGAGAGGACTTGATGAGAGGAAATACCTCAACCATCTCTTCATTGTGCAATTGCTGGAGATATTTGAAATTCAGATGGCCAAATCTCTCATGCTAAATTATGTTTGTATCATAAGTGTGAGTCAATAGGGAACTTGGGTACAAGTGAGGAACAAAACGCAAGAATTCATATGCATTAAAGGCATGATTTGCAACTCCTTTCACTATCAGGTTCCCAGTAGAGATTTCTGAGATCTCCATTGAGTCAGGATCAAATATGACTCGCTTTGGTGATCCTGTATGGGTCATCTGATATAAAAACAACATGTTTGCTAACGGGGAGGGTACATAGAGACATTTTGAACACTCCATGCTCAAACTGAATTGAACATTTCCCAATAGTTGGGATTTGAGAGTCATCTCCCATGTGTATGCTAGGACCACCAGAGAGATACAGAGAAGAGAATGATTCCTTGGAGGCAACCATGCAGTTGGAGGCTCCAGAATCAATGAGAAAATCTTGTGACTAAGAGAAACCTGCCTCCAGTGCATGGCATCTCTCATGATCTTTCAGTATTGTTTCCACGATCAGGCTTCCTTGCACCTTCAAGGAGGGAAATATTGTTATGTGCAAGGATTATTCACATTTGGTCTATGGTTTTCTTCATACATAGGTTCTCTGGATGATTCCCTCTCTTGCAGTATGGGCACTTGGTCTTTTCAAACCGTTTGTGCTTGTCCTTCTTAGAACCAAAGTCTCCTTTTGAAGGATTTTGCTTCTCCTTAGGTTTGATATCAGAATTATTTTTATACTTCCCTTTATTCTTCTGTTTGTCTTGTGCATTCTTGATCTCCCTATACAAGAGAGCTTGATTCTTGGAGGCTTTGAGGGATCCTATTTGGATCAACTTATCATGTTATTGAATAAGAGATTATGTGAATGCATCGAGTGAGGGAATTCACTAGTTTGGAGTTGTTAGTCTCCCAAAATGAAATGTGGACACAAACACTGATATTTCTAGGCCAAGCTTGATTAGAATGGAGAGCACCAATTTCTCATCCTTCTTGTCAATTCCACACTGCTTGCACTACATTACAAATGACTTGAACTTGGAGAAGAATTTTTGGATGGTTTCGAAATTGTTGGGTTGAAGAGTAATCAATTCATTCTTTAGAATATGGCCTCTTAGATCATCCTATTTACCAAACAATGATTTGAGCTTCTGCCATACTTCCCTAGGAGTTTTCAATCCATCAAGGTGGAAGAGTAACTCCCTGGAGATATGAATGCACATGAAACCAAAGGCTTGATCCAATTTGTTCAGATACTTCAATTTCTATAAAGGATGTTGGGGTTCAACCTCCTTTCCCATAGTAAAATTATACATACCTTTGTTGTGCAACATAATATGCATATATTCCCTCCAATCCAGATAATTGAAGGGTGTGAGGATCCTTAGTGTCAAGGCTGTTGAATTCTCCATTTTGTAGCTTCAGGAGCATCACAATTATTCCAAATTATTCAATTTACTTTTAGAGAAAATTTCAATTCGAAGGCAAAACAGTTCAATCATTATCTACTTCGACATGTGCACATTATCAGGGTGCTTCACACCTGGCTATACTTCTCTGAATAAATATAGAGGGAGCAAGGCAAAAATACCAGGAATGATGTGGAACGCAGTTTCTTTTGGTGCATCAATGGAATTTTTCGAGGATTGAAATTGGCCTAAGAACCTCCTCAGATTCCCTGTGAAATTATCCAAGATACAAGATCATCAGGATGGATTGAACCCCACTGTGAAAGAAGAATGAACGAGGAAGAAGAAATTCAGTGTTAGAATGATCAATCAATTATGGTGAAATTATTCAAACAAGAGGAAAAATTTTGACAGCATAACCTCAATCTCATAATCTTTAACCTATATGTAATACATCCATGATACAATAAAGGAAATTTGAATCCTTTAGGAGTGATTTGAATCCCATGACTTGGACTGACTCTAGAGATTAATAACTGTGGAAAAATCACCGCTAGAGGCTCACTAGTGTAACTCCATACAACTGAAACACCTCACAATCAGTTAACTGACCAATGTAAATGAGAAAAGGAACCCAATCTCCTTAAATATTGAAACATTGGCGCTAGGATAACTGAAGGTGGCCTAACTGATGCCCATTGGAGCATAACTCAACACAAACTATGGTGAACTGATGGTGGGACTCCCATGACTCAGTTTGGATTCCTAAAATATAGGGATTGACCTCTAGAGCTCCCAAACTCATGCAAACTAGAGCATCAAGTGGTAGGTGGGCCCTAGATAACCTCCCCATGGAACTAATGAAGTGGAAACATACTCCTAAGCTAGGAAACTAACATTTACACTATGGTTATCAAGGGAGGATTACAAATAATCCTAATAGTTTATAGATTGCAAAGTGCAATTTTGAGTGCATTGAGTTATGCTAACAAGGATGAAGAATATGGATTGAAACCAACAAAATGAATTGCAAAAATATATGTTTAACATTTTATATCGAAGACTAAAGAGAAGCTAAGTAACTAGTAGCTGTGAAATTGGGTGACATATATATTATTTTCATCACATTTACATATACAAAATGTCACACCCAAAATGATCATCCTTAAGTATTATCCTTGGGATTTCACACATATTGCTTCTAAAATCGTGTATCAAGTATTTCATATCTTCACACTAAGCTCAAGTTTCTAGAACAACGAACACATCAAGATTAAATAAAGATGATGCAAATTGTATGCCCTATCCATCGATAAGTTGTTGAAGGTTCATGTACAAATCCTTAGGATCTATATTTCCTTTGTTTCATGATGTGTCTCTTGACCTAGTTTATCGATTTTCCTTTTTCCAAATATCACATCTTTGTTATATCTCAAGAATGTAGTTTTACCATATTCTCTGTATGTTTTTTACTTCCCCATTTCTCATTTCTTTTAATGAATTTCTCCCTAGTTAGGTCTTCATTTATCTAAATATTTCCAATTTGAGATTAAGTTTATCATTTAACACTTTGGTTCATGATGATATATCTAAATAATCCACTCATATGGTGTGGCCTCTCTCATTTCCTTCCATCTCAAAACACATATGTTGTGTTTGACTCTTGAATGTGCATAGTTTGTCTAAGAATGTAATTTGGTGTTTTATAAAGTATCCTCATTTCCTTCTTCCTTTTATCAATGCCTATTAGGTCAAGAGGATTTCCATGTTCTTCCATAATGATGTTAACAATTATTTTTTTGTATATTCGTTTCTAGCATGTACTTCCTTGTATGCTTACCTTGTCTTGTTCTCTCCCCTACTTGATGTCATTACTCAAATATTTAATTTTGTTAAGGAGAAAACCTAATTGTATGTTATTATGAGGAAGATGAGATATTTGGTTAATCAATAGTTGAATATGGGCTTGCATATATTGCATCTAAGAATGGCTTTTACATGATTATCCCATTCTTGTCTTGGAAAGATTACCACTTATATATCATATCTATCTAGTGTACCTAGGAAGGTAACTAAGAGGACAATGATTGTAATGTGGCCATAATCATGAATAGGCTCACTTCATAAGGGTAGGTAATAAGTAAGGTCACTTCATAATGGTAGGTAATAAATAGGACCATAAGGTAGGTAGAGGAGATAATATAATAATAAGGGATACTTGGCACACACCCTCAATAATACTCATGAGAAAGTATAAATACACATGAATATCATTGTATTGAGACAGGTTGGATATTTGATATGAGTATTCTATTGTAACAAACATGTATATTGGATTGATTCTTTCCATAAGGAATAACTAATGGTGTTACCATACCTTAAGGGTATTCTCTACATTATTGTGTCATAGCTTGTTGTTTATGTTAGGGTTAACCTTGACTCGAGAATGAGTCAAATGGTTTAGGTCTTAGCACATGTTTTTAGGCCCATGGTATTGGTGGCCCATGGTATTGCATGTAAGGAAGTGGAGGCTCAATTGTAAAGTGGCCTGGAGTTGAGTGGTGGCTAGCTCACTTGGCTCGACTTTGGCCAGTTTAGGTCAAGGGATATAATATATCTATTATGGTGGATTTTTCCAATTTTGGGTTTTCCACGTACATAATTTGTGTCTATCATAAATGTGTTTCTATTTGGATTTGTGTTATCTCATTATTAATTATGTGTATGCTCATTTATAATCCTAAGAATTGGTATCAGAGCCATGGTTGGGCATATAGTTGTGCTCGTTATGTTGTACCTGGTTTTTTGAATTAATTGTTGGGTGCATGTTCGGTGGTACTCGAAAACCCAACATTTTTAGTTCTTTATTAAAAGTTGATTTCCACGCGTGCTGAAAGCACATGTATCCCTCTTATTCCCAGAGAAGGGATGTTGCATCAGGTATGGAATGAACCATAGGTAGATACGAGGGTGGCATGTGTACTTGTATCCTAGCTTGATGTGGATCAAAGAGATTGAGTCTTTGATTGCAGGAGGAATGTGAGATGGTTTAATCTCCGTTGTGGGACCAAGATTGATGAACCATGTATGTGAAGAGAATTCCTAGAGAACTGACAGTTGCAGCGGCTGAGGACCCATGTTGTTACTTGAAGGGGACTCAAGACGTTGGACTCAAGTACTCTAAAGTGGATGACTTCAAACTTATTGGGTACTCAGACTCAGACTTTGATGGCGATAAGGAGA